>VZRM01007010.1:58635-144817 GCA_013397955.1 Grantiella picta
GGCTCGGGTGTGAGAAGGGCTTTTCTGTACAGCACCAAGCAGTGCTGGCTGAGGTGATCTCTCGATAGCCTTAGAGACACTTTCGGTAAACACAGAGGCCTGGTCCACCCCTCCTCAACCCACTGCGTTACATGCTGGACCAGAAAACATTTGTTTGAATATGCTTTTTTCCCCTCAAAGACAAACATTTTGTTACAGCTTAGATTTGGTGACTAAGTCAATTAGTCCAGTAGTTAACTCTTATTTTGCTCTTGATTGAAAGAGTTTACTGCTATAAGGTTTTCAGAGTCTATGTGGAAAAGCTGAAAAAAGGTAGACATCATATGCAAAGTCACAGCTCATGCTGAGGTCATGTTCATAGATCCATAGTATCATTCAGTTTGGAATAGACCTCTGAGATCATCAAATCCAACCCTTAACCCAGCACTACCATGTTTCATCACTAAGCCATGTCATCAAGTGCCATATCCACTGGCCTTTTAGATACTTCCAAGAATGGTGGTCAGTGCAGATGTGATGTGGATCATGAAAGGGAAGGCATTCAAAGCTACCTTTTTCAGTTTTAGCTGAAAAGGCTGCTACAGACAATCTAAATTACACTGACTGCAGCAATCAGGTAGGACATCTCACATCTACCTTTAACTGACCCTTTCAATGCATGCCTCCTTGGCTCTGCGCCACCTTGGGAACTCATTTAGACACTCCAGTCATCCTCTAGAGGTAATTTTCTGGCTGTTTTCTGGCTAGTCATATGGGAAAAAAGCAGAGAGGGCCAAGAACAGCGGCTTAGGTTTTAGTTAGAATCAACACTGTGCTAGTTATTTCATGGAATCGTGCTGTAGAATAAAAGAGGATAATGGAAGATGTCAGCTAAAGAAACACATTGCATGACCCCGATGATGGAGATGCTCCTCTATGACTGCAACACTTAGGTGTGACATCGGACACAGGCCTAACTTTCATCTGCTCCTGTGGCCTCTGCTAATAAACTAGTCCTGCAGTACAGAGGGCCACATCTATACAAGGACTGTTGACTTGAGTTATGCTACTCTTGGGAAGTAATTGAGCGTCACTGCTTACTTTGTGTTTGTTTTGGTTGGTTGGTTTTGTAATTTTTTTTAAAATTAAAAATAATTTTTTTGAGAAAAACCTCTTGAAGCTGCATATAGAACTTACATGAAAACATTGTGAAACAGTTCAAAGAATTAGGATCATACAACTGTAGAAAATCTCCAGATATCTGGAAATACTGGGAAGTTTAGAAAACCTGACTGAAGTTTTGTAAGGAAAAATGTATGCAATCTAGAGATTTTCACATATGACTGAACGTTGAGTTCAGACACTCAAGTGCAAATTTGGATTAAACTAACCCTGTTCACTCAGTCACAGACCAAGGCACCTGAACCAGTCTTTACTTCTGATAGTTTTTATCTGAGTTGTGATCCCTGCAACACCATCTGGTAGCCACTCCAAGGAGCCCATACTCAAGGCAGGAAGAATCACTGAATACAACTTCTTAGAAACATACTAGTATGGTTCACTATCAAAGGACTTCAATAAAGCCTTTGACACCATCTCCCATTACACTCTTCTGGAGAAGCTGGCAGCCCATAACTTGGACAGGTGCACTCTTGGCTGGGTTAAAAATGCTCTGGATGGCGGGGCCCAGAGAATGGTGGTGAATGGTGCTGCATCCAGCTGTCAGCTGGTCACTGGTGGTGTTCCCCAGGGCTCAATATTGAGGCTAGTCCTGTTTTATACCTTTTCATGTTATGAACAAGGGGATAAAGTGCTCCTTCAGCCAGTTTGCAGATAATGCTTAAACTGGGTAGGAGTGTTGATCTACTAGAGGGCAGAAAGGCCCTGTAGAGGGATCTGGACAGGATGGATAAGGGGTCCAAGGCCAGTGGCCTGAGGTTCAACAAGGCCAAGTGTCAGGTCCTGCCCTTGGTTCACAACAACCCCTGCAGTGCTACAGGCTGGGGCAGTGGCTGGAAAGCTGCCTGGTGGAAAATGACCTGAGGATGCTGTTCAGCATCAGCTGAGCATGAGCCAGCTGTGCCCAGGTGGCCAAGAACGCCAAAGGCATCCTGGCTTGCATCAGCAACAGAGTGGCTAGCATGACCGGGGCAGTGATTGTCGCTCTGTATTTGGCCATATTTTCCCTCTGTATTTGTACTGGTGAGGCCACTCTTCAAAGCCTGTGTCAAGTTCTGGGGCCCTCACTACAACAAAGAAATTGGGCTGCTGGAGCTTGTCCAGAGAAGGACAACAGAGCTGGTGAAAGGTCTGGAGTACAAGTCTGATGAAAAGAGGCTGAGAGAGCTGGGGGTGTTCAGCCTGGAGGAAAGGAGGCTCAGGGGGAACCTCATTGCTCTTTACAACTTTCTGAAAGGGGGTTGTAGCCAGGTGGTGGTTGGGATCTTCTTCTAGGCGAGGAGTGACAGAACAAGAAGATATAGCTTTAATCTATGACAGAGAAGGTTCAGGTTGGACATCAGGAACAATTTCTTCACTAGAAGAGTGGCTAAGCATTGGAATGGACTGCCCAGGCAGGTTGTGGAGTCACCATCCCTCGAGGCTTTCAAGAAGAAACTGGACGTGGCACTTAGTGCCAAGGTCTAGTTGAAAAGATGATCAGCCAAAGGCTGGACTCAAAGATCTTGGAGGTCTTTACCAACCTAAATGTTTCTGTGATACTATGATTCTTGTGCAGAACATTCAGGGGAGTGTTCATGTACCAGCTGCCTCTATTATAGTCAAGATTTTCTGTGTCCTTCAAAAGGACACTTTTGTTTAACAGGATACATTAAAAAAAATTCTTTCGTTTGAATTACTTGGTGAATGTATTATCACAGTCCAAAGTCTAGGTGACTTTCTGTTTTTTGTAAATTGTAAGTTTTCAGAGAAATACATAAGCGATTTTAGAAGCCAGAGCTTATTAAAATTAAAAAGGATATATGAAAGGTGAAAAACAAGAACACTGCCAAACAAGTGGCTGATATTAATTTCATTCTTTAGCTAATGTTGATTTCTTTTGTATTTTTAAATGTGTACAGTTAAAGGATGTGTTTAGAGGGTGTGCAGGATATGAAAGAGGGTCCTTTTTCAGACTAAGATGTAATTGAAAAGTTCTTTTCAAGAAAAAAGCAATGCCGGTCACTGATTTATTGCAAGTAGTGATTAATAATAAGTGGATAGGTTGAGGGTATTTGCCTCATTCAAAGGACAAAGATGTGTCTCCTTCACAAATTTGTCAGTACATTTAGCACTAATAGGGCATCTTCTCACAGTTTAGAGAAAAGGCATGCAATTAGATGAACAAGTCAACTGATCTACTTTCTCCAGATGGCATTTCCCCTCTGGAATTGTAACACATTTGTTAGGGAAGAAACTCCATCTCTATTTCTTTTATAGAGATATAGGCGATTTTGATTTCCAACAAAATCATCGGTCTACCACGAGCAGTGACTGTAGACAAGAATCCAGCGCTAGTGACTTTAGGTGGTAGAGTGCATTGGCAGCCTCATGTATTACTCAATTTGTGAACACAGTCATCACAACTGTTGTTGCTTTTCCATAAATTTGTTAAACAGTCTTGAAGTCTTATTCCTGTTTTCTTCAAGAACATTCACCATACAGTTGTTTATTACCTGTAAAATTTACTTTAGCATAGTATTTTTCTCACAATCACACACCATGCAGCTCTAAGTCAGGTGTCTGTCAGTGAAAAGAAGGGAGACCAAAAAAGTGAGTTTTGTGTGACTTATTATTGTTCCTCCAATAGAAGTTCTTCCAGAAAGGCGAAGGGCAAATACAATAGCAGGGAGGAAAATGAAAGGATGGGGACTAAAGCAGAGACCTCTGTGTAGAGACCTGAAGTAATATGGTAAAAATGTAAGATTTTCTTTTGATTAAAATGTAGAGAACTAATTTGCTTTATAGTGATTTTTAACCGTCAGTTCAGAAAAAGAGCACGGATTTCAACAGTGCTTTTTCCAAACCGGTGGAGGTACACATATATAGTACCAGGGGAAGAAAAGAAAGTCTGGAAGTCAGATCATTTAGGCTTTTTGTCCCCATTCTTATATTTTCATTTTTTGCTGCTCATAAACTCATTCAAATTCAGTTCATGGACCTATGCCCATAAACTACTAGTGGAAAAATACTAAGTAACCTGTGTCTTTTGAATGTCAAGACTTTTTCTGGTGCACACAGGTGACCCTGTTTCCTGTTCAGTTCAAATTGTGTAGTGAGTCTGTGAGTAGAAACAAAGAAATGGAAGATCTGACTTTTTCTGGATGCTTGTTCAGGGAACTAGTGAATATGCTTATAACCAAGCCTACTGAGCTAAAGGAGTGACAGCGTGATCATCTCATTTTCAATTCTTGCATTTATTTATTTAGTAGCAGTAAAAAATCAATCTATAATCTCTTGTCATGCCAAGACTTTTCGTTGTCTGCATTAGCATCTTTAGCTCTGGGAATAGTATCATTAGTTAATTGAGATAATAAAATTGGCAGAAAGAGAAAGAAGAAAATTATATGGTATATCTTTGAACAATGTTATTCATTTCTCTGTAAGGAGGAATAGTTATAAAAGCAGATGATGTATGTACTCAATAATATAACTTTTAACAAAATAATGCAATACACATTACAACAGAATGATAATATTGCTATATAATGCACAGGATACTAGACATTAAAAGCTGTTGATAAACTAGAATTCTCCAGATATTTTTTCTGTAATTTAGTGACATAGATGATGCATGTCGTCCTATCACTTGAGTACAGCATCCTCAGCACTGCTTAGCTGTACATTTTCTTTAAGAATATTCTGTAGACTTACTCTGGCTCCTTCTATGTGCTCAGAGGGTTCTTTAGAGAAAGGACTGGACCAGTCATATTTAAACAGAATACTACTGTGTATTGCCAAGCCAGATACCTTAGTTGTGGTTGAAAGACAACTTTACACCTTTCCACACTTCATTACTGTCCTGCTGCCCATCAGAATTGACAGTAAAACAATATTTTAAACAGCAAAAATCTTCCTCTCCAACTCAATTCTTATGTTATCTATTAGTCACTTGTGCACTCATGCATAGGTCCTACATAGGTCCTACTGACTGGTGAGGAAGACTTACAGATCCCAGAAGGACTTACATTTCCACCAGTTTGCACATATGAAGCTACATTCACATTTAGCATTCCAGAATTGCTGTGTGTCTATTGACAAGGCAATATAGCTAAAAATTCTGTCAAGACTGGCTGCTCAGACATTATTTTGCCAAAGATTAGACCACTTCAGTAAGATCAATCCATTCAGGCATGATCACCTAAGAAGCCTACCACAAATACAAATTACAAAACAAAAAAACCAGCTGTGTGTGAATTAATAGATTGCTGCTCTCAGATAAATTTGTACAACAGGCTGGGTCTTTATCTCTCCTATTGGAGTACTTCCATTTTGCACAAATACTTACTGGGGCAAGTAGGAGCCACTGAGAATTCCCATCTGTCAGTTAAACTCACTAATAACAAAAGATGGAATCAATCATTCTCCCATCCTCCATCTCACCTTAATGGATATTTCGTTAAGCAATCAGAAAGAGCTATGATGGGATCAGGCAAATGGCTTTGCTGGCTTAGGATCAACTTGGCATCCACTGGGATGACTCCCAGGTCTTTTACTGCCAAGCTGCTTTGGAGCTGGGTGTCTCCAAGTCAGTGCTGGTGCCTGGTGTTGCTCTTTCCCATGTGCGGAACTTTGCACTTCCCCTTGTTGAATCACATGAGGTTAATGTCAGCTCATTCCTTCAGCCTGTTGAAGTTCCATTGGATGGCAACACAACCCTCTGGTGTGCCAGCCCCTCCTCTCAATTGTCTTTCATCAAGAAACTTGATTAACATATGCTCTGCTTCATCATCAGCCTCCTCTTTTGAAAATGTACCAGAGGTAGTCAAGGTTTACTGTTTTGAGTCAGGTGTCTCACTGCAGAAGTCCCCAAGCCCTTCCCTGGGGAGAGCTCTTAAATACCAGATCCAAAGTTGAAACAACGTACCTCTGTCTCTTTTCTTTGCTTCCTATTGTCAAAATATGTCTTCTGAGAAAACTTTACTGAACTCTAAACATTAATTTTTCATCCTAGAGCCATATATAGTCTCTTAAATACAACATGTCTCCATTACCATCCAGGCAATCAAAACCATTACTACAGGGTCTGCTCCATTTCATAAGTCTCCTCCTTATTTCCACATTTTTGCTTCTCGTTTACAATTCCCAGTAGTTCTTTCTAGTTAAACTCTGTGTTACTTGATGCTTCCTACTTAGGTGCTATGTAGGTCAAAAAGACTTAGTAGGTTCCTGGGGAATATTAAAAGCTGGACACAGAGCAGTTTGAGTTCTAATTTTAGAGCAGGCACTGGACAGAAATATACCTACAGTAATACAGAGGATTTTAAAAAGCATCCTTGGTCAGTAGAAGGAGGCAGAGTGGAGATGAACCCAAGGATATGCTCCCTTTCAATCTTGTTTATGATCTTGAAAACAAGCTTTAGTAGTCTATTACAGGCCTGAGTTAGGGGAAATGTATGATAGTACAATATAGGATAATGTTAAGACCAAATACATCATATCATATTGAATTTTAACTCAAATCTAATCTGCCCAAATTATTTGGAGATAAGTCTTGGTTTATAATATGGAAAAAAAGTTCATTTTGGGCATATGACTACAGAAAAGGAAAAGGGAACTCTTAATCTGAATTAAATATGGTTTTAGCTAATTATTTCATTTATTTAAAAAAACCTGCTTCACATTTCATGCTCCCAAATTATACAGTTTATGCCTTGTGGTAAAAATGGTACGGGAAGTAGTCTATGTTCTGTGTTTATATGGGAATAACAAATCAAGACCAGGCAAGTATTTCAATTTCAAAACCTTGATTTTGCTGTTGTATATCTGCTCAGCTTTTTAAATACTGAGGTATTGTTACCCTGGGGTTTGCACTTATATTCAGAAAAGTTATCAGGTTCAGATCCTCATCCAAAGCACTGATTTACCTTCCACTGACACAATTAATACTGTACATGTCTGAGTAATAGTAATGCATTAAAAGGAAGTATTAGGATTTTCATCTCCTTTCTTTATTCTCTTAACATTTTCATGTATTTATTTTTTACGTTTCCCTTTAACAGAGCTAGGAAAATTTGTATGTGGAATGTGCAGATCCAAAAAACTGACAAACTCTACCATAAAATCTGAAAGTGAAATTCAAAGCTCTTGTTAGAAGAACATTTAAGATTCCAGATGTCTGATACTTTCATTTTAAAATAAAATACTTGAAAATAATATGTTCCTTCATTGCTTGCCAATTGTAGGATTCACTTTTCTTTGCCAAGCTGAAGTTTCCACAGTGCCTGAAGCTGAACCTAAATGTTCTGACTCTCAAAATTGAACCTCTCACAGCAAATAAGAAAAGTACAAAAGCAAAATTCTGATGCAGAAATGGGTATAGGGATGGTGCAGAGAGAAACGCATCAGAACACCAGAATGAGTCTAGAAACTCTAGAGAGAAACATCTCTCCCCGAAGTAAAAATGAAAACAGAAATGATGATTATCCCATTACTTAAGTCTGTCACATGTGCCCCTAAAACTTTCATATAGAAAGCATTACTTGGATCAACACAGTATACGAACTAGAATTTCTGACTTCTCCCATTTATGAAAAACTACATCCAGAAACAATAACGCTGGAAAATTTATTCCTGGAGGTCAGGAAATGTCTATATTAATAATAACAATAAATTCTCAAATCATTCCTTCACCTCATCCTGCCTCAGCTAATATAGAACAATTTTTCTAGTTTTCAGTTTTTTATTCTGTGTCCTTTTTTTTAAACAGTACTCTCTTTTACTTTTTTTCTCTTTTCCATGATCATACATTTGCTATTTCATGGCAATATTGCATAGCACTTTTCCTGTAAAGGTCAGTAGAGATCACAAATGTTTTGTATTTCACACTCCTAGACTCATACAAGAGGCAGAAAAATCACACTTTCAGACACAGAATGAGCCCACATTTTGCATACAGTCACCAAAAAAGACATTATGGTGGGGCAGTTTGTCCATCTATGCAACAGGACTCCAAATTGCTCACATTTCTAAGGGTGGAGGAACAACCCATTCCCTTCCTGTCTTCAGAGTCAGAGCAGAGACTGAAACATCTGAAACATCTGGGATACACCAACATAGTGCAATGCAGCCCTTCTGCATGGAGACATAGATGAGCTCTAAATTCAGTAGTGGGAGAAGGATGCCCACAGCTGTGGGCACATCACTGTCAGAAGAAGGGCTCCACCCAGGCTCTACTCCCTTCTTTCATATGAAGAGGGTGCAGTTAATTTTCATAGGCTTTTAAACTCATTCCCCCAAGTGAATCCAATGAGTGTTAACAGAGATTTCACTGGGCCTTAAATTAATTGTAACAAGTCTGACAGGAGCTTTCACTGCAGAAAGTGGTTCAGACCCATTTAAACACAAGGTAAGGAATCATAGAGCTACTTACACAGATGAGCCCAGTGAACAGGCCTCACAGCTAATATCTGTGGAAAATGCTACACTTTTCTGATATAATAATGTATTTGGCTGGCAAGGAAGAATGGAAATATTCTCTTTTCATTCATATTAATTCAGCCTGCCTTGGCATCTCTTTTTACTGTTTCACTGTTCAATACCACACTAATAAAACACATTATGTCACTTGTTTTGAGCAAGAAAGCATTTCCGGTTTTATTCAAATATTATTAAATTTATTGCATTAAGTGAGGCTTGTTTCATACATTGAACCTGAGCACTTGTCCCCTCCAGAAAGGCAGTTACTTTTACAATACTTCAGCCACGAGGATTTGGTCATAGAAAAAAAGGTGAAAGATGAGGAGTGAAATACATGCAATACTTTAATATAGGGAAGAAATATCACAATCACTTTTTTTTTCTTTCTTCTGTCTTTTTTTTTTCCTAATGTGGACTGTTTCCTGATGTCATGCCAGCTACATAGCTCGCTCTCATATGGTTGAATTTATAAATCTAATTTAGAAATGGATCCTGTTGGTTTCCCATTTGCTGTGTTTTCATAATGCTGTCATCCATCTGACTCTTGGTGGCATTTATATTGCTATAAAGTAAGGATCAGCAAAGTCCATTCATTAAATTAGTTTTGTCATCTAAACTCATAATTCTGGCTTGAGCACCTCAGCCAAAGATGTCTAATTTTATCAATATCATTCAGTGCTCACATTATAGTTTTACACGGGCCAAGCAATTTGGCAGAGAGATTAGCCCAACTGTAATTGAAATATATTGCATTTCCTTCATTCAGTGGGATTCAAAATGAGAAACATTTGGCTGTATCAAAGAAGTCAATGATAAAATAAAAACTTGAAAGAATTTTTTATTTTTACACAGGAGACATAAAGAAGAGAATAGTATGTGAAAAGTTTGGAAAGAATTAGATTTAATCCTGAACATGTCAGGTTCATTTGCTTTATTTTTCCCACAGAAGAATAAATGATGTTAAATCATCTAACTATTTTGTAAAAAAAATCCCCAAAAACTGAGCATCTGTTAATATTACTTCTCTAAATGTGAGAAAAATGTGTAATAATTTTAGAAAGCTTAATGAAAAAAAAAAGAAGAAAAAGAGAGGAGTGTTTCAGCACATCTAAAAATTTTTGTATTCTTTTTGTATTCTTTTTTCTGTTTCTGGAACCAAGTGATATAATTAGAGGTATGTTGTTTAATTAGCAGATTGGTTCTCTATCACAGCATTTGGAGACTGAGATATTTTATTTAGCTGACTGTGATTATTTGGCTGTTTATTTTGGCTTGATGCTACCAGATACGATTATGATTACTGTTGGTTTTCCTTTGCAGAGCCACCTCCACTGTCTGTCTGGAAGATTTACATTTGGTGAGGTCAGACCTTAAGGGATATTTTACTAATATCCTGCATCATAAGCTTTTTCATAATTGATGTAAGCTGTGTTAACTGGTAAAAAGTAATTACCTAGGGCTGGATATAAAACAAACAAGCAAGCAAGCAAATAATTTAAGCATTGTGTAGATGCCCCGAGATTAACAAATGGCTTAATATCTGTCTAACAACATCAGTTAATATCTGGGAACAAGCACAGCTGAGCTGTTTAATTTTGGCCATAATTTTGTCTCAGATTTCCTTAAAATGTTTGGATTCATGAGCTCTTGATTTTATTAAATTATTAATCATTGTTAATGAAGATATAATTACATAATAGAAGTTTCTTTAAAGATGCCCAAGAACTCATATCCTGGAATAGCAGAGGATCTTTTATGCTAAGGATCTCCCACAATGTAGACAAGTGCTTGAATTCAGGAACATTAATATTCTCTGAAATTCTGTGTTACCATCACTACATCTCATAGTCACATACACATTCTCCCAAGATGAGAAATATGAAAGTAATAAAGGAATCTGTTATTATATGGGTCAGTTTCGGATGGAATTACGTCATAAGTCTCATGGCTAAGACACCAATTTCATACTGATAGTCATTAATATCCACTTAGCTAATAAAGTCACTCAATTCAGTTACAGGATTTCTCTCACTGAATTTTAAACACGCTGAAATGGAAAGAAAACAGAAGTTAAAACACTACTACCCTTCTACAGAACTCCTACAAAATCTTGCAATACAGGAATCTTAAATCGCAGGCTCCTGATTCTCCTGATAATAGATTTATACAACCCACATTGCACATGCATATTCCCTAGCACAAGGCCAGGAATAGCTTCTACTGCAGATCCAGATGGCATCCCAAAATCTTTCGTAACAGTCTATGAAATTTAGAAGAAAAATGCATTTCAGTCTGCTCGCAATGCAGCAACACACATAAACTTATGCTTAGTTGTGGCCAGTCATGTTACACTTACGGATACTCTTGGTCTGACAGCCAGGCAAGAGTTTAAATAGTGTCACAGAGGACTCCATACTCTACTATTTCACCAGGGTAAACATAGCTGAATTGGTGACCAGCCTATATACTCTACTATTTCACCAGGGTAAACGTAGCTGAATTGGTGACCAGCTTATATTGGCAACCTGTATCAGGGACATTCATGTACAAAAGCAAGCCCCCTCAGAATTAAGTTTCAACTCAGTATGATTGAGTCCCTCTGAGTGCAGCTGCTCTATCTGCCCCTTCCAAAATTTAATGTCATCAAATTGGCTATTATCAGTTCTCTAAATGTGACTTCTTAAAGAAAATCTTCCAAAAACTTTGCAATGAGAAATGAAAATTACAACCACAGAACACCACAGAGACACTGAAGTAAATTTACTCTTGGTTTATCCCCAGTGGAATCAAACCCATATTTGATCTATTTTTCCCATCTTTAATGGAAAAGTCAAGTCCGGTCAAAAAATTTAGTCCTGAAACTGTTACTTACTAAGGGCACTTTTCAAACCACCCCAAAACTTTCATGGGGTTTATGAGGTTATGAGGAATCTGTATAAAACTATGGGATCTTGCACACTTTTAAATTCATGGTAGCTAGTAGAAAACTTGATCTTTTTTTTGTTTTGTTTTGTTTTGTTTTGTCTGTGGAATGTGGCATTGCATCCCCAAAAAGCAGCCAAAAGCCCCAACGTCACACCGAAGGGCAGTCGACTGCACCATGACGCACGCCGGGCTGCGCCAGGGCGGGGGAGCACGCTGGAGCAGCGTGGAGCTCGGGGGACAGAAGCTCAGCGGGAAATTAGTTGGGACAAAGAAATGTACGAACATGGTCTGGGGTCTTCCAGGGAATTTATTAGGATCTTCGGGTGAGGGTCCAGGGGTGGCAAAGGGGGACAGAGAACAGGGCACAGGCGGAGGGGCTGAAAGCTCATAGACTGCGACCCTGAGCACACGATGGCAGGGGATTATAAGGGAAGGGAAAAGGGGAGGAGTTAGCTCCAGAGAGCCAACCCGGGAAGGCCAGAGGGAAAAAGGAAAGGGGCACACACCAATAGACTTCTGATAGGGGAGGGTACATAATTCCAAAGAACCAATAACATACAGAGCTAAGGAGAACAAAGGAGAAACTTCTGGAACTCAGGGTGGGGGAGAGTGCAGAGACACAAACTGCTACAGTGGAAGAGAATTAAATGTGAAGAAAGTATTTTTAGATTTACTGAAAGACAGGTGTGTAAAAAAGTCAGGTATATCACTGGGTTCACAGTGATGGATTTTATATACATACAAAGAACTGGAGTGCAAGGAAAGAGATTTACAAGATGTCTACAGATTCCTCATTCTTACCTGTAAATCCTGAATTGGAAAAATCTCCAGACTCTTTTGAACCCTGAATATGTCTATGCATCCAACATGTATTTCAACTTAGGATGCCTGATGGTTTTTGTCTTTTCTCTTTATACCCTTTTTTATACCCTTTTTATACATTTTATACCCTTTCCCATTCTTTGTACTTTTCACTCCTTAATTAGGAGTGAAAAGTAGGACATGTACCTTAGCCCTACATGTCTATAACCCTTGTACTCTGATATTAGCCAACTTCGGGGTTCTCTGGGGAAGATGAAACATCCCTACTATCTGAGAACATGAAGCTCCAACCTTGGACGGAGCCTTCTCTCTGGAACATGCTTTTGTAAACTAGATTGTAGCTTCATTTAGGGGGACATAATTAGAATAGGGGGACAATTACTTCATTTGTTAAGTTTCTTATTGGGGGATTTTAGGTAGATATGCTAATTTGTGAGGTCCATAAAATTGTATACGCATTGTACATGGGGTATGCTTCTCGGCGTGTTTTCCACCTTTAATGAGAACGCACTTGGGATCCTATTAAAACCAAGGTAAAACCCTTTTTCCTTATACTGCTGTGTCTGCCTCTTATTTTTACCAGCTTTTAAGGCATCACTTATATAGGGGAGGTCGCTCTACTTTTTATCTGATTTGTAATTCAAATGCTAAAGGGAAATTAATAGGAGAATTCAAAATGAGATATAATGGGACAATTTTGCAAGTAGTCATGCGGTTAATTTTAGGCATATCCAGTACAGAAGATCATGCCTCATGAATGAGTGACACACCACCTTCTCAAAAAAGCATGATTTCTCAAGAGGAAAATTGACTGCAATATAAGTAAATATAAAGATAAAATATGGAAGATAGAACTTTTCAGAATAATGATCTCTATACTTTTCCTTTTTTTAATATTATGGTTTTAAGAAAAGCCAGAAGCTCAGGTGAATGGGAAATTAACATAATGGGAGTTGTCCACTCAGCTATAAACCAAATTTTAATTAATCCAAGATTTATGCCAGGTACCTTGCTTGTGATATGACCCCTGGAAATATCTATAGCTGTTGCTGCAATCAAGAACATGTTCAGTATTAGCTAAGACTCCACAGGTAAAATAAAAAGGAGATAAATCATAATTATGGCTACAATCAGGGTGTCTATGACCTGGGAACCTGGGAACCACATGTATACACATACACATTTCCACTGAATTGCAATAAATGCTAAGATTGGTGCTAGCTATAGTGCATTATTTGGGTAGCCATAATTTCCAGATTATTAACCTAATAATTTAAGAAGAACTTTTCATAGCATTAATCCCATTTAAATTTAAGATGGAAACATTCAGAAGAAGAGAAGCTTTATTAGCCACACAATGTGAGGCAAATGGGGACACAGAATGCAGCTGAGTAAAATTCATAAGGAAAGTGAAACATTCTATAAACATTAGTTAGTCCATAAGTATAAAGCAAAAAAGCAGTTTGTCATCTTTCTCAACAACATGCCCAGCGTGATCTGAAACTGAGGTCAATATCTGTATTTAGTAAAGTGCCACAGAAACCAGCCGAAGTTGCACAATATGGGAAACATTCTGAGGCAGCATATATAGTAACATATGTCATCACATAAAAATAGGGTCATATTCTTATATCCTATAAGTCTTAGAGATTTAATTGCACTGAAACAGCAGGATTCCAATGGAACACAAGAATTCATGACTATGTCTATATTACCTGTATGTATAATAATAAACACAAAATTTGATATACAACAGGGTCATAGAATAATATAGATTGAGAAATGGCCTATTAGATCATCAAATCAAATCTTTTATTGAACACCACTATGTCAACCAGACCATGGCATGCAATGCCACATTCTATATTTTCTTAAACACCTTCAGGGATGGTGACTCCACCACCTCTCTTGTCAGCCCATTCTAACATCTATTCACCCTTTCTGTGAAGAAATTCTTCCTAATGTCCAAACTAAAACTCCCCTGGTACAGCTCAAGATTATATCCTCTTGTCCTGCTGTTCATTCCCTGGGAGAAGAGACCAACCCCCACCTGGCTACAACCTCCTCTCCTTTCAGCAGATGTAGAGAGTGATAACGTCTCCTCTGAGTCTCCTTTTCTCCAGGCTAAACATTCCCAGCTCCCTCAGCTCCTCCTCATCAGAGCTAATGAAAGCTTAATTGCCTTTCTCTGGACATGCTCCAGCCCCTCAATGTCCTTCTTGTAGTAAGAGGCCCAGAACTGAACACAGCACTTGAGGTGTGGCCTCACCAGTGCCCAGCAGAGGAGAAGAACCACTCCCCTAATCCTGCTGGTCCCCTTACTTCTGATTCTGGCCAGGTGCTGTTGGCCTTCTTGGATGCCTTTAGGACACCTTTTTGGTCACCTCCAGGCACACTGCTGGCTGGTGTTCAGTGAGTGTCGGCCATATGTATCTTGTATTAACAGCGTAAATGTGAGAGGAAGAATTAAGGGGTTGTAATAGTTTTGAGTCTGATGTTTACCAGTCTTTGAAAAGCTGATTTTGACTTTTTCTATTTTATGTAATTGTACTCGGTCTTGCTGGGATGGCGTTACTTTTTCTTCATAGCAGCTCAGATGTTACAGTGCTTTAGACTGGTGACCAGAGCAGTATTGGTAAAAAGCCAGCGTTGTAGCTGACACTGAGCAGTGCTTGCACAGCATCAATATATTTTCCATTTCTCCAGGTGACCCTCCAGTTGGCTGGGAGGGGACACAGCTGGAAGAGTCGACCCCAAGTGTCTGAGGGGATATCCTATAACATATAATATTACACTCAGTAATGAAAGCTGAAGAAAAGTGGGACATTTATGGTTATCAGTTTTGTCGCTCTATGAAACTGACACATATGCTGAGGCCTTGCTTTCCTGGAAATGGCTAGACGATTGTCCATGGGGCATGGCAAAGCAAATCCTTATTTGCTTTTGTTTGCACAAACAGTTTTCTTTATCTCTCAATCCATGTGTTACTTTCACTTTTGTCCTGATTCTCTCCCCCATTTCTGCGGCAGAGTGGGCAAGTGACTTGATGGGGACTTAGCTGTTCAGGGTACAACCTGCTGCTGTGGTATTGCCTGTTGAAGTGTGAATGCAGGGGCTCCCAAAAATAAATTCCAGTGCCCTAGCTCCACTATTGTAAGATGGATAGGAAAAGCCTTGACATACTACTTCACTATAAATTAAATCAGTTGTATACATTTATTAGAAACTTAGATGGCTATGTTTATGCTCTTAGTGCCTCTGAAATAGGAATTAGTTTCAGTTTCCTTGTATGTATGTCAGGATACAACTAAAAGTTTGGCTTTGCCAATGGTTTCCATTTATTAACTAAGTGAAATAAATTTTAACACCACATTATCAGTCCATCTCAATCCTACTGAGCTGATTACTCAGGTTTAGCTCTGTTGAGTACATGTTCATCTCTCCACACAGGGCAATTGGAAATATGTGTAAAATTATTCTTTCTTTGAAAATGTATAGAGAGATGCCAAGTGTAGTTTTCTGGTCTAAAAGTTTCAGCAAAAGTCTGAGATATGGAAAAAAACTTAGGAACTATAAAGCTAAAAAGTTAGCTAATTATTAACAATAAGGGATCACTTTTTAAAATTTTTTTTATTCATACTTCAAATGTGTCTATTCAAGGAAGGAATAGAAGCATTCAGTTCAGAAATTCAAGCACTTTTGTATTAGATAAAAGAATACATTTATAATTTATAATTGTAATGACATATTTAAGTAATTATAATTGTTTACATCTTATTAATCATATTTTAAACAGTATAGTTAAACACTATATTTTAATCACTATAATTAATGTTTTAACCACAAATACACATACTAAGAACCCCCACCCTGTGATGAGTAACTTCTAGCCAGGCAGCCATCAGGGGAGGCAGGGGAAGGACAGCAGCAGCCCACAGCTGGATTAGCGCATCCTGCAAAGGGTGAGCCACTGGGTCATGGGTCAGGCACAAAGGGTTACAGTGAGTGGCATGACATCAGACTGGGCACCTGCCACTAGTGGGGTTCCACAGGGCTTTGTCCTTGGCCCTGTGCTCTTCAAGATCTTCATTAGCAAGTTGGATGCAGAACTGGAAGAGACACTAAGCAAGTTCAGAGATGATACAAAACTGGGAGGAGTTCTTGACTCCTTGAAGGCAGGGAGGCCCTGCAGAGGGACCTCAACAAATCAGAGAGATGGGCAATCACCAGTGTATGAAGTTTAACAAGGGGAAGTGCTAGAATCTGCACCTGAGACAGGGCAGCCCTGGATGTTTGGACAGACTGGGGAATGAGATGCTGGAGAGCAGCACTATGCAAAGGGACCTGAGGATCCTGGTTGACAGTAAGTTGAATGTGAGTCAGCAGTGCCCTGGCAGCCAGGAGAGCCATCCCTGTCCTGGGGGCATCAGGCACAGCATTGCCAGCCGGGTGAGGGAGGGGATTGTCCTGCTCTGCTCTGCACTTTGTGGCCTCACCTCGAGTGCTGGGGGCGGTTTTGGGCACATAGTGTGGCTCTTGGGGATGGTGCTGTGCAGGATGACCCCTGTGGGTGCCTTCCAACTCAGCATATTCCATGATTCTGTGATCTCCATTCCTTGCAGAAGTGATGCTGAGTTGCCACCTTCCAGTTCCCTGATTTCTTTTTTTTATATTAGGATTTCATATGATCTGACAGGAGTGCTTTTCCTCTTGAAATCTTGGGCTGCTAACTACCACTATCTGAAAAATCTTAGCTCTGCCTGCAATGTTACCTGTCTTACCTACTCTACGTGTCTACTCTACGAACTTCCTCAAAGCTTGGCAATTTCCTCAGCAGCCTGAGCCAAGGTTACACAGCTGAACCAGGCCAAAACTCACCTTCAGTGACATATTGTTGAAGTTCTAGCAGGACGGTTAATGCATCCTATTGATTTTATAGGATTTGGCTTAGCCTTCATCATGTCCTCCCCAGAGAAGGGCTCTCACTTCATTATTCCTTCCACAGACTGATTTTGGACTTGTCTTAAAAGGTGTTCCTAAATGTTGCTGCTATTTTCTGAAGTTACCTCAGTTGTGTATATATATGGTGTTTTTAATACAATCAGTGACGATATTTTGGGGTTTTGTAATGGAATAGCTGACTTGCTTCAGCCTGATTGTCTCCTTTCATCTCATGTTCAACCAGATTGCTTTGATGTGAGGCTGTGTGTCTGGTAATTGTTTGTCATGAACTCCTTTGAATGCTGTAAATGTTTTTGTCTTAGAAGACCAGACATCGACATTCAGAAAATATACAGCAAACAGATACATAACTAACAATACAAAAAAATGTGTTGACAATGACTGCTTTTCCCATCCTTTCTCATCGCATTATGTGCAATATGACCCCTTACACAATGCAACTCATTAGACACAGCAATTTTTGAGTATTTAAAAGACCTGTGCAAGATCAAAACATCTGCCAGTATCCCACAGGGAATGTCAACCCGAGGAAACTGAAAAAAACCTGAGGTCACATGGATATGCCTCTGCTAGACCTGGAATATAAAAGTGACTCATTTATATTCTGCATATTGTAACAATTACTGGTCTTCTGTATATCCTTCTTTCACCATTCCATCTGCCAATATTTCGTGCTGAAAAGAACTTCCCTTTCTAGTTGTATGATCTAAAAGCATACAAAAAACCCAGGTTTGGAAATTTGTATTCAAACAAATGCATCAGTGAAACAAAAGGACAGTTGGAGCAGAATTAAGGTAATCAAAGACTAATAAACTTTTCTGCTGGTGCCACTTTTTCCCCCCTGCTTCAACATTCTTGCCTGAATTTCTTTAGTTTCATTCATATCTAGGCATAGAGTGCCTACTAGCCTAGATTCAGGACAAAAAGTGTCATAAAATGTCATTGGTGGTCAGTCAAGAAGAGGTCAGTCATACTTGAACATCTGATACACAAAGAGTAAGGGTTTGAACTTCTGAATTCATTATACTGAAGCAAGTACTTACTGCTTCGAAAAGGTATCACTGGGTATTTCCATGTAATATTGGACTTGCATGAATTCTATTGAGTGTTATATGATTTTGGTCTAATTTATTAACTGTCTGGTTTTGACAATAAGAGCAGCTGAAAAATACCATAAACTTGGAAAACACATTTGAACCTTTTTTTCTCACTTAAGTTGTGTGGATATCTTGACCGTAAGACACAGATTTTCATATTTCTGCTGGAATCAACAAAATGGAGAAACATCAAAACTTTATGAACTTGAAAGCATACAAACAATACATCAGATTATAGTAATGCTTAGAAAAACGAGCAAAAATGAGTGAATATAACAGGATTTTTTTTTATATTAAAATATATTTATTAAAAATAGTTGAGGAAGTAATTTGTATTTTATAATGAGAAAAAGAAAAAAACCCTAGCACTATAATATCTTTATCAGTCCTATTCTCTTTGTCATTTAATTCCACCGTGCTCATGTCATGGCAATTTATCCATTATATATTTTATTCTGCTTTAATTCTAACAAAGAGAAAAATTAAGTATTCAAGTAATTTGGCTTCCTATGCTAATATTTTTCCTTAACTGTAAATGAACATGGTACAAGATTTTAAGATGCTGATGTTGTTAGAGCACATAACTTTTTTTTTTTTTTTGAGTTTTAGGGTTTTATCAGATTTCTTTATTGATTGAATTTCAGAATATGATGTCAGATCATGTATAACTTGCAGAGATGACTATTAATATAAGAAGCTTTATATCCAAGGAATCTACATACCAGTCAAGAAGGCACATCATTAATCTGCATGACCATACTGTATTCTCTAGATCTTTCAGATTTGAATGGTCATAACCATTCAGAAATTGCATATGCAAAATTCTGTATAAAATCACTATTTGAATGCCTATGTAAGAGACATAAAGCAAACATACTCTGGAAATGCTTCCACACCTTACTGTGGAAAAAAAGCAAAAAATATTATTTTTCAGACTCTTGGACTAAACAGTGTAGCAGCGGCCCTCGCTCAGATGAGCCTGGGTGACCAGCCGCATGAATCAAATGACACCAAGGAATGGCCCTGGGTGTGAGGAGACCTTTTGATTAGAGTGACAAAGCAGTGCACACCCAGGACACCCTGCGACTGGAGTCCTCAATATGCATCGAACAACGAATGCATTGGTTCTGTACATCTTCCCTCCCCTATCCCACACTGAGTTAAAGGCTAGAAAGCTCTTCTTCGTTCCCTCTAGCTGAGTCTCCCCATTGGGTTTCAAATTTTTATACCTTCCCTCCTTGCGTCCCCATTCCCTGGTGTCTCTGTCAATCCTGTACCTCTCGGGTTCCGGTTGGTCCTCCTGTGTAAACCCCTCCCAGGCTGCACCCTCTCTTAACCCCTTGCGCAGTCACATTCTGTGCTCTCAAGCTCCAAATACCGCTCGTCTGCCCGTGCCACATTCCTTCCCGATCCCACCTGCCTTCACCACCCCGCTGCTTCTCCCAATAAACCCTGGATTCCCGTCACAAGAGACTTCATTTCTTTCATCATCACCTTGTCTCCTGCTGGCTTCCGTCCCCAGAGGAACTCCCCGCCTTTACCCGCGAGCTTCCCTGCTGTGCCTGGACGGTGCATGGGGGTCATGGCGGCTCACCCACTTCTGTGTGGCTTCGGGGCTTGCTGCCTGACGCAGAGCAGAAGCCACAGAACAGAGAACTTTACTGGCATTGGGTTCATCTTATTTACTTCTTTGTAATGCCTGAGTCATAGCATATAATAACTCTAAACATAAAACTGAAATACACAAAAAAAACCTGGACTGGTGTTATCATTTCCTATTTCAATACTCTCATCAATATACATGTCTATTTCTTTAGTCGTTGAAATCATTCCAGGGCTTCATAAAGCTTTATCCAAACTTTCTACAGGGGAGCTAGTGCATTAACACGTATTTTCTGACAACTTAGAATGATGGAGAAGAGATTGTGTCTTATTTTTGTTCATACTTCCCACTGATGTCATTCTCCAAAGATTTTTTATTCTAATTACAAATTCAAGCACTCACACAATACGCTATGGGTCATTTTTGCTTGATGAGTTTTGCAGTAACTTTTAATATAAGTGTGTCTACTAGAGAAGAAATGTTAGGATTTGTGGCAGTTGTTCTGAATGTAAAAATTATGTAGTTGATTTAGTATAGTATTCTCTTCATCATTTTTGAATATACAAAAATTGATCATTTCACAGTATTTCTGCAACATTTATTACTTCTTCTTTTTCTGATTTATCACCGTTTCCCATCCTTTTAGAACACAACACACATAAATATCTTTTTTGTTAGAGATAGACAGAAACAACCATTCCTAAATATTTGCATTTTGTAAGGACTTAGATACATTTGAAATAAGTCCTAAGGGCACTTTTGAAAAAAATGCATCTCATCACTCTGAGATAAAATGGTAATATTTTCTAAAATATTTCCTATACCCTTACCATCATAAAAATGTTCCATTTTTACTGACAATGACAGTATAAAATGTCTATATAAGTAAACAAAATATTTTGTATTGAATAAAAAAATTATCTACTTCTGTAAGACTGCCTTTACAGACACTAGTTGTGCGCACAAATTTTGCAATATATTTATTTTGTTCTCAGTAAAATTAATCTCCCTGCCAATGTTTGCAAACCTAGCCAGCAATTCTGAATATCTAGGGTTAAAATTAATTTCATAGGTATAAAAATTGATATTAGTCTTACAGCAAATCTTTTTCATTTTTTCCAACCATAATGCAAAAATTAGATCTTATTTTCTTCACATATACTCTCAATATTTGAAGCGCAATGTCTGAAATCATGATTTGACTTATATGCTATCCACTCACATACCTCCTCACTCCTCTTTGCTAGTCAATAATCATATACCATCACATACCAGGTACATCCGTGTTATACACCCATTCATATAGCTTGTTTAGTTTGTTTCCTAATATTATTTTCAGACTGGATACAAATTTTTTGTGTCAGCCAAAAAGAAGTGATTAACTTCAACAGACGCCCATGGGAAAAGTCTCCTTGTGAATCTGAGCTGTGTGTTAGCAAATGTGTTTCCAGTATTCTACTTCCGAAAGAAAAAACAGGCATTTGAGTTTCCTCCTCCAGCGCATTGTTTATTTGGAAGCTGCAGGAGCAAAGATCAGCCCACAGTGGAGCAAGTCAAAGTATTTATTGTTAGGATCCTATAAACTGTGTCATAATTGGAACTATGAACCTGCAGAGACCCTTGTTACCGTTTAATGGACTGGCAATGTCAGCACAGCTTTCGTAGTGAAAATGAAAATACTGTCTAGGAGTTTAAGGAACACAATGACATTTCTGCATGCCCCCAAAAATTCCTGAGAGCATCTGGAGCTGGTTTGGTCTTGTTGGAACATTGATTTTTCTTCTTTCTCTCCCAAGTACTTTTCTTTCTGAAGGCAAGCTTGTTTGTCTGCATAAGAAAAAGCCTCCAACTTTTCCCTCTGAAGATGGGGTTCTTGTTCAGAGGAAAAAGTTGGAGGCTTTTTCTTGAGAATTGGTTTTAAACCCAATCTCAGTATTTTCCTTAAGAGGAGAATCTAATTCCGCCTTTCAGCTCTCTGTACTTGTCATGGGAAAGAGAAAGGCAATAACCAGCATAATGATACAAAGTTTAGGACAAGTATTGTCAGCATGACCTTACAAGGAGAGCTAGCTTAGTGCTATGAATTTGGTTCAACTTAAAGTGTCTGTATTTTCCTTAATCAAGTGTTTGCAAGTAATATCCAACATTTTCCTATCCGTTAACAAAGCCTCAGATCACCAGCCATGTTATACATCTGGAAAACCAGGCCCCTTTTATTTACAGAATAATTTGAAAAATAGGAAGATGGGGGAAAAAGTATTTCCAACCCATCTATAGAAATTTTGATTCCTTGGAATAGCTGTTATGTTTCTATCTCATTACCCAATTCATTCAGAATATTAGTGCTGGAGGGCTAATGAAGCCTTCTTTCAGTCCACAAATCTTTAGTGTTGTGAAACCTATTAATTCTTTAAGCTCAGCTTCCATGGTACAATTAGGAATACAACCACTACTTACAAACTCAAAGAGATTAAGTTTTTAGGGTACGGACTCTCCAAACATTACTCCTTTTGGGTGAAAAGAAAATAAAAAACTGTTATTCAGTGCCGCACTAGAGGAATCATGAAATATGGAATATTGGAAGGGGATATAAAGTATCTCCTTGAAGAGTTTGACTAATACTGACAGAGTTGACTGATAACTGAACTTGTCCACCAAGAACTTTCCATAGCCAGGTAGATCCCAGCCTGTCCTGCACTCCTGGGTTATGTTTTTCCAGGTGAAATCCCTCACACTCATCCTTGTTGAACTTCCTAAAGTTCTAGTCAGCCTACTTTTTCAGCCTATCCAGATCTTCCTGCAGGGTGGTTCTCCCTGCCAAAGTGCCCATTTTACCACTCAGTTTGGTATCATTGGCAAACTTTATCAGGATGAATTTGATCCCATTTTGCAGGCACTTATGAAAACATTAGACAGCATTGAGCCCAATATTGGTCCCTGTGGACCCCACTCGTGCCAGGTTGGGAAAGGAGCTGTTTACCACCACACTTGGGGTGAGACTGGTCAGCCAGTCCAACACTCACCACACAGACCTCTGATTTAAATTGTAACGCAACACTTTCTCTAAGAAGATGCTGTGGAAGACCCTGTGGAAAGCCTTGAAGAAGTCCAGGTAGACAGTGTCCACTACTTGCCCCACATCAACAAAGTAGGTTACTTTGTTGTAGAATGTGATCATTTTTCAAGCACAATTTGCACTTGGTGAATCCATGCTGGCTTTTCCCAATGTGCTTCATCTGACTTGTGATGGCCTCCAGGAGGATTTGTTCCATAACTTTCCTAGTAACTGGAGAAAGACTGCTGAGTTTATAATTTCTGAATTCTCCTTTAAGCCCTTCTTGTTAGATGGGGGTGACAGCCTTGTTCCAGGCTTCTGGGATGATCTCCATGACATCTCAAAGACTATGGAGAGCAGCTTCACAATGATGTCAACCTTAACACTTTATGGGGTTTGCAACCCACTAACTCAGTTCGAGATGGGGTTGGCCGCCTTTTCGGAGCCCCAGCAGGGCAGCTTGCTCTCGGGGGGAGGTGAGGTGGCTGGGAAAAGGCAGAGCTCTCGGGAGAGCAGCGCAACCCGGAGATCGGGAGCAGAGGCAAGAGATGCAGACAGTCGAATTGGCGGTCCAGGAGGTTTATTAAACGGTAAGTGGTGATGGAGGAGGGGTGGGATGGGGCAGGATCAGTGACTCGAAAGCCCCGGACTGCATTGTGGCGCAGCTTTTAAGGGAAGGAGGGGAAACCGCAGAGGAACCAATGGGGTTTACAGAGTTCGGGATTGACATTTACTTAAACAAATGGGAGAATAGGGGGGAGGGTACAGAACTACATATTTTCCAATGACAGAACCCAGCAGGGACAAACAAAGACGAATTTTCTAGAACTATGCTGTATTAATAATATGGGAGGAGAGAGGAGCTGGGCCAATAGACTGATGTGCTGGTACATATTAATCTCCTTACTCTCAATGCCTTCTGGGAGCATACTTTCTAGTCACCCTGACCTTAGAAGCACTTTACTCCCAAGACTCATCTCGTGGTGCTCTGCTGTAGTGTGATGAGTTGGGGGTGCTCAACTACGCCAGGACCACAGCAACAAACACTCCCAGGTGTATATTGTCAGGGCCCATTGATTTGTATAAGGGTCAAGCTCCTGTAAAGTTTGCTCAACAAATCTTCCCTCACTAACTATTGACTTGTGTTTTCATCAACTTGGATTGTTGCTCCTAAGGCCTGGGGTCAAACAGTGTTGATAAAAATAAAGGTGGAGAAAGCATAGCGAACCTCTGCCCTTTCAGCATTATTGGTGATGAATTCACTTCTATTTAACAGTGAGCCGGTATTTGCCTCCTGCCTATGCTCAGTCTTTACAAAGAACCCTTTCTTGTGGATTTTAACACCTCTGGCCAATTTTAAATCAACCTGAGATTTTGCTTTTCTAAATACATCTTTGCAATCCCTGGCAGCAAACTTGTAGTTCTCAACAGGTATTTGTCCACTTTGCCATTTCTGGCATGCCTCTATTTTGGTTTCAAACAGACTTAGAGACTTGCAGACTGTAGTCATCCATTGTAACTCTCCAGTGGTGTGAGTTGTCACACCAAATTTCAGCTATTCCTACAATATCCCAACTTTCTAACCAGATGTAGAGCTCCAGCTCCTTCTGGATTTTTCCCCAGACTGTGTGCATTCTTACACACATGCAGTTGAGATGGTTGGCCTAGTAAGATGTAGTCTATTAGAAGCAAAAATATGTCAAGAAAATCAGACATAGGAAGAAGTCTCATGATCAGATAGGTGTCTGTGCCAGTTCACAGGGCATTCAAGGGCCTGTGAGCAGAGACCAGTACTAGGTGCTAGAGAAATTTTACAGCTGGAGGGGCTGGTATCTATGAACGTGGCTTCTGACACTGAATCAGGAAATCCGTTGCTTTACACATCCTCAACTATTTTAATCAGTATGAAATTATGGTTTTGCTTTCAGAACCTTTTGTTAATACTTCAAATAAAAAAGTCATGGAGAATTAACAGGTATTTGTGGTTTTTAATATGGGTTACATCTGAGGCAAACTGAAGAGGCACAGGCAGGATTTATTAGTGCAGTAGTGCAGTAACTGCAATGGAGATCTTCTTGTGAAGCCTCATTTTAAGTGCTTTTTCTATAACAGCAACTAAAGTAGTGCATAAAAATATAATAACTATGCAGTTGTGGTGCAATTCAGGGAGTAAACGAAAAAATATTCATCACCTTAGTTAATGTATATGCTTCTGACTATTTCTCTGGCAGCACTTAGTGATTCAAAGTGATTAAATTAAATTGTTTTTACATCTTTGTAATGAAGATAGAGTGTGCAGCCCTGTTCACCCAGTATATATTGGGATTTTATTACTTAGCTTGATTCTTTCTTATAATTGGCCTTTTTGGCTCTCAATGAGCTGTGAATAAAATCTGAGATGTTCCAGATTATGTTAAGGAGGATGCACTTACAAGTGAAAAGCATTCAATTTTATGAGGAAATGACGAAGATTATGATTTCACTGTATCTGAAGTGCAAAATAAAAAGCCTTACATGGATAATCAGGATTCCTCTGTGCTCTATGTTAATGAGTATTGGCAGCTTCCAGCCTTACTATTACAATTCATCAGACTATAATTTTTTCTTTTTTTTTTCTTAAGATAGACCTCTGGGACATTAACTAAGCTTCTCATACAGATGGCTAGTTCAAAAACACCTAGCTCAAGAGTAAAACATGTAAGCTCAAGAGTTTTATTTCATCCTGTGGACATGTACGAATAGGCAGGAAGAAGAAAGAGACAGAGGGACAAAATTTTTTGTCTCATTACAAATTCATATACATGTTAATGTCTGTACTCAAATCACAATACCTTTTAATATGCAAGTTAAAATACAGAATTTTGGTCTTATATATTTGCAATGCAATTTTTATATTTTCTCTCCTAGAAAGTTTAATTTTAAAAGAATAGTTTTTTCTATTAAATAGTTATTTTAAAAGAATAAGTATTTTCATCTGCTTAATGATATTGTCTTGTGTTGTACATTGCCTTTTCTTGATGTGTGTGGGCTTCATTAAAGTGGGTTCTGTAAAAATGGAATAAAGTTAAACCTCCATCCAGAAGACTTCATAGAATAAAAGGTAAGATGGAGAAATAGACTGGCATTGAAATTCCAGGCAACAATGAGATTTTTAACACAGTCTAGCTGATGAAAAATTCATAACAGCATTTACTTTCACAAATAGGCTTTCCTCAGGTAATGCCAACAGGATTCTTTACATAAGCATGACTTGTTTATATAAATAAGGCTTATATGATTCGACTTATACACTGTGTAATAATGTAAAAATATATTAAGTTATGCATCCATGAAATTTCCTTTCACCTCTGGAGACCAAGAACTGGATGATATCACTATACATAGCGATATTGCATGTCGTTTAGGCTTCTTTAAGTTTACTGGTCATTTATCTGTATCTGTATCACCACATAACATATAAATTGGCACAATTCTCTCTCTGCATACATGGGGTGCCTTAGTGACAGCTGGTGTTACCTTGGCAAACTTGTGTGGAAAAGCTTCTATGAGCACTAAAGGTCAGTGAGTTTGAAAAAGCATATATTTATGTCTCCCAAACTGCCTTTTAAGAAAGACTATTCAGACAGTGCAAGTCAAAAGTGGACTCATAACACAGGTAATGAAGTGTACCCTTCTCTCTTTCACTGATGTAAATTGGAAAAGGCTTGGTTTAATGTAGTTGCTTTCTCTCCTCCTGAAAATTTAATTCCAAAAAGAAGCAATCTAAGTCAGCCTCCTACTGGTGTACCAATTAACAGGACACGTCCATTATATTTATTATCCCTCTGCAAGGTGTCGGACTTCAACTTCAGAACTAGCAAAAACAGTATGACCTCAATTTACAGAAAATTGTGGGGTGTGAATTCTCTTTATTTTTCCAGTAACTTGCTCGTTACTTTCCTTTAAATTGTATAAAAGTATTGCTGAATTTAAAATGCCCAGATTTTGCCATTTCCAGTACATTTTGATACATTTTTGCATTTTCAGTGACCTCAAGGCAGATTCATGTTCTAATAAATTCAAGAGGTCTTTTTAGTTAGGAAGCATTCATATTGAGTTGAGCACTACAACAAAAACCTGATTAACCAGTGCTTTCTTTTCCCCTCACTCTAATTGATAGATATCACAACACTGAATTATGCTCTTCTTTCTCATACCTTCTTTTTTAGGAAATAAGAACCCTTTGATCACTGTGATTCTCAAAGTTGTAAATGAAAATGCCTTCACAAAGTTCACCTCAAGGATTTGTTTGGAAAGAAGATTCATTTGTGATCTTGATGTTAATGAGGGTAATATGAATGTCTCTATGGAAAAATAAACTACACAGAGCTCAAAACACGCCTGATGGGCTGAGTTTCCACAGTAGCCAGATAAACTCCAGTGTCAGTTTTTCATAAAGCATAGTGAAAAGGAGGGAAAATAATCTTAAACATGCATATTAATTATGAGAGTTCATGCAAGCTGGCATCTTTAATTCATGCAATTCTAGCAGGCCTTACACATGTGAAAGAAATATGAATACAGTGCCCTGGATTAGGTTATTAACCTCCATTCATTTCTCTTGTAAGCAGACGTTATCTTTGTGGAAAGGGCTGATTAAATGATAAATTCATACAGCTCTGGGAATTGCCTATATTTCATACTCAAGGATCCCAAAAAAAGGTTTTTTATAAACATTGAAGAAAATACCAGGCATTAAGGAAAATGGTTAAAAAAAAATTTCAAGCAAATTCTAGAATATACTTACAGTAACTCTGAAAAGTTACTTAGAGTTTTATAATTTTGTGAAGAAAAAAACCTCTAATTTTTTCAAAAGAAATTAACAATATATATCTTGCAATGATTATTCTAGGAAAGGCTTGATTGTTCTGGGAGGTACCAGAACTTTCTAAACTAGGTAGAACTGTAGTTTGGATGTATATAAAAATCATCTTAAAAAAAGTCTGTCACCTGTTTATCACAGACATAAGAGACCTGTGCACATGCACTGGCCTCAAGGGAAAGTTGGCACAGTTCTCTAGGTCGTCCATCCAAATGAGTTTTTAACATTGTTGATGTGTGGCTAAGAGTGCTGCTGTTACGCAATGAAGAACTTGCCTGTACCATTCATTGTAATTCTGAGGGTGACCAAAACAACAGGGTCAGCAAAAACAGAAAAAAAAAAAAAGGATAAAAATGCATAAATACTAATACTGGAGCCAAGAAATATATCAGTACTAATATGAAACCACCCAAAGGGCTGCGTCATCTGCAGCACAATGCAACTTTCACAAGGCAAAAATCACTCCAGTATTACCACTTGGAACAATTCAGCCTTTTTAAGCATTGCTGCAGTAGCCAATAGAACATCAGCCAGTGGGACAGTGTCAGGTCTTCAATTTCTTCTGTTTTACTATCAGCAGGGGCTCCGTTTATCTTTACAGTATGAACTTTGCATATGTTCAAGGATGTACTGGAAATTCCAGTGTATTCATTACCTGTGATTGCAGCTGCTAACCCCTGCTTTGCTTCCCTTGCCTTCATACCATAACTAAGCTACATTATCACGTACATTTTAAGTAAAAAAATTAATTCACTAGGTAAACCAAAGTGGAATAATTAGCTAGGTTTTTACTGGTGACATAGAAGGACCTGGGAGGAAATGTGAGAGACAAAAGCCATATTTTGCCTGAGATTCTAAAACGTCAGGGTAGTTTCTAAATTTTTCGAAGTGCTATGAAGTTTCCACCTCTCTTCAAGGAGCCAAACTGAACTAGAAATTCTTTTCTTTTTGCCTCCCCAGAGTCCTTTCCATGGTGTAACTAAAGCTGTTTAAACAGCAGGTGTGTTTTCTGGCAGTACATATTGCAGAAGTGTGGGTGCAAACACTGTGTGGGCAAATGCATACTCTGACCTCCAAGATTATTTTTCTTAATGTTAGGAGTTGATTTCCAATTATGTCCCATTTTTGTCCCCGTCATTTGAAGATTTTTCCTCAGTGTATTTGAAAAAAACTTATTTGTAAGGGTTGTTTTCATCAGTTCACGTAATTTAGGATTTCCTAGTTTGATGGGTCATGCCTAGTTACTTCTGTCCGATAGTATTACATGACATGGCTGATGATATCTCATCAGCCCATCAAAATTGAAAAAGAAATATGACTGAGCCCTGCAGTCGACAGTTGAAACCAGCAAATCCCTCTTAAACTTCTATCCATTCAGAGGAGCTAAACACCAGCTAGGGTGTTCAGAGTAGTGGGCAGGTTTTTTTTCTAGGAGCATTGAGTACTAGGAACTGTCATGTATGACAAGTTTAAATTAACTCTAGGCAGACTGTAAGGAGAAAATTTATTCAAGCAAAGTAAAACTCACTGAAAATACTTACATGCTGTTTGATTCATAGCAGTCATCTGTCACTTAGCAAGTTGCGAAATGTACCATTGGCAGAATATGTTGTTCAGGTTTTATTATTTTGCTTTAATGCTGCATATACAGCTACCTAAAAATTATATATAGTTGAAACTACTTTTCAAAGGATTTTTGCTAAATTAAATTTTCATCCAAAAGTGTCTGGTTTTTTTCAAAGACAAAGGGAAAAAATATTCAATGAAAAGCAGACAACGGAAAAGATTTCAGCCAAGAGGTAAAAACATTTTGGAAAAAATCTTCCCATGTCTACCCAGCTGTACTCAGCCTTTGATGGCAACTGAACATTTTCTCCAGAAATTAATGACTACAGTTTTTTGTTTTGTTTTAATTTTATTAATGCATGCCCCAGGGTGGAAAACTTTCAATGAAATGGAAAAGTAGTACCAAATTAATCTTCCAACAAGAACTGGCTAGGTGTCACCTACTGTCTGGAGAACATAACCAGAATCTAATGGCCATTACTGGCTAAGTCAAATCCTTCATTCTCAGATTAGGCAGACAAATGCATTGAAGAAAACTGTTCTGCCAAATGCACTGAGAAACTGTTCTGCAAGTGCTAGTGGCTCTGTGACTGCTGATAATTTGGAGACAGTAGTTTTGTCAAGTATGTTAAAGGCACTTCACAGTATCTACACAAGCTCATAAAAAAATTAGCAATCATAAATTTACTGAAAACTTTTGAGAAACTCTGAAGAAAGAAACTGATTAACTATAAAAACCAAGGTGCAACAAGAAAAAGTTGACAAATACTGCTTTTTGGTAGACAATTGGGAATAACTGAGGGTCTTGTTTAGAATATCTAATACTGAATTTTCCACTGTTTATTTCCTCATATTGACAGAGAAAAAAAATGGTAAAAGAGAAAAAGGAGAATGGTGACATTTACCAGAGTGAAGTACTTTTTTGTGGTTGTCATTTTTCATCTTAGATTGGAGATAAACACAGAAAATTCCATGACAAAAATTAAAAGTCATTTGACAACAGGATGAACACAGCACTTACAATAATGCTGTTTTTCATAAATATACATAGGTATCAGGTATTGGAAGAGATGGGCCTCAAAGAAGGTCATCATCAGTTATTGCACTTCTTTCAGACCAGTGGTGAGGAAGGGCACTGAAGTCTATGCCAGCACTGGAGTATCTGGCGTCATTGGAGTATATCAGCTCTTCAGCAGGGTAAAAGTCAGCACTGTCTAGGATACCATGTTGTCTTAATGTGGCACCTGGAAAGTGATGCACTTCACATAATATTCCTTATGCCTTTAATGGAGATATGATACAAGTCCGTGTTGTACTGATGATGCAAAAGAGCTCTAAGAGCTCAGAGTCCGGTGTGTGTTTTGTAGTCTCTAATAAGAGAAACAGCACATGCAGAACCCACACAGCATAGAAGAGTATAAATTTTTTGTCTAGTCTTATTATAGAAGGTAAAAGCATAGTGTATGTGCACTCTAGCTTAACATAAAACTACCATTTGACATCTACCTTTTATTTGGCAATGACATAGAATTTCAATGATTTGATATATTTTATCTGTTAATTATTGGTTAATAAAGAGAATTCCACAGTGCAACTATGCCACGTGAAATTAGACCACTGCAATAACTCATAGTGGGTTTTTCCTTTTTTTAAAATGATTTTTAGTGTCAAAATGATTATTTGAAAAATAATGGAGGACATATGAGCTTAAGTGACTCTAACAACACCTAGCAGACAGACTACAGGACAGGCATCCCTAGTTGTGGCTCTTCTCCTGGCCTGCCGAAGGATCTTCTGGGTCTTTCAGTTTTACACAGCAGGTAAATGAAACAGTGGAGCTGGACCATTTGCAAAAGATGTGAACAGCTGTTGATGAAGGAAAGATACATAAATGCTAGGTATTACTACTTTTACCTGAACATGTAATTTTTATTTCTTATCCTTTGCACTCATGTCATTTTAACTGTAGAACAAGTACTATAATTTTATATATGGAAGCTTTGTTATGAGTGTATGTGTTCTGAAGGCTTTATCATACTCCTTCACAGCCTACTCTGCTTCTTCCCCTGTCCTATAATGTACATAAGCATGAAGGAACCAGGCAGGAGTTTGACCTTATGGCATAAAGTATATCAGCACAGACTTTACATTGAACCTGTCTTATCTAATAGACCCTCAAGGGCCAAAATTATGTTACTCAAGGTTACAGGAAGGTTACTGCACTGAATATATCTAAGTAGGAAGACAGAGCAGCACTGTTCCCTGAAATAAAATAGGGAAACCCAGAACTGAGAATGCAATTCACTTACATTTGTTCAAGGTGAAAAGCAAAAATGAATACAAGATAATGTTTCCATCAAGAAATTATACTTTTTGAAACATTTCTACCATCCTTCTAGGTCTCAAGATGATTAACAAAATCTAGGCAATTCATGGTGGAATCAGTTACCCGAGACCTTCCTTCGATCTTTTTTTCACTCTTCACAACCCTTATTTGATGAGTATGTGCAGACTGCTTGTTATTCTAATTCATAGCTGAATAAAAGCTGAAGATAATGCATAATCCAATGTGATGTGTAAACTTTTCTTCCTCTTCATTTATCCCACAATTTTATTGCATCAGAAATTAGTAGAACCTTTTATACTTTTATTTCTGGAAAGCATTTACCATCCTTTTTAATACTATTAGGTAAAGTAAACTGAAACTGTCAAGGTACCTTTTCATAGATGTGAAAATAATCCTCAGAAATCCCATCCTGACAACCACTTCTGGAAAAAGTATCCTGCTTAGAGTCAGTAAGAATGAATACTACATAGCAGTGGTATGCTGTGACTTTGTGTTAGAATAAAACATAAGAAAATCACTAGTACAGTTCACATTGAGATGAATTGTTGAAGCAATTTTCTTAGGGACCAAGGACCAGCATTTCCACTACTTCAAATAAAGCAGCTGACGCTGATATGTGCTCTATCTGCTGAAACTTGTCACTTGCATTAAGTAAATAAGTTGAAGGCAAAATAATTGTGTCCTGTTCAACCTTTATGTTAAAAGAACTATAACAGAAATCGCAAAGGTATATAAAGAAAGTGCAAGGTGTTGCCTCTGAGAATTCTTGTCTAATCGGCTTAAATGACACTATATTCATAGTGTACAGCATCTGTGGCAATAGCAGATATTACTTTATGTTTCTCCTGTTAATTGTTACCACTATCTGGCACATTTTGGTTTTATTAATTACAAAATGAGGAGCAGTTTCTTTTAAGATTAGCAGTCACTTTACTCTTGACTACTCTTGACTACCTCAGCTACATTTTTACATGAATTTAATATATTTGTGGCAATCTGTGGGGCTATAACTGCCACATTCTGACAGGTCAATTTAGATGTAATGTTTTAGACTTAGGTAGTTCACAAAGGTATTGCACATCTCATCTTGTTGACAGTTAAAGCATAATCAGCACCACAGCAATGCTGCTTTTGTCTACAGATGCAACATTCCAAAGTTTTATCTTGCATCAGTTTAGAATATAATTAGCATTAATTTCTATATAATACAATTTACAATAGTTATTATTGCTGGGATTCAAGTCTGTCCTCAGAGTAAAACAAATCATAATTTAGGCTAGGAAGTTCAGATCTGTATCAGGAAGTTCATTTGTATCTAGGAGTTATTCCTCTCTATTTCACATGCATGCAATCACCGAAGACATTACAGAGATGGTGCTTGTGTTTCAGGTCATTTGCTCATGCTACAAGTTTGCTGAAGATATGCCACATAAGAAGAAAACAATCATTTGTCGTATGTTAGTGATTTCACATATTTGCTAATGTTGCTGCCTATTCAAATGCATGGCAACAACGAATTCCTGTGGATCCCAGGAAGTCACTGGCTGGAACACATTGAATCAGGAGTCATTGAGGTAAGCCATTAGAAGTAAAAGGTGAATGGCAAAATAATATGGTAATACTGGCTTGACTGGGAAACAGAATCAAACAACGTAAAGCTATTAGCAACTGAGCTAGACAAATTATTATTTGAAATAAATTAATGAAGGAAATAAAGTCTTTTCATAGTTTGGTTTAGTTTGGTTTGGTTTTTTTTTCCTCTTTTCTGACCTGGTAGTACTTTTTGCACACAGATCATGATTAGCCATGAGTTTGTTCATTGTCTTCAGCTGTTCAATAAAGGGCACACAATAACACACTTAAATCTACAGTACATTGACGTGTGGATTCTACTTCTACTGCACTAAATAGACAATTATTCATTGAACTCGAGTTATATGCTGTTCCCACTCTCCTCTGAGAAATGGAGCATATCAAGGATCTAGTTACAGCTTTCTGATTCCGGGTCAAATCATGCATATACACTAGTAACATTTAAAAGAGCACAGGTGGTGCTTCAAACTACCAACTTGCAGCAGCTCCCTGAGAATCCTTTCTCAGTTTGTAAAAGCCCAAGAGCAGCACATGCTGGCCAAGTTTTGCAGCTGTAGCCAGAACTGAAATGAGAGTGGTATAGCAGCTGACTACATCAATTCTTTCAGTTTTGAGAATTCATCCAGTTTGATATAATACAGCAAGTAATTATGCTTCTATTCCCTCAGTTATGCAATGCAATAGTAGGAGGACAATGATAGGGGACAGTCCTATGCTTTTTCTTCTGTCTTGTAATTACGTGTCCCACAGCATAAAAACAGAAGACTTCTTGTTTGTAAGACAAAAAGTAACTGTCTAAAGTAATTTTGGACTGTTTGAAAAATATTTTGAAAACAGCTGCATGTTTTCAGAGCAGACACCCCTGTAGCTTTTAATATATAGGATTGCATATATGCTTTTTTCCGTACAATAAAGGTTTTGTACTACAAGAAGAGTAACTGAAATTGTAGTAACTGATTTAATTTATAAGAATACTTTGCTGTAAGATTTATTAAGTCTATTAGAATTTTTAAAATGTTTGTATAATTTCCTATCAAAGCCAACATAACATATTTTTAACTTCTGTGCCTTAAAGCTATAATTTTAGGTTTGAAAAAAAAATTAGAAAGATGTTTCAGATCAGCAAAAGATAGTAAGCATTGAAAGTACTAGAAATTTCAAGACTGTACTGTGCGGTCTTCCCCTCACCTGATGCACCAGGTGATTTTTCAACATATCGCCATAGAAACCCCTGCTTCCTCTTTTGAATCTTCCAGGCAGATTAACAATTAAATTGTTGTGAAGTCTCCTTGCTGTATTATCTCTTTTTCCCCATTTTACGAGGGAAATTTTTATCTGGTGGGTATGTCAGTCTTTACTAATCTGTAGAATCTATGAAGAGAAATAAGAATTTATTCTCAAGTTTTAGCTGTGCCTGCACAGAATGAGTATGGAATCTGGATAAAAATGACCATCACCATATTATTATTCTTGAACGTCACTCTGAAAAGATGGCAAAACCCTTTAATTATTAGCTTTTGCTATTAAATCCTTCACTAATATTTCACCGGCACAAGTTTGCTTTTATACTGCATTTAAGAAATGTACAGGTAAAATTCTGAAAGACTTCTTTGTGCACTGGCACTATACTTCAACTGTATAGAAGAGAGACAAAGCCAACTCAAAGAAAATTCAAACACCTATAAATTCTTTTTATATCCAAGCCACAAATTTGACTCAGACTTAGTGAAAATTTTTCCTTTTCATGGTTGTTCAGTATAGTAAAAATGGATGTGTGAAGTGAGCTGCTGGTCCCAGTGATCTTTTTCTAGTGGACAACCAGCCAGTGGAACTGAAGTGCTTTCCTCACCCAGAAAGAATTCCTTTTAATTTTACATGCTGTCCAGGGGAAAGACGTTGGGAAACATCAGTGACAGGCACATTATAAAGCAAAAAATTGTAATTCAGACTATATATTTTATATGTCTTTCACCAGTTTCTAATACACTCAACGGACTATATCTCCCAAAATTTAGTCTTTTCACTATCAAATATGAACACAGGTTAGAACTCCTTTCTGTAGCCATCCAGACCTAATCATATTTTCATAATAGAATCAATATTTGCAAAAAAGTGTTTAAATTCCTGAGCAGTAAAATTACTTTTCCAGTGTCCATCCCTTTTGTTGTCTGTCTTTCAGTCTGAGGAGCAGGCACATTTTTCTGACAAGAGTTTTTTTGTATGTTTACTATGATGGAAGCGAAAGGCTTCAGCTCATGATTTGGCTAAAATAATGGGATTTTATACCTTGTTTCCATATATCAGAGCTAAAAGTTTTATGAGTAAATGTATTGATTCACTTCCTGGTTGAGTCATGATAGAAATGTATATATGCAGAAAATCATCAGAAGAATTTTGCTCTCCTGAAAATATATTCAGTCGTCCAAGACACAACAGGAAAATAACATAAGACATATGAAATCACCCTTGCATTGACAGCAACTTCAGTCGTTAATTATTCAGGGACTTAACTGAAAATCAGTTCTTCCAGAACACATGATCTACCTACTGCCAGGGTGAACCTTCCCAAGAAAAATCTAGAGCCTTACTCGAAGAAAACATTGCTCCATTCCAAAGCTGAAAAAAAGACAGCTGTAATTTATGATCCCAGAAAAAAGGTAAAAGATACATGGATTTTTCTAGTGCAGTGATTTGTTTGCCTTAAACTGTCATGAAACCACATTACAAGATTGTCTTGCATGGGAGACAGGAGCTTTATGAGTTTTTGCAGTTTGCCAGGTTTTAAGGTAGCTAGCTCCCCAAGACTTAGTCCCGTTTGCAAGGATCTTTGATATTTGGCCGATTTGTCTAAAAATACCATTTATTAGACACAGAACATAACAAACATACAAACATAGAATAGATTGACATACATACACACACAATGAATGCATAATTGCAACACCATAATAGCTAAAAATGCAATTATGGGATAAAAGCTTGCTTAAACTATAATGCAAGTTAAGAAATGCTTGCTCAAGCTATANGAATGTGTATTTGGGGTCACTCTAAAATTTTTCACATTCTCTCAGTGTCTCACCTTGGCTTTCCAGTCGCCAGCATAGATAGCCCTTGATTAAGCAATCAACTTAATCTGAGCCATCCATCTCCGGCCAGCGATCAGAGGGGCGGGGGGGGGCTGTCCTGCCACAATGATTTGTGCTAAAATTATTTTTGTACATAAGGAAAATAGTATTTAGTGGCAATGTATTATTTAGATTTTCAATAATTCTTTGGCAATCAACAATTACAGATGGTAAGAGATACGAGGAGATATATAAAGCACTGGTATGTATGAGTAAGTTGCTAGCAACTCACAAACTAGCAATATCTAAGCAGTTTTCACCTTCAGAAATCATTACTAGTACAGGGTACTTAAATAGGCACAACGATAAGGATTGTTAATGTTAAACTAGCTTCCCAAAACACGGATATTAACTGTGAAGATTTTAGATTTTTAGATCCATGCTTTTCAGCAGAACTCTCTCATAGACCCAAGATGTCTGAATCTTTTCTGGTTTTAAAGCTCAGATACGCAGTATAGAGAATTTTGAATGTGCATAGACTTTTTAGATCATAAGAGACCATAGTGGCCCTAATGAAATCAGTGGGAGTTTTGACACTGGAATTAAGAGGAATTTTTTTATCCCTTCTGTTTTGAAGGTTGGTCACATTAGAGACACTTTAAGTATGTTGATTTTGCTGATGCAGTTCATATGTACAAAACATAAATCTCTCCTTTTTTTTTATATAGTTTTAGAGTTTGAGAGATTTAAGCCAGAGAGAAAAGATTGAATTTCATTATTAAGTTATGCTTGGCTATCATCAAAAAGATGCCTTCATTTTTTCTATTTTTTTCTATTACCTCTTATATTTTCCAGCTAGTTTTGTGTTGTGCTGTGAAAGCTGCCTTAGTAAATCAGAAAGTAAGACTATCCACTGTAGAAAATATTGGATCAAGCATCCACTACAAATTGCTGGGTTTTTTTTTTTGTGGCTTATATAGTATATGTCTAGAGTCAAATGAGCTATGCAAAAGCAAATCAGCATACCAATTTCAGTCTCTACAAACTGTGAAATAGGCTTCTTCTTTTTACCACTGCACAGTAGATAAGCAGAGATCTGCTGAAAGAGTGAACCAATATCTGCTGTATCAGAACACACTAGGACAGTGAAAAACTATAAATCAAAGAAATAAAAAATTAGAATAGAACCAGAAAACGGAGTTGAATTTCTAAACTTGAAGCACAAAATAATGTGCAGCATCAGAGTTAGTTTGTTTTGAGGTCTTGTTCTGGGAGAGAAAGGGAGAAGAACTTTTTTTTCTTTCACAGCGATAGTCTGGCTCTAATTAATACACCTGCAATAACATACATACACTTTTCATTTGGTTGAATAAAGTCCCTGAAGTCTTGATAGTCCTGATAGTACCTTCAACGCATAAGTGAAATTCAAACTCAAAAAAGTACTAATTTGGGTTTCTCAGGTCCTGATTGTCCAGTGATAAATCAACAGAATTCATCTGTTTTCTTCACAGGGAGCAGTTGAGTAGCAGATGTGTGAGGCAGGGTAGACACATCACAAAATTCATTCCAACGTTAATATGTTCACATTGCATAACTGTAGCAGTATTGTGCTGCAACAAGTACAAAAGTATTTTGTGGCCAAATACAAGGCTTATCAGCCGCAAAAAGTTCATGGGCCACAAAGTCTTCAGCTCTTCAGAACATGATCTTTAGAGCAGAAACTAATCCTGCCCCATTACTTCTTGTGTGTGGGTTGAACCTGGCTGAATGCAAGGTGCTCAGCCAAGCTGCGCTATGACAAAAAATCCATGGATCGAGATAAGGCCAGGAAGAGGTCACTCAACAACCAACTACCTTTGCAGGCAGAACAGACTCAACTCAAGGAAATTAGTATCACTTATCGCCAATCAAACATCAGAGTAGGATAGTAAATAAAAATACATCTTAGATCACCTTTTCCCACCATTCCCTTCTTCCCATGCTGAACTTTACATCCAGTTTTCCATACCCCCTTCTCGCTAAGTGGCGCAAGGAATAGAGGAAATGGTGGTTGAGGTCAGTTTATCACATATTGTCTCTGTTGCTCCTTCCTTCTCATGCTTTCTTCCTGATCCAGTGCAGGGTCCCACCTACAAAGGACAGTCTTCCATCTACTCCTTCAAAAATTGCTCCAGTGTGGGTCCCTTCCACAAGGTGCAGTCCTTCAGGAAAGGATAGCTTCAGCATAAGACCCCCCCGCCACGGAGTCACAACTCCTGCCAGAAAACCTGCTCCCATGTGAGCTTCTCTCTCTGTGAGGCCGCAGGTCAGCACTCTGCTCCAGAGGACTGGAGCACTATGGCCTACTTTGGTCATTCACTGTTTCTTGTGTGGGTATCTGCTCCACTGTGGAACTCCATGGGCTGCAGGGGTACAGCTGCCTCACCATGGTCCTCGCAAAGGGCTACAGTCCTCGCAAAGGGCTCTGCTGTGGCACCTGGAATACCTCCTCCCCACCCCTATTCACTGATCTGGGTGTCTGCGGAGTTGTTCCTCTCTCATTCTCACTCCTCTCTCCCATTCTCACTTCTCCTTCCCATTCTCATTTCTCTCTACCATTTTCACTCCCCTCTCCCAGCTGCTATCACAGAGCTGCTATCGATGTCACTGGGTGGCTCAACTTTAACCAGTGGCATGCGTATCTTGGAGCTGGTTGGAGCAGGGTCTATCGAACATGGGAGGAACTTCTGGCATCTTCTCATAGAAGACACTCCTGCAGTCCCTCCTCCAGTACCAAAACCATGTCAAGCAAACCCAATGTCCCTGACAAATGTACTCTCTTCTGGCTTGTACCCATCCAAAATGTTTCTGCAAAGACCATTTTCCAAGCCTTTCACCTACGTAATGACACATTTCTACATCAGTCTTCTACTGCTCCGCTTTCTCTATCCCATCAGGCAGAAGCCTATTGTTTTCTATCTCTATGTTTTCCCCTCTACATCTGCATGTTATCCAGGCCAATAGGCTCTTGTCCTTACTACAGTCAATGCCACACATACAAATGCAAATACAGCAGCATTACAAATCTACTTTTGTCAAAAACAATCATTCCAATGAGACATGTTTTTCTAGAAGTTTAAAAAGTCAGAAGGTGATAGCTGTTTGCAATAGAAATACAAATTTGAAACAATCTAGTAAATCAATACTGTTGTGAAGGACTTCACCTTTCTCCTCATGTCAGAAGCTTGGATTATCTTGAAAAATGTACAGCAGTCATATACAAATTATTAGAATTGCTGCTAAAGCCCATTAGTAATTAAATTATTGATGATAATTACTATTCTTACTAAGTACATTTAGATAATTAAATATAAGGAGCAATCAGAAAGTATGCTGGAAGATGATATATTTTTACTTGTCCTGAGGACAGAAAGTGCACACCTATCTTTGTTCTGCATATCCAACTGAGAAGAGAAACACCTCTTCCACCACGTGTTAATGTGATGTAGGACCTTCTTCTTCCTTTAGTTTTTTATGCTTCCAGCTTGGATGCTCCAGTGTTAAATCAAAGACATTCCCAACTTTGTGCTGAAAGCAATCAGCCAGTGAAGATAAAATTCTAGTTATGGATCATCAGCATTGTCTTAAAAAGTTACTCATTTTCACACCCAAAGAACTCCTTAACCACATCCTTGGTAACACAAAGGTGTGCTGTTTATGATGAAGGGAATCAAAAGCTCTGTAGAAGGGGAGGAGGTATGCCTGCATGAGCCTAAGCAAAAGTATCCACAGTGATGAAGTTGATAGTCTGGGGTGACTTTCAATCAGTAGAAGGCATAAGCTACAAGCTAAACCTGTTCCTCTCTGTTCACAAGCATAAGTCAGACTCATAGAAGATTTGAACAGCTATTTGAACACAACTCCTTTTCAATTTCTGTCTTTGTCCAAAATGTGTCAGATGACTTCCAGGGGTACCTTTCTAACTCTGTTGTGTACATGTAGTCTGTGACCTATGGATAGAAGAACAAAAGCATTATTGTTATGAGAATTTGCTTCTCAGTCATTTGTAGAATCCCACAGAAACCAAAAGGGAGTCATGCTTGTTACCCAGCAGGCTGTGGTGAATCACAGAGTGGGAGACAGACATAAGCTGTGGAAATCCATCTGAGAGCTGGGACATCTGTGGATCCATTACATTAAATTCTAAAAAGTGTCAACAGCTCAGACATGGTAATGACTGCTACACTGTACAGACCAGTCATAATGGAGATGAAAGACTTTTGTCCTTTCCACTCTCTGATCACATGGCAAATGCTAGATCAGAGACACCAAGCTTCTGTGTATCCTGCATAGCAGAACTGTGATATTTTTATACTTACTTTTCAAAATAGGTCTATTTATTAAGTCAAAATAAAACAGCGGGGAACATTCAATTGCTAAAGTACATGAATACTCTGTTATATTTTTGTTGCTTTTGAGAGGAGAACCAAGTTCACATGACCATGGGATCACCTGATTTTTTTACTTTCACCCTGCATAAAAATCACAATAATCCACTTAGAATATCACTTACCTGCTGTGGACATAATTACTAAAAAAAAGATGAACCTTTACAAACAAGTAAACAGCCAGGAAAAAAAACTAAGCAGAAAGCTAACACATATATCATTATTGTCCTTTTTTATGTGGTTTGAATAACTAATCCTTTCTCCTGCGACAAGAGGATTTTAGATGTTTATTAGGTTATATGATTTTAATATCATCAACCTGACCGTATTTCTCATGTTTTAATGTAAATTCATTTTTGAGTTTTAATAAAGCAGGAGAGGAGTGAATGACTCCAGAAAAGACCATAAGGTTTCTCCATTTTTGTTAAATTTTCAATGCTTTTTTAGCCTCAGCTAGGTTACTATTCTGCAAGGATAAAAGTAGGACAAAATATAAGTGGTTTTTAGATATAATTATATATAGCCTCTCTTCCCAAAGCTAGAAATACATTGTTCTAGAAGCGTACTTTGGCATTTGAATCAGCCTCACTGGCTCTATTTTTTTTAACTCTGTGAACATCTTACAATGTTTCATCTTGGCAGATAGCTTTGAGGGAAAAATAATAATGAGGAATTGGGAGAAAACAGAGCAAAATAAAGTGGAAGAAGAAAAGAAGAAATAAAGCAATATTTTGGCACGCAAAATATGGTGTACTGTAGGCAGATGAGAGAGCACATATGAAGCCATGCAAGAGATAGGTTCTTTATAAGGGATTTTTTGAGTAGTGATTTTGGAGACAGAGTATATTTTCTTTATCTTTGTGTCAGCTTGTTTGCCTGGTTTTCGCATGTGCTGTGAAACAGCCACAGGGTAATCTGCAATTAGCAGGCATCTTTTTGACTGTAAGGGTGCCAAGGAAGGAAAAACAAATAGGGCAGCCATCACAGATTAAAAGAAGAACCCCATTTTTTAAAAATCAAAATAATAAATATTGATAGCTTCTTCTGGGTTTAGGATGGGGCTGTTTCTTTTTTGTCGCTAAACAAGCAGGACATGCTATGTTTCAATTCAGAAAAGCAAAGCAATCCGAAAGAATACAATCACCCAAAAATGATCCATTGTTTAACTTTCTGTATTTCGCTTTTCAACGCTCTTTGTTTTTCTGATTTCTGTGCTACTACAAGTATAATTAGGGCTGGTCTTGATTCTGATTATGCTGGTGTTTAAACTGATATGACCCATGGTCAGTACAATGCCCACTTTTTCTAGACAGACAAGAAATGTGATCACAGTTACACACTGGTTCTTGAATTGCCAACTTTTTGAAATGCAGTGTCTTAAGTATGCTATGATGACCTTCAAAAAATCCACAAATTAATTCTATGTTAATGTTTCATCTCCAGGCCAGCTTATATCAACACAGAGAAAAAATACTCACACTGTATTGGTATGATTGCATTAATCTTCCATGTGTATCAGGAATACATTCTTAATCTGATCAACAAGCAAACTTAAGTAGGTGTAGATTCAGAAACAATTGAAAACAGAAAAAAACCTCAAAACCAAACAAAGTCCACCCCCCGCCCCTCCCCCCCACCAAAAAAAACCAACAAAACAGTAAAAGAAAACCAAAGAAAAAACACCTGGGAAGGCCATTATTTTTTTCAATGTTTTTATAATTAATTCCTACTCAAATTTTCCTCTCTAGTCTTCACAATTTTAAATTCTTTCTCTGCACTCTAGATTTTACTCCCTCAGAATATCATTTCTGAATACAGCAACAATGAAGCAAGTATAACATTTGTTATTATTCTCTGAAACTCAACTAATAAGAACATATTTTAGTTTCCCTTAAAAATATTTTTTCAGAGGAAAAATTAAAGGCCTCATGAATCACTTTCTAATTAATTGAATTCTGGCTACAAATAAGAGAAACATGACTGTAGCAAATCTTATTCAAATATCTTCAAAAATCAACAACTTTTTGATTCACTTTTTGTTCACTTCACTAGTGAGAATCTTAATATTTTCTGTACTTAGACTATTCCAAAAAGTACTGTTCAACAAAACACAAGTAGCTTCTTATTCAATAGGTCACTCTGTATTAAGAAGTATTAATTCTGTCCACCAAACACCAGTACCTCAAGGGTGACATGGTATAGTGCTATAATTATTTTCTATAAAACCTTGAGCCTAGAGAATTTATAATGGGGAAGTATTTGAAATATTTAAGCAATTAAAAGGACGGCAATGAATTGTAAAATGTGTTGAAGAGTCAGCTTTGCATTTGTATGAAAATACGTTCGATTTTTGAGTTTGAATACTAGACTGCCAAATCCAAGTGATAAACAGACAAAGAGCTAACTATCCTTAGAAATTCCAAACTGATTGGTTACCAGTTCCCAGTCAAAAATCTCTGAGAAAAGTATTGAGTATTAAAGTTTCTTAAAGAAATTAAAATTAAGAGAGTTTGGTTTAATAAATTTACATTCTACGTGCAGATAATAATGTTTATTTTAAAAGGTGTCTTTTGCAGAGTATGGTGCAAAAATAGAACAGGGCTTTTCAGAGATGTAAAAAATAAACACACATTGAGAACAAACACAGATTAAGATTTTTATCCCTTAGGACTCAGTAAGTGTTGGATTCCATATGTTCGAATACTAGTGAGATCTGGGCATTGAATTCTTCACAGCTTTCCAAGTGTGTTGGCAAAGCACAACCCAGATTCCTTGTCAAGACCCAAAACACATAAACTTACAAAGGTATTGTGTTTCAAGCTTACTTAAGTAAAAAAATAATTGGCTGAGGGGACTGGATTATTTACCAAACCTAACCAAGCCCAGCTGCCTCCCTTTGCACTACACAATAAAAGAGGCTTCTTGAAGATCTCATTTTAAAGGATGAATTTCTTGTTTTGTTCCCTGTCTTTTCTTGGGTTCTGCAAGGAGGAGAGCAGCACATGTCCACTAGGATAAAGTACCTCTCTGATCTCCATTTTGTACAACAGAAACTTTGAATATGTTCTTGGACATACGAAAAGAGAATGCATCAATGTGTCTGTTCCAGCATACCATAACCTACATAAGTAAATAATCTTTCACAAATGAATGGCTAATATGCCTAAAGAAAACAAAATTTATCTTGGCAGCAGTTTTCATTTCTTTCAGCAATATGTTTGCTTTGGCTAACTCATCATCAGCACCAACAAATTAGCTCTTTGATTAGTGTTACTTTGCAATTTAAAACCAAGCAAATAATTTATCTACCCCAAAAAGAAATATCAGCTTAAACAGAGAGAGAGAAAATAGTGTTTTGATTTCATTGAAATTTCACATACTCATCTTCTTTTGCTAAAGTATCTCCAAGTTTAAGAATGACAGAACTGGTTTGTTGCTCATGCTTTGCATTGAAAAAGCCTTCAGTGAAATAATTTCCCTTATGCTGCTTACATGAAAGATGAATTGAGAGTTCCAAGATTTCTACACAGCTTCATGGGGATAAAATTCTGCTTGTCAAAACTTGCTTCCTTCTAGAACAGGGTAAGCTGAGCAAAGGAAGCTAGTTCATGTAATTTTTTGGACTTCAGAAAAGCCTTTGATAGTGTCTCTCAGAGGATCTGTCTGGAGTCTTTTTAAGAGAGGAAAATTTCAGTGGGGTAGTCTTCCAGTAGCTTTCACTGTCATTACGTTATATTGCACCTAAAGTAGCACCAGCAAGAATCTTAATGAAAGATGAAAGCTGAGTGGCAGCAAGACTATTAAGAAAGAAAGAAACAAGGGTAGATTTACAACACTTACTGCTTAACAGAGTGAGGAAATGCATTCGGGGGCTTATTTTAAGCAACTTCCAGCACTTCATGCATTATTGAGCTCATTCTCCTATGTGACTTACACAGAGGTTATCTGTACTCATCAACAGACAGGATTTGCTGTTGCACAAGGGATCATTTCCCCCACTTGTAGTAGTACAATTTCAGTTGTGAGCTAAATGGGTTTTTTTAAATCAGAATGGTGTGTAATGACTTTGGACAACATGTTGTGGCAGCATAGGGAAACTAGAACTAGTAATAATGCAAATCAACAATCTTGATTTCCAAATATCACACATCTGATGGTATACTATGTTATCAGCTTACTGCTAGTGCATTTCTAAGATTACAGATTGTTTATTCTACCTTAACAGGTGGATAGTAGAGCATTTTTATGTCCTTTCAGCAAGCATATATTTTTAAAAAATCTTTACTGAGAGCTTTTTGAAAATAAGTCTACCCTGTGGCGAACTATATTGTGACATATAATTATAGAAAGCTCAGCAATACAATTTTCACATAGATCAATACTTTTAGAATCCAATCACAATTCTCTCTTTGTGTTCACTGATAGAAATGAAGTTTTCATGTTGAATTAGCTCAGCTTGGATAGAATGCCTCATGTCAAGATTTAGACAAAGTGGCTGAGTTTATGCAGTTTACAAAAACCTGAACAATAAGAGAAAAAAAATGGAAGGAGGGTAGGAGAGAGTCACTTAGCTATTAAGTCACAGTCTGGAATGAAAACTATCAGAATTCTTTGAAAACATTTTAGACGTTCTATAACACACAGCAATGCTTTGTAAGACCAAAATGTTTCCATTTTTGTAAGCAAATATTTTGAGATATGTTATATTTTGTTCAAACAATGCTTCTGGTTTCACAAGATACTTTCTGGTAAGGTATTCATTCTGCTCAACAGGCCTTTCTCTCTGATGTGACCCCACTGTTCTTAACTTTACTTCCCTGAAATAAAAGGTTAGCTTTCAAAAATTAACCACATAGGAAGGTTTTTACGTAAAAGCATTCCTGGTGGAAAGTCTTAGTTTAGAAAATGTGGTGCAATCTTGTTTACTTTTATATTGTGTTCATTCTGAGCTGAACATAACCTTGGTGTTAGAGTAACCATCTGGGAGAATATTCTGTTTCCCTTGACTTATTTGGCTCCACACTTCGTAGCTTGGAGGTGTTATTAAAAATAGTTTGTGCTAACTGCTGTGACAAAGTTGTATCTGAGATAGATTCGTTTTTTATGTTGTTGTAATGGCAACCACAGGGTAACTGTACTATAACATCCAGCAAATATTCCTTTGAAATTACTTCCACACCATGTGTCTGGTTAACAAATACTATATGACCCACTAAACCCAATATTTTTCCATGTCAATAAAACAGTTGCAGTTTTACATGTAACATTTTGGACCATTACCTTAAATCTCCACTCTTAAATTTTATTTTAAATATATTTCCTTTCAAACAATTTGCTTGTCATGCTTTAAAAAGAGATGTAATAACCACATAAATCATCTGTGCATTAATATGTATACAGAATCTAGCTCATCTTTGACCCTCTTCATGTGATCATCCTCCTTTTTCATTTAGAATATTTGAATGCTAATTTTCAACCTGTTCCATATAAATTTACAATGCGGTGATATTTGAGGATAAAATAGAACTTTTTGTTGAAAATTAGCCTGAAATAATATATGTTTGACATGCAACAAGGGAAATCTGATTTGAAGCCTAATGGACTGGGCTAAAAAAAGAAATTATTGTAACCTAGAACAATTATTTTCCTAACATTAATTTCGGGTATCTAAAGAAAATCCAACAAGGAGGAGGAAAAAATTCATGTTGTAAAGCCTTCTGCTGCCTGTAAGAATGTTCCTGTTAAAGATTTATGAGAGAAAAAAATCCAATCTATTTTTAGCATACTTTTTTTGCACTGAGCAACTCTACTTCAAAAGCAGAGATGGGGTCTTTTGAAGTCATTACCTTCCAATCGACAGTAATTGCACGTAACTTTATTTGCTATAATTCACATCTCTTTCAGAACTTAAAATTATTCCCATCTCTTAAGTGAAATATATGGCCTTTGAATTAAAAAACTCAAGAATGTATGTATGTATGACATGCTCTAAAGCATGTTGGTGAAATGAAGAGAAATGATTAGGCAACTAATCAAAAATTATTCAGCAAAATTCTTTCTTACTCTCCCTCATTGTGTTTGGGGGTTTTAATGTACATTTCTTGTTACATCACCTGATTTTCAAATAATTTGTAAAGGATCTTTTTAATATCCGAGCTTCTTATCTGTGAATAGTTATTTCATTATTTTTCATTTCGTTTAGGGTCTGGGAAAGTGTGTCATGGTTTAATCCCAGCTGGCAACTAAACCTCACATAGGTGATCACTTAATCCGTTCACCCAGTGGGATGGGGGAGAGAATTAGAAAGGTAAAAGTGGGAAAACCCTTGTTGAGATAGACAGTTTAATAGGTAATGCAAAACCACATATGCAAGCAAAACTAAACAAGGAATTCATTCACCCTTCTTCATTCACCCCCGGCAGGTGTTCAGCCATCCCCAGGGGAGCAGTATGTAAATAACTTTTGAAGACAAATGACATCACTTTAAATATCCCCTTTCCTCCTTTCTCCCCCAGCTTTACATGGTGAGCACGACTCCATATGGTCTGAAATATGTCTGTGGTCATTGTCACCTCTCCTGACAACTCCTTGTGCACCCCCAGCCTGCTCATTGCTGGGGTAAGTGGCAGAAAAGCTATTGGCACAGTGCAAGCCCTGCTCAGCAATAGTTAAAACATCCCCATGTTATCAACACTGTTTTCAAAACTAAACATGGTTCTGTACTAGCTACTGTGAAGAAAAGTAACTCTACGTCAGCCAAAAACTATCACAAAGGTCAGATTGACAGCACAAGCTTATGTGCCCACAGGTAGAGCACTAGCAGTGCATTTTGAGTGTTTACAAGCTTGTCTCTGGAGGTCTAATACAAGGGAATAGTGTGTCCAAAAAACAGGAATATTTTTTCACCCTGTACAACAACAGCACGTTGGCTAACTCCAGTATTTGATGTCAGTTAGAGCTTAAAAAAGGAACTATTAATTTCTAAGGCAAGAAAGGCAACTTTAATTTCTAAGAAACCCAGTTACTTTTTTCTAAAGATTTTTGCATTGGGCAAAAGCAGGGACTCTAAAATCAGAACACTGAAACAATCAGGAATTTTATTTCAAAATATTTTAATTAAGAAAATAACTTTTTTTCCCCAGAATGGTCCACCAGTTATACTGTGTCAATGACTCGTCATTTAAGAATAGGCTATACAGAAAGAATGGACCCAAGAGAACAAAGTTCCACTCCACATCATTTTAGTTGTATTCATGGCTGGTGGTGAAATACATCAGAACTGGATGAAAGTATGAGTCTGCAGCACTGAGACCATAAAATTTTGTCTCCTGGAAGAAAAAGTTTTGAAGAAATGCCACTTATTGCTATCTTCACATTCAAACATGCTGTGGAGCAGCAGTTGATTCTGGCAATATCCAAAGCAGTCAATTATCTAGAAAGTGTATCAGTGAGATAGATAAGATATTTGCATGGAAAGCAGACACTGAAGAACAAGTATTATGTTGGTAAATTTTTGTGTATAAGAAATAGTAGATTTGAGGACTCTTAGCTGATGTGGACCTTAGCAGCCCCATAGAATAGCTTGCTCATTTCCCTGCAGTGGGATGGGGGATAGCTGGAGGTGAAAAATGCACAGACTTGTGGGTTTGTATAAAAACAGTTTAATAGACAAAGAAAAATTTCTGTGCAAAAAGAAATACAGGGAATTCATTCACTCTGTCACATGGTACTCAGCTATTTCCTGCAAAGGAGAGATTCAACACATATAACAGTTATTGGGAACAAAAACTCCATAATTTTGAACCTTTTCTTGAGAGAAAATACCTGGTAGAATAAGAAAGAAGAAAGGCAAAGATGTTTACTACTTCTGCATAAGGAGACCTAGCAAGATATCTCACATAAATCTGGCATTGCCTGGACTGAGGTGCTCTCATTGACAGTTTTGGTTCCACAGGTTGTGTAACTATAAGGGAAGATGGTAGTTCATGGTTCTGTTCACAGAATTTCCTGGAAAAGTAAAGATAGAACCACAGAATTGTTTAGGGTGGAAAAGACTTGTAAGATTACCAAGTACGACCACTAACCCAGCACTGCCAATTCTACCACTAAACCATGTCCCTCAGCACTGCATCTATGTGTCTTATAAAAAGCACTGGAGATTGTGACTCCATTACTTCACTGGGCAGCCTGTTTCAATTTTTGACAACCCTTTCAGTAAAGGAATTTTTCCTAATATCCGATCTAAACTTCCCCTGACCCAACCCGAGACCCTTTTGCCTTGTCCTATTATTTGTGACTCGGAAGAAGAGATCAACTTCCACATTACTACAAGTAGTTTAGAGAGCAACCTGCTGGTGACACTATTGCTGATACAGGCCAGGTGCTATTAGCCAACTTGCCCACATGGCAAGCTGGGTCATGTTCAGCAGCTGTTAGCAGCACCCCCAAGTCTTTTCCACCAGGCAGTTTTTCAGCCACCCTGCCCCCACCTGTAGCACTGCAAGGGTTGTTGTAACCCCTAAATATTTGTAAAGCCTTAAAGGATGAACACCTTGGGAGCAATCTAATAAAAGATTGCAGCCATGTCTATGGTAGAAAGACAGCTCTTTGTTTCTAGAGAGCAAGAAAATTGGGCTAATTACTGTGGAGAAACATATATATTTGAAAATTCAGCTGTGGCTTGGGTGGATGTAGGTGCACTTACTTCTGTGATACAATCATCCTGTAATTAATTGAGGAAAGGTCCACAGAGTTTTGTTACAAAACCCATAATGATCATATTAAAAAATGCTAAATTTATTACTTTATCACTAAGGATTTATATTGAAATGCACTGGATACTTTCATCATTAGTTATATTACTATCATCATGTGTAGTCTTACTAATCACAATGAGACTCTCTCTGTCAAGCTCCTACTGTATTATATGAGACTTTTAAAATAATTTTATTGTTGTTGCACATACTTTTCTGTCATCAAAACGCTTTGATGTAATCTGGCATGATCATGAAATCTCAGCAAGTTCTACAGATATTGCCCTATTTGAATTTTCTTCCATAACTCTTCCCACATGATAAAAAAGGCCATGCAGACCATAAAGTCTTTACATGACTGGGCAGGATACCAGGGATTTCTGAGTGCAGAATCTACTGCACTGCATCTGCATTGCTAAATATGACTACTACAAGTCTCCTTGAGGTGAAGTCCAGCTGTGCTCAGAAGATGGCATCCACAAGAATATTCCCAGAATATGCCCAGAGGGCAGCACAGGCATGACCACACCAGCCCTAGCTGCTCCTGCTCGCTTCCTGCAGAGCTCTCAGCCATTCTGTCAGCAGACTCTGTATCTCCAGACAGCCCTGCCTTCCTTCACGCACCTCAAGGCACACAACACAACCTTCAGTCCCTTGCTGTGCAAACATGACTTCTACAGGCTGCCAAAAAAATCCTTGCATTAATTCAGCCATGCTAAAGGAAAGAAATGCCTACAAGAACACAACATGAAGCCTTGAAGGAGACACAGGGTATGTGATGCTATGTCTCATGGAAAAGGCTGTTTTATTTAGGTGGAATAGACACATTTTAAGCATAGTATCTCCAATCTGCAAAGCAGTGACTGCAGCTTGTCAGTGTAACACATTATGGTTCAATAAGCCACCCTTCATACATGGGGCTGTGAAGGGGATGACATCTTGCACCCCAGCACCATGAGCCAGGGCTATCCGAAAAAGCTGGTAGGGAAGGTGCTGAAAACGAATTCTAATATTTAGTGAGTAAGATTTGTTAAAATGGGTTGCTTACATTGACATCTAGTAAATTCTCAAAGTCCTGAACGTTTCTCAAAGGAAGGAAATCACAGCATGTTACACAGTTGCAAAATGTAGAAAAAGCAACAATATTTTCAGGCTGTTATTTTATCACATCTTTTTGAGAATTTTCAATAATTCTAAGATCTGAAAGCTATTTAAAGCACCATCAATAAAAATACTTTATATATCTGTGCAATGTTAATGGAAAAAAGTCAGTTTCTGACCTGAGCTGACAATCCAAAAGCTTTGTTCTTCGCTAACAATTCTCTAGAGCTACAATTTTATAAGCAGCAAAAAAGGTGCTTAGACTTACAAGTAGACTGTGCTTTTATATCCCATTCACTACTATTTTTCACCATTTATATTGGATAAAATACTGACAATTATCAAAGGTAGATATTTGTTTAGAGCTGCTTCTTTATCTGTAAGTTTTACCAAGTGATACTTAGGGAAGAGCAGATGACCTGCACATACAGAGCTGGAATAACAGGGCAACACTCAGCATAGCAGAGCAGAATATTAGAAAGTTTCTGAGCTGAGGAGACAAATTTATCCATACCAAGAATTTCTGTGCCATTTCTTATTACTTAAGTCCAAAAAGGGCTGAGAGAGTTGCAAAGTGGAAATTGCAGTAGCACAGCTAGGACCACAAGAAGGCAATAGATATTTATGTATTTATATATGTATATAAGGCAACCTGAACAGCCAGACATCCAGTCAAACCATTTAATTCTTTAAGAATAAAAGCAGGAAGAGAGACATTTTGCTACAAACAGTCTGAGAAGTAATGTATGTCAGGAAAACTTACACTTGCTGCCTTTCCCAGTGAGAGAAATCGCACAGCTGATTGCTGCCCCTTCAGCTGAATTTTGCCTTGTATATTAGTCCTCATATTTGTAATGTTGTGCTAATGAGTGATACCTCCTTCTTAGATATAAGCAGATTCATAATGGCAGGGCCTAGTATGCCTTTTCAACAGCCTGCAAATCATTGTGTCACAGGATGAAATTGCTGTCCTTCCACTATTGCCACCTCCCAAGGGGAATCAATAGGCTGTTACCTTCTACTGGCATGATTCAGGGAATCAACTTATTTGTGGGTTTTAAATACTCCATCGGGTAACACCACACCACATCTAGAGAGAATCGTTAGGTGCTGTCTGGCCAACAGGAGCATTATTCATTGATTGGGCTCTATCACTGTTCACATAAGCGGAAAATGCCAACACACGACAGGGGAAAGCCAATAGGGATCAGTCAATTTCCTCTAAGCCTCTTTGTACTGTGTTCAATGTTCATGTGTTCAAATTACTTTTCACACCATGGTGCTACACTGCTACAGGCTGTGTCACAGTTTCATAACTAACACCTTAGTTAGTGGCAACCTAAACATTTCACTTATAATTCTTGAGCAATAGATTTTTCCTCCAAAACTAAATTATTTTATTTTGTCCTAACTTATTTCTCTTGTTTGATAAGGAGAGTATCACAAAAACTGTTAAGCTTGCATGGATTTCCCCTCAGACCTTATTCTATCTTTCCTCTCTTGCCTTCCATTGACAAATCTGCCCATTCTTTTTCTTCAGAACTTTGTTATTAATCAATATTCTGACTTACGGCATCTGTCACTGAGTGTGATGCTACATACTGGCACAGTGTGGGGTTTCTCCACCTAGAAATACTTTTCTGCATATACTTGCCCTTTTGCATTGGTATTATTTGCTTATTTCATAGCAAGCATAGTTCTCTCACAAAACCTCTTTCTGGCACATGCCATTTGACAATGGAAAATTCACTTAACATTTGGAGCAGAAGTGTGGCCTGAAATCTTAAAGAGTCAATCAGAGCCACATGATGAAGCTTCTCGCACTCCTTCATGCATGTACATTTCAGATCAAAGAACTAGTAACAGCAGACACTTGAACTGCAGTATAACATACAAATGTACTAGGTATAGCATTCTTGCCCTTTGTTTTCTTTGTAGTTACTTCTCATGTTTTGAACATCTTTCAGATAAAGTTAGAATGAATCTATTGCTATTCATTTCACAGTCAGGTCCACTTCTTTCACATGAGACCTGAGACAATTTCCTTTACAAAAATCTTACAATAAGAAATCTGCTTCAAATCTGTTATCCGTATACAGCTAGGAATAAGACACAGTAGTTACAGAAACAGTATTTATTAGCAGACCCCACTGAATGCCCATTGTAAACATTTCTATATAAAACTAATCTCAGAGTTTTTTTCCTTTGCATGCTCTGGCATTAAGCTATAGAACCTTTAGATGCTGATTTGCTGCCATAAATCTGTTACATCTCTAATTTAGACATTTCATATCTCTACAAGTGCTTCTACAGTTATGTCTATGGACTCGCTGCTAGAAAAGCTGATGGACCTGTACTTCCTGTTTTGTTTTGTTTCATTTTGTCTAGTTTTCTTTCCAATATCCAAACCAGATAATTATGTGTTTCAGAGTAAAGGCTGATCTTGTTCTGTTCCGATCAACATAAAGCAATGCACAGGAGAACACTCCTCCACCTAGTTCCTACTCATATAAAACAACAGCTTGTAGCTGGCCATTACTGCTCAAGAATAACACTTTGTGTGTATGAAAACATTAGCAAAGTGCCTAATGATTAAAAAAAAGCATATTGCAGGGGAAACAAAACAGAGAATGTCATTTTGTCAGTATGAGTCCTTGACTCAACCACACCTGGAAAGTGTTCAAACAAGAACCATAGGGATAATCACAAGTGTTATGATAATCACAGTGAGAGGTCAGCTTTTTATCAGCCCTTCCACTACAAAGACTCAGAATGTTAAATGAAACATAAGGATGTGATTTCTCATGTGGCAGGCAGCAGGGATATGAAATGCATTGTCTTTAGAAACTTTTAAAGCTAATGGCTTCAGTTTTTTTAAAAGGGCAAAACCATTGGAGATTGCATTTTAACAGCAATCTTCAAGTTTCTGGCTTATCTCTTGGTCCATGCTAAAGAGAATACAGCAGCAATGATAGGAAGACTCATTTGATCCATTAGATATTGCTAAGCACCCACATTGTGGGGCTGATAAACACACTGCCTACAAGAAAATTGCTGAACTAATGAGAGTAACTGGTGAAATAAATGTACCCGTCAATGGTTTGAATAAGCAAGCAAAAGGAGCCTACAACACCAACTGCTTCAAAGCAAAACAAGGACTGTGAATTGCTATAGAAATTATCAATCATATATATTGGACTTTTAGTACTGATAGGTTTAAAAAACAGATACAAAATAGGTCTTTGTAATGCTACATGTTCTTACAACAAAATTAGACTGTGTGGCATTTCACTAGATTATAGGAAGATATTAGGCAAAGTTTCTACTTCTGCCAGGCATCTTCCTTTTTGCTGGAATCCTGTTTCGTTAGAAAACATCCATAGCAACGATTGTTGAAAGGTTGTACTCCAGGTCTGCCTACTGAAATAGGTCATGCTGGGTATGTGTCTGCAACAAAATCCAAACAGCTGAATTCTGGGTATTTTCAGAATATGCCTGAATTTGCTTTAAAACAGAGGACATGAGAAAATGTCTCGTGTTTAAAATGTTCACATGACTTCTGTTCCCTTCAGAGAATGTGTAGAGGTGGAGCTGATGTACAAGGCACATGCTAGAACCACTAGGAAGAAAACAAACAAAAAAACCCCAAACTGAAGGAAAGAAGAGTCAGATGTGCAAGTCTGAAAGCTGCATTTATATTTCTATTTACCTGCTGTTTTAAAGACACCATTTACATTGTACGTTTTTCTGTTTGGCAGATAGAATGGGTTTTCCTCAAAGGAAGAGCATAGGGAAAATTACTATAGTCAGCATATGGGTGCTTATACTAGACCACATTAAAACACAACAATTTTCTAATATATTTTCTCTGAGATTAGATCTCTCAGGTTTACTGTTGAGAGCCGGGCTTAAATACACACCAATACAGCCGGGCTTAAATCCAAAAATAAAATTATGCTTGAATTCTTGAATTTCATCTGTTCTTAAGGCGATAAAAAATTGTGATTTCTATGTTTTTACCTAAAATGTGATATGTATGAACTGCATCATGAGATGTTAGCTACAGTTATTCTACTAGGTGAAGACTAGAAACCCTTTCAGTGAGGAAAGATCTGAATTTTAAGTTGGTAATCAAATTTAAAATAAAGAAAATCTCTCTGTAAATTATAATTAGATTGATAGTGCAGAGTACTCACGACATTTTAATCCAGCGAAACTGGATTTTATAAGTGAATTAGATTTATTATGTCTAGACTAAATTTAAACTTCATTTTTGTTAGGAAAAAAAAGACAAGCATTCAATCAAAGTAAGAAGATTGTTTTAATATTTCCTAAACTCCCTAGCAGAAAAGCATAGAAGAGAAATTATACTACCTTAATATATATGTAGAACAGGTTTACAGATTGTTAAGTATCAGATAGACTTAGGATGAAGTAGAAATACATATCTGTGATTAAATTATATCAAAAGACCATTATACAAAAACTCATTTCATCTGGAGCAATGATTACTTATTCAACCATTACCCTTTATGCACATGCTCCATTGGTTTCAGTTGAAGAACTCCAGCAAAATAAAAAGAATAGAAATTTTGTGTTGGAAAAAAAGGATGTAAAAGTCACTGAAGTATATATTGACAAAATGTTGTTGTTAGACAGTGTACCTGGCAAAATTTTATATTTGTTTTATTTATATTCTCAAATAAGCACTCTTCAAGGACGTATTGTACAAGGATGCTGGTCTCGTCAAAGGGTAGAATTTATTGTCATAGGAGGGAGTGACCAGAGTAGTTACAGTAAAGTACTTAGAAAATAATGGCATACAATTTAAATGACTGATATATTTTCTTCTCTATTTGCTGGTGATACTCTAAAGTGACATTAATATATAGGTAGAAGTTTTCTCCACTAAATACTATGGTATGTTAAACAAAAAAACCCAAACAAACAAAACAAGAAAAAGACAAAACCAAAGACCAACAAACACTAAAAAAAACAAATTAAAAAAAAAAAAGAGGAAAACCAAAAATATTTGACACCCTTTAAAAAATAGCTACAACTGTACAACTCTACTTTTACAATAAGACTTTTTTCTATTTTTCTCCTCTTTCTTTTCAAAACTGGCTCATTATCACTATAGAGTAGTAAATAAAAATTAAATGCAATGTTTTGCATTCTTTCCAAGTAAAAACCATAATATGAGAGAAAATTACTCCATCAGACAGTTTGACCTCCTTTCACTTTCTTGTCCTTAAGTGGTAGTTCAACCCACATCGATATTTTCACTGATTTTTTAAGTGGAAAAAAAACCTCAATGTGTCACTTCTATTGAGACATTTTATAACATAATTCTACCTTCTAAAATGCAAAGAATTCAAAAACAAAGACACAGCAGGAGTTTAGTCGCAAAAGAGGAAAAAAAGTCAATCGATTCTACAAAGGTATATTAGTAGATTATTATCTACATAGATTAGTAGGTTATTATCTGATGACCATTTGGTAATTTTTTTTAAAATAAAGAATGATGGGCTGGGTTTCATCAGGCATTTGCCCCACTAACATTTAGTCCTCATTAAAAAACAAAACACAGGAATATATATGGAAAAGGAGAATTGGCCAACTGTTTTCTCTTACTTTGTGATAAAACAACTCTGTTTAAAAATAATGACATCTCTCTCACAGTCCAGAATTTCAAATATATATGGTGTCGTCTGGGACACAAGCATAATCCTGTCCAGAGCCAAAACAGTGATTGCAGCAGGGCATAGGCAAGAGATTTCTTGGCTGGATTGTTTACCTGCTGCCATGGGACAAAACAATTGATGACACAGTGCCTCCCTAGGACACTGTGAGTACCAAAGTTTACAGAGCAGAATTTGTTAACCTCTTCTCAATATTAGAGTTTTCAGAAGAGCCATGGAAAGCTCTTCTGCAAGGAATAGGAGGTCTGGGACAAAGTATAGGCCAAGATTCAAGGTAACTTATGTATCATTTTGTTATATCATGTTGCTTTCCTTCAAAAAATTGTGGGAGAGTTGGTACAAGCCTTCATGCGCTTAAAAGGTAGTTTTGTTTCTGCTGCAAATTCACGTAACTCACTCTACAAACATCTTACTATTTAATAAATTTTTTCAGAGGACTTCTTCCTAGACTCTATCCATGAAGAGAATGTATTCTTGCACAAATGTAATATCTTATTCTTCTCTTTGCTTAAAAGATATTTTCTATGACATTTTATAGACTTATTTGAAGAAGTTCAGGTAGATGTTTGAGCTTCTGTTCTTACATTGAATAATACAGTGTGCTTCATGTTCTTGCCTGTGGAATACTTCTTTCTCTAATACACTGGTAAGACATGGCTGTAAAGTGGAAACAATTCTTCCAAAACCTACAGTAGAAAACCAGATTTGTTATAGCTTTTCTAGAGCATAATATGCCAAATTTATTAATTAATGTGAACAGCTATCATATAGCTAAAGTTTTTCACCCATTGTTATTTATATGACATTTAACTTATAATCTTCACTCTTGCAGAATCAATGGGAGTTTATTTACTTCAGTAAGGGCAAATATTTTTAATTTTCCCAATAGGTCTCTAAGAGGCAAAAGGGAATACAAAAACAGCCTGTCTTGTCTCACTTTTTCTACTCAGGTCAAGAAGGTTGTTAAGTATAATTATTCTTCTACACATGATGTTTTCCTCTATCAGGCTCTTCAGCATTCAGCTATCTTCCACAGGCTATGCAACATCTGCATGGTAAAAAATAGGAGTGGAAACACAGACTATAGTGCCATTAGAAAACATATGTGTCCAGCTTTATACAGGTTCTAAAAAATGCACAATTTCTAAAATTTTTATGAAAATCAGAATTTTTACAGACAGCAGTTGCTTAAATCTGACTAATAAAAATTAAAGCAGAAAGTATCAAGATCACCCTGGCACATTCATAGTCCAAAACATTTCTAAATTTCCTGAAAAGAGCTTTAGGCATTTTTCTATAAAAGGCGGACTAGATGGGTTATAAAATTATATAACTTCCAGAATACTTGTTGCTTCCATAATTTAAACTCCCTCTCTTGGTGAAGAACTGATGGTTATGAAGAAGAAATAAGTCATTGAAGTAGTGACACCTACTTTGTACTCTTTTCCATCAAAATGGTAGTTTTGGTGAATTCAGACTTCAGGAGTTATGGGGACAGAGACTTCTGTAATTTTTTTTTTTTTAATTAATCAACAAGTTCTTGCTTTTGGCATACAAGTCTCCCTCCTAAGAGAGTGGTCCCACTTCTAAGAGATAGGAACTCTGCTGAATATATCTATACAGTTGTAAAACTTTAAGATGAAAACAATTAATCTACCTGCACATTTTGTCAGGAACTGATTGTATATTGCTGCTTTCTTCTCAAACCTAGCTTTAAAATGTAACCAAATTTCCATTTTATTTTGATGTTCCTTACTTCCCTCATTGTAGCTATTCTCCAGGCTTGTAATTTATTATCAGCCCTGATATACCATTACTTCTATATTTCTAACACTTGCATTTGCAGTGACAAGTCCTATTTATTAAATTACTCCTTTTTTGAACTCAAGCCACAATTCTCTAAGGATACTTGCTCCCCACTCACTCAGCTTCAATCTAGCAGTTATAAATGGGATGTATGAGAAGAGAAACAAATACCAGATTTCTAAGGCAGTTTGATTCTCTTACTATTCTTGATTCTCTTACTTATTCTTGATTCTCTTACTCTTACAGTAATAAGATTCTAAAAAAATTTATTGGATAATAATCCATGTCCTAATCATTATGACTCAATAACATGGCTGTTGCACTACACAGACAGACAAAACTTCATCTCAGTTCCCACTGTAAAAGTTATTTTGTTTCAGAGTAAACACCAGAGCTTCTTGATGTGGAGGAATTAATAGACAATTTTTCTCTTCTTTTGTATTAATTTAAGATTTGAAATCTACTTAAGAGTAAAAAGCAATCATTTTTTAACCACCGGTGGGAAAGCAATTTGTCAGTGGGGAGAGAAATGTTGCAATCATGCATTAATCAGGCAGACTAACCAATAGATCATCAGCAGACGTAAATGGCATTTGAAAAGTTGCATACCAAATTTAAACTAAGTTGTAAGTTAATACTACAAGCAATAACACTTCTAATACCAACTCAAAATTAAGCAGCAAAAGAATAACAACTTCAGGGACAGCAACCAGGAGCAGAAATTTCATTTGATCATAATGTTTAGCTGAAAAGCTTTTGTAGTGAAACTATGTCTGTTTGGAAATCCAAAGGATATGGTTTAGCTCATTTCTCACAGTAAAGTAAAAGCAGCTGGACCTCAGCTCAATGTTCACTGCAAGTTTCCAATTCCTGGAAAAATTTCTATTTTAAAAAAAGCATCAAATCTAATGAAGTTTCACAGTTTCAACCCAGGGGAAAAAACTGGCCCTAAAATCCTACAGAAAATTCTACCATCTATTTCATTTTATTTTAATGGATGACTCTAGATGTGATTGAAACTCATGCAATACAGCAAAGAAAGCATTTCATACATGATCCATAAATGTTTGAACTATATTTGTGCCTGCTGTGGTTTTATTTTCTGTTTACTGAACATTGATATTTTTAGAGTTTTCCTAAGGAGAGGTTACAGCTTTCAGCTCAATTCCATCCTTCTTACACAGGAAGTAAAGAGTATAAGACCTGCCATGATATTCTTCCTTTTTTTTTTTTTTTGACTGCCAGTCACTGGTTGCTTTTTGGCCAACACTGCAAGAACACAGCTAAAACCCTTTCAGAGAGAGAAAAGTTATACCGAGCTTCAGTTTAAGCCAAACTTTAAAGCCAAAACCATTAGCAGATCACAAAGAAGTTCTTCAAGAGACCTGTGCCCAAGTAATACACAGTACGGGTCAAGAAGACAAATCACAAGCTCATTTTAAATGGTTTCAGGTTTTAGACATATACAAAAAAATAAAAGTTTAAAGGCTTCAAGAAAAAAAAACCAAAAACCCAACAAAAATGAAAGAGTGTCATTTTGACTCTGTTTAATGACCAAAACTCATTAAACTTCATTATTCTACTCCTTTTCTAATTAAATCAATCCTTTTCACTGGGGGGAAAAGAAAAGTTTATGCTTTTGTAAAAAAAATCCAGTTGGCAACATTTTAAATAAGCTGTTGCTTTAGTATTTCCTAGAGAAGACTGACTGTAAATACCACTTTAACCTTTTCCCTTTTTTTGGTTTTTTTTTTGTGTACTCTTCATATTCTCTGTCTTTCCCCTCACTTACATATAGTAGTTTGCTTTTCAGCTAGCTTCTTCCTGGTCAGCACACAGAAACAAAACTCCAAAATGGAGTTTAAAATGTCAAGAAAATCAGCAAAAGACGATGTTCTGCTCTTGTCTAAGAGCTACATTTTCCTACAGGATTTTATTATCTTGCTTATACTTTTCAAAATAAAATAGTTTCTTTATGCAGAAGCATCTGGTTTTGAAATATTTTTACATGATCAGAACTAAAACTGGTATTGCTATAAATGGATTAATGAAATAAAAAACAACTGGTTGGTGTTTTTCAGATCACAAAGCAGTAGCAAGTAGGTAGTTTTAAAAATATACAATCACATTTTATTAACAAGTACAATTTACTTTATCTTTGGCCAGAGTGATATTTTCAATGGCATAAAGCCTTTTACCTGAACATTTCAATACATCAATTATAATCTGTATTTTGACATTGAAGTCAGAAAGACAAAATGGCAAAGCACATCAGCAGCACAGATGAAAATAGAAGACAAACCTCCTTAGTCACTCTCACTTCATATCACTCAATGCCAACACTGTCGACTTTTACAAGACCCTTCGAAGCCACATCACAGTTTCTGGATTAATTTGAATTTTGCTAGTTTTTAAAAAGTATTCGAGATTTAATCTCTTCAGACCTGTACAGTCAAATTAATGTGTGGTATTAGGTTTGATTATTCTAAAAACAGTGAAGGACTCCCAGCATGAGCTAGAAATCCTATGGGTATTGTACAACCTGGTCTGAAAATCCTGTCACTGTGGAAGAAATGTTTGACCTGGTTAGATTCAGGTTAGTGAGTGTGCTCCACCAACCCCGAGTGGCAGCAAACAGGTTCTACATCCTCACACAGCAACTGCATTTTCAGGTAATGTTAAACAGCAGGCATCTTAAGGGAAACCCAGCTCTCTGAAGAAAGACATTTGTGGTGATCCAAACACAATGAGGAAAGACAGAGAGACAGCATCATTAAACCAGAGACAAAACCTGCTCCTCACAGGACCATGCTCATGCCTCAGATCTTGTGTTTTCTTCCTGACACTGTCAACAGATAAGGTCACCTCACTGATAGCATGAGAAGACAGGAGAATGATTAATAGGGCAAGCAGTGAAAGAACAAGTGGGAAAAAATGTATTTTATTCCTCACCCTAATGACTGAAAAGACCTCTAAATGACTTCATGTCATTAACAGAGGCAATCAAAATTCCAGTGTCCATAAATTGATTCACAATTAAAATTATTTCTAACAAATAAATATTTTCATTCACTTAAGACTCTAATTCACTTCCCAACTTAAAATTTGCAAGTAAATCTGTATTGATGTCTTCTTATCCTCTAAACAAGTATGTTCCAATATTTTGGGCTGTTTCTACCAAACTTTTTTTAGTTATTTGATGATACACTCTTGGATCTGGCTCTAACAAATGCAAAATTATACACTTTTTCCACCTATGAAAAATTTCAGACTTAATCAAGAAACATTATCAAAAAGTTGATTTATATTTCTTAGAAATTCACCCTAGTATTTTTGTTTTCTCACAACTCCTAACTAAACCACCTTAATCATGCACAGAATAAGGAAGCTTCCTGTAGCCTGAGACAACCAAAACACAGGACTTTGGTGCATATAGCTCTTCTTTTGATCCACCACTTTCACTCATTTATTGATTTTGTAATATTAATCTTTGATATAGTAGCAACAGTGACAGTGGAATTAAACTTTGTGACTGGAAAATGGTCCTCTGCTTTGAAAATAAGTGTCTAATCTTCACCTAAGCACTTTTTTATATAACTTCACTTACAGTGCCTCAACATTGAACTTGCTGGCAAGTGAATTGATCATTATCCATTCAGTGATCAATTCCACTTGCCTCACTCCTCATTTGTGTCAAATAAAAATTGACTTCAGCCAATCAGTCAACTGGAGGCTGAACTTTCTTTTATTGTTATTTACTGCTGATCATTTCTTAAAACATCAATAATAGATAACTATTTTAGTTACAAAAGTGCTGCTAGGGCTTCTTGACTGGAACATGCAGTACCATTTCCTCCTGCTCAACGACCTAATTTGGGGACGAAAAAGCCAAAAAATTAAAATAAAAATTACTATTGCATAAATATGTATAAAAAAGGTGAAAATCTTTACATAAACCTTTGTGAAAAGTAAGATGAAAACATTTCAAATAAAATTATCCCAGAGAAAATAATCCGTCCTAACATATGCTCTAACATTTCTTGTGACAATGATTTCTTTGGTTGGGACTATTTCTTTTAACTCATTATCTATTTTTCACACAAGTCACAGTTTTGTGTATGTTATGAATCAATGTGCTTTAAAAATCATGATCTCGTTAGCCAACATATGTTTCCTGTGAGCAGACAGTATTTCTGATAAGATGAAGAGCTCAGCCCAGGTGCTATTTGTCACGAGTGAGGGCTAAACAAGCATTTCTGATATTGCAGTGCAGCCCAAGGAGGGGGGAGGATATGCAGGATGTGCACGACCACCATGTAACTCTTAACAAAAGAGAAATTAGCTTCAAGATGCAGAAACTCAGGAACTAGTTTTCCTCCATTTGTCTATTGCATGTTTTAGGGTGCCAGGAACTATTTATAACATCAATTTAATATCAGGAATTATGGTGATATTCCCTCATTCCAAACACAGAAATACACTATCCAACATAATTTTATATGTTATAGGCTAGTTACATAACTGTACAAATTTAAAATTTTTTGCTTTGTGGACAAGTAGTTAGAAATAGGAATTATCTGATACTACGTGATTACTTCTGTGTATTACTTTAATTTTTCCAAGCATTCAGTGTTTCTACATTGAGTTCTGAGGACATGACTGTGAGAGCCATCACTTAATTTGCTCTTTGCCCATGCACCATTATTTTGTCCAAGGGTTAGAAGACATGTGCTGTGAGGAGTGACTGAGAACTCTGTGTTTGTCTACTCCTGAGAAAAGGATGTTGAGACGTGTCCTCATTGCTCTCTGCAGCTTCTTGAGGAGGGGACATGGAGAGAGAAGTGCTGAACCCTTCCCTCTAGGATCCAGTGACAAGACGTGCAGGAATGGCTCAGAGCTGAACAGGGGAGGTGAAGTTTTACTTTAGGAAGCATTTCTTCACTGAGAGGGTTTATGGATCTAAACCAACAGCCCCTACACTTTCAAAGTAAGCAGCATGAAAACGCCTGCACAGCTGCTGCCTGAGTCTAGTGACAGATCAGTGTTCAACAGTGGTGGCCCCTGGCTTTTAAGGAGTTCTTCCCTGGATCTAAACAGAAGCATATGAGTTTATTCAGTGCAGAGAAGTAGGGAGAATGTGCTCTGTATGCACATCCAGTCATCAGCCAGAAAACTTAGACAGTTACTTTCAGCAGACTCCACAGAGCATTTAATTTTAACCAAAAACTATGCAAGCAAACTGCAGAATATTCACTAGTTGCCACATCTGTGTCTAAAAACAGTAACAAAACAAATAAATCAACAAATGAACTACTTTTTATATCTTTTTCTCAGATGGAGACCTAGTTATTAAGCTAGTGAATCTGTGCTGCCATCTTTTTAAATGAAGATGTAACAATTTATTTTAAGCACAATACCACAACCTATATGTTCTCCAATGTGCGAGGCAAGAAAAGAACACAATCTATGAAAAAGATTTTCACCACGGCCCTTGATTGGACTTGCTCTATGAGTTGCATCATTCTTTACAATGTACCTTCTACAATCCCTTCCAGAGACATTATGAGCCTACAAAGAGTTGTAAAACTACTGGAAGTTTCAGTAATATTTGTAAAGAAGGAAGACATATAAATTTTTATATAACATGCACTTTTAATGCTTACAGCAATTCTGATCCAGCAGGAAAAATAAAAATTTGTTAATCTCTACGATAATCATAACACTTACTTATAAGAACATAAGGGACTCATAACACAGAAAGATTTTAAATTCTCAAATATGTATTGTGGCTATATAAATCAAAACATTTTGATAGTTTGGCAAAAATCACTGATGATGCTAAATAATGATTTCTGCAGTCCAGCTGCCCTCTGGCTATACAATATATATTGCAGATAATTTTTCTACTTGAATGTTATTCTCTGACTGCCACCTGACCTTCATTGCATGCACCATGAAATTTTCATGCAATGAGAAGGCAGCTGTTTATTCTCCTTCAGATGAATCCTAGACTAGTATTTTAAAGCAAAGTCTGTCAACACAACTTAATGCATGATGCTTTCAGAATGAGGGCAGTGCTGGGCTAAGAATATAAGGACAACACCGAGATATACTCCACTTGCAGCCTTTTCCAACCATCTGAAACCAGTCAAAATAATTTTAAATCAATAATAATTTGTGAGAGGGTTTAACATTAGCCCAAACAAGGCAACCCTTGCTACAGTAGTATATAAATCCTGTTTAATTTTATCAGGCAAAAGGTAGTCCATTAAAAAAAAAATAAAAGGTGCAAAAGCTATTAAAATATCCCTTGGAATGATAACATAAACCTCTTTCATATTTGTTTTCCTGGCTTTTAATCCAGATTTTTCACAGCTTCAATATTTTCCTCTCATTAGAAGAGTGTCCATGTATTTTTTTTTTTGTAAAATTTTATTGCAAGTATATGCCAAATTCTCCAAATAAAGCTTAAAATTATATTCCTTTAAAATAACACCCATGTGGTTTATGGTGAAGAAGATACCAAATTAGAGAATTTGTGAGTTAGCATCAAAAAAACTTGTTCAACTGTGCTGGTTAGGTCTTTTTGTAACATTCAGTTGAGCATATTGTGTTGTATATCACACATTTAGTTTAAAGTTGACTTGAACAGTATTTTGCAATTCTGTGCTTCCTTCTTTCACCCTAAAAAGAAATATTGGACCTACTACTTATTCTTCCTACTTATTTTCTTTTTTGGCTTATTTTTACCAAGGAACAATTTTTAATGGTTTACAAGATAGGTGAACTAGACAGGGCAGTGATTTTTTCCAACCCTTACTGAAATTATGGGAGGATTACCACTAAATTGAAGAAAGGACTTAGCCATCAAAAAATTAAGCCAAGCTGCACCAAATTTTTAATCACTTGTGCCATGGAATGGAATCCAAATACAGGAGTTTATTGTTTCAGAGCAGTACTAAAAGCACCTAAACTAATAGATCCTTGAAACCCCACCCTGTGAGCTTTAATCACCAGCTGGATCCTAAATCCAGAATTTAGGCCTAGAAGCCAGAAAACATTATTCTTCAAAAGATGTAATGATGACAGATAATTTACTGACACTGCCCATCTTTCATTCAAGGCCATGAAGAAAACAGGGAGTTAAAACCTAGCTTTCAGTTTTTCCTTTGGCAGGAAGGAATTAAACTTATGTTTCTCAGTGAAGTGTAATACCTGAAAGGCTGCTAGCAACTTTAAGGAAAAACATATCTTAATGCTGCTGTTGGGACTGGGCAAAAGCCAATACAAAATTCCCTCTGCAAGACTCACTAATTCTTGGGGTTACATCTATTTCAAAGATCAGAGTGATGTAGATAGAACTGAGTCCTTAGACCAATACACACTGTGAGTTAAAGTTGCTGATACCTTTTTGTTGGTAAAATACCTTCCCTTTGTTGCATACTTGTCTTCTTAACGAGCTGATGTTATTGTGTGTCTTATTCCACTGCTTTGTGGAATTAGCACAAAGTCATTTGTGCTAATTTAGTAAATAGCATTTTCAACCCACAACCTCTCCTTTTTTGTTCCTTGCATACCAGAACAGCCAGGGGAAGAGGAGGGACTTATTTGGAGCTTAATTCCCTGCTGCTGTTAAAACACGCACACTGCATCATATTCAGATTACCCATGCAGGATTTTCAAGCTTAAAGAGTAGAGAAGAGTCAGATCTCATACTGTCTCTTAAAAGATCAACCAGCATGCCTCCTTTGGATGAAATACTTTATATTGTTTCTTCCATTTCAATTAGGCTACTGTACACACTGCTGCTTTGAAAGCAGGACGTTATTTTTGTCCATTCCTTATATGCCTTTTTCTTTTTTTTTCCCCCCCTCAGGAGCTAGAGCAAACATTTCCACAACAGCCCAGAGAGAAGTGTCCGATTTCCAGAGAGTGGGAGGGGTTTAGAAATATTTGTAGCATTCCCTAGGTTCACTCTGGGCAGTGCCCTGCTGATCATACAAGAAATTATACATCCCATTCTAGGTAGCTTTTATTCTTGTGTAGGTAGCTTAATTTAAAAGTGTAGTCTTTAGTCTGAATTCTGGTGCTCTAAAAAAAAAAAAAAGTTGCATTGCTCAGCCTTGCAAAGGTTGTATCTTCAAAGATTTTGCATTCGCTTTCATTACAGGTCAAAACACTTTTAGAAGGTACAAGCAACAGCATAAAAGTATTCATTTCTGTGAGTTTGTCAGGACAAGAGACAAATATCTCTGGTAACCGAAGCAGGATGGAATCTGATTTGGTTTTGAAGTTTCAGAGGATAAAACTTAAGTGTTGAAAAAATGTGCCAGTAAATGAGTACTTTTATTTAGTTAGTTCCTTTATCTCTCCTTGGTAAGCTTTTTAAAACAAGCTATGAGGCACTGAAGCTCTACAGTACATCAAGTTTGATAACCATGTAAAAGTAAGGGCTTAAAATTAAAGAAACTCTGTTTAGTCTTTAAAAATTATAACTGAGGTACTTTGATAAGCAAAAGGTCTCCTAAATTTTCTCAGTTGCCATCTACTAGAGTCAATAATATCTGCAGGGTATAACATATTTTTGAAGGAAAATGGTCTGTGCTGGTTTTTGCTGGGGTAGAGTTCATTTTCCAGCAGCTATATGAGGCTATATTTTTGATTTGTGCTGGAAACAGTGTTGGTAGTTCAGGGATGTTTTAGTTGCTGCTGTGAAGCTTTCACACAGCATCAAGGTCTTTTCTGCTCCTCATCCCACCACACCAGTGAGCAGGCTGGAGGTGTGCAGGGAGATGGGAGGGGACGCAGCCAGGACAGCTGACCCCAGATGACCACGAGGATATCTCAGGCCATGTGGTGCCATGCTCAGCACATAAAGCTGAGGGGAATAAGAAGAGGTGGACTTTCAGAGTGATGGCATTTGTACCAAGTCACCATTAACTGTGATGGGGCCCCTCCTCTCATGGAGATGGCTGAACATCTGCCTGCCCATGGGAAGATGGGAGTGAATTCCTTGTTTTGGTTTGATTTTGTGTGTGGCTTTTGCTTTCCTTATTGAACTGTCTTTATCTCACCTGATGAATTTTCTTACTTTTACTCTTCTAATTCTCTCCCCCATCCGAGGGGTGTGAGCAAGTGTTTGTGTGGAACATAGTTCTTGGCTGTGCTTAAATAATGACACTGTCTTTAGACTAAACCAAGATACTTGTTTTCATAGGAGAATTTTGTGGAGGTGGCTCTCGCGGAGCTACCCTCCTGGGATGTTCCCTCAGGGGCAAAGGATAAGCCAGAACCCTGGGAAGACGAATAGTCATGGTATGTCCCAGGAAACCCCCTGCTGTTTGAAATGGTAAAGCCTCGGGGGCAGATCCCAATGAAGTGACTCCACCCCCCTCCTTTCCATATATAGAAGTTGTTCTAGAAGCTTCGTCTTTCTTTAACTGTGCAGTACTACCTGATTGGTTCGTTAAGTGGTATGTTCCTCCTCTGTTGTAATGTGATTGGTTAAGGTATATGTCTATCTCCCCAAACTGTAAACCCATTGGTCTAGGAGTACAAACTCCTCCCCTTACCCCGTCCCTTATAACCGGGGGCACAGAGCTCCTCGGGGCTCTTGAGCGCCATCTTTCCCCCTGCCTATCTCCTTCAATAAACTCCTTCAATGCGACTAGCTCCTCCAATAAACTCCTTCAATGCGACTAGCTCCTCCTGCTGTGTCACTGCGTAGAACTCAGCGCCTCTTGACTCAGGGATCTAAGGTCCACAAACCTGGAACTGCGGGCTCCGTGACCAGAGAGGGTCATCGGCCCAGCCTGCCCGCAACGGAATTTTTTTTCCTGACAGAATTACTTTCCATTGAATTAACTTTTCATACACTGAATTGTTATTACTATGGATAATTAATACACTCTTAGATTTTTAATAAACTGTCTAATCACATACCACATTAAGGCTGTCTGAAGAACATACAAGAATCACATTTAAAGTAATAGATAACTCATTCCCTTCTACTTGACATCTGAGCTTTCACAGGTGTAAGACTATGTACATGAACCTAAGAAATTGAGTGCAAAAGTATACATGAAACACTGTCAACACCTTCAGCTTACACCAAAAAATGCTTCATCTCTTTGTTAAATGGCACAAGGTGCCATGGAAATCTGAACCCAGATTTTTAATATTTCTGTAAGAATTTAGGAGATTATTATTACAGAGAGAGTTTTAAGGTATAGGAATTTAGTTTTGTATCATTAGCAAATATTTCCTTCAAGGTTGCTGTTTCACAGTTTTCACATCATATAATTTTGTCACAAGCAAGGAGATCTATGATCAGTGTCTTGCATAAGGCTAGAATCAAAAAAGACCTTCAAAGCAAAGCATGTCTGAAAACAGAGCTGCCAAAGGGCAAGTGACATGCTTTTCAAAGAGACATTAGAGGTATATGGTTCTTGGGCATGGGTACAATTTATGTTGAGATGTGCAATCATGAACAAGTGGCAGATGAGATCTGGATTTGCACAAAGATTCCTGGGATATCTGCAACCAACATATTATGTTAATCAAAGTAGCTGCAGAACTTCCTTATAGGTCAGTGGTCAGGACAAACATCCTCTCCCTTTCATATCCTTGTCCAATGAGGTTCATTAATAAATCCTTCTGTAGAGAACCTTATTTGGGCCTCAGCTGCACAACAAAACAGTTCACAGCTAGACATTGGGCTGGCAGCTCATGTAAAACCTGAGAAAGGATGAGTGTAATCAGGGTGACAGGCTACAGTTATAGTCACTTATTTCCACCACCACCCTTTTCAGTTGATTCAGAACAGTCAGGATAATGAGGACATGCTCACAGCTATCTCTTTATGTGGCTGCTTACAGGATCTTTAGAAAAATAAATATTCATGTTGAAGTTTCTTAGGCTATAGTACATATTTCCTGTGTCACACACCAAATACTTTGGCATTTGAGGGGATTTAGAAGAACCTGCTAAAGATAGTAAAGCTTTGTGAGTGCTCTGCTGTCTGTGCACACCAAGACAGAACTAGGAAACTGTTAAAGGCTTCGTTTAATCAAGAGCTCCCACACCACCAAGGTTTTCTCCCTTAGCTCTGCATCAAGGGCGCAACTAAACCTATAAGCACTGATTGCATTATCCAGCAATTATGCTTGAACTATAGAAGGAATTGAGCAGTGTGTTTTATTTTTCATGAACATTTTTCTCTTATCCTATCCAGTGATTATTGCACTGTTCTTGTTTAGGGGATTTCTGTTTTCTTCTGTACTCCTCAAAATAGTCAGTTCTCATTTTCAAGGAGACTGATGCGTCATCCCATTAGAGCCTTCCTCTTATCCATCTCCAAGCAGCAGAGAGGAGAAAGCCCATGTGGTCTTTCAGGTGCTTACAGAGAGAATATTCAAATGAAATGAGAGGTGAGACCCTGGTTGAGTGCTTCTTTTAGCTGGAGATAGTCTTGGAGAAAATAAAGGTTTTCTCCACACCCTCCAAACTGATGCAAGAAGAGCAGAGCACAGTTTTTCTGTGACATGAATAAGCCTTCGGTGGTGCCTAGAGGAGCAATACATAGGAGGTAGTGTCGTGCCTTCTATGAAAGATAAGAAAGATCAATGTTAGACCAAGGTTTGAAAACCATCTTACTGTGAACTGCACAGAGTGGACAGAAAAAAACCTTCCACAATTATGTAACCCTGCAGCACCAAAGTAAATTTACTGAAAAATAAAACAGTCTCTTCCATTCACTTTTATGTTATAGCTCTTGTCCATTTCAAAGTACTTATTGCATAAATGCTGCAATAGCAATGAAAATATCAATGCAGAACAGGGTTTGCAAATGTGATTTCGTACCAGGATAAATCTCTATAGTTTGTTGAACTCTCCCTCCTAAAAAAAACAATTAGTTTTAACTGGGAATGGACATAAATTGTTGGTCTAAGTAAAACCTGCAGTGTTGAACATTGTTAAGTCTTCATCAGATTACAATTATGAATTCCTGTGCCTTTGTTATGTTTTCTATGAAACTGTTTTTAGGTTAACTTTTCTGCTAAAGTAGAAGACGCCTAATTGGATTCTTCCCCCCCTAAATTTATTAACAAGACTTTGGTTTGCCTTGATATTAGTGGGAGAGTGAGTCAGAAGAGCTTTATTTATTAAATTTACTTTATTCTCTCTTTAAAAATAATAATCAGGAAACAGAAGCCAGAGACTTGGCAATCTTACTGGTCCACAAGCATTTTATTCAGCAAAATTGATAAAACAAGAGGGTTTCCATTGCTGCATCTTGAAACAGACTGACATTTGGCAGCAAACCTTTCTAAAGTTCAGGCACTGCATTAAAAAGAGGATTATAAAGGGTGTCGTTAGAATTGAGGAGGAAAACTTTTACTCAACATTTAAATTACTAAGTTTACATGAGTGGCAGCAAGAAAAAACAGACACAAATTAGTACTGTTGAAAGTCCCTAAATATCTATTCAGCAGCTTTGAAAAGTGATTTGTGTTTGTGTACTGTCATAAAATTGGAAGCATTCAAATAAATTCACCATTCTTTCTCAAATTTCTCAAAATTTCACTTTCAAAGAGTTTTCTCAGTGTAAAGTTGAGAACCTTGAATGTTCTCCATATTAGTCTGATTACACCCCCATTAGCATTTTTCTGCACTTTTTTCCTTGCTGTGGGCATGTGTAATTTATTGAAAGCATTCTCACAATTTAAAATCCAACCTAATAAATAGCAAGGCAACTTCCACAACTTTTTTTTATTTTTAATTATGCCACAGAGACTGTGAATATTAAAGGCTGTATTTACTCCAAAAATCACTTAAGGCAGGCCATTGTTTAATATGGTAGCCTTACTGTATACATAAAATGATAGTCATGTGGTCATCACTACAAGAAAAGGAAAGCCCATGTGTTACAGATATGGTGAGTTCTCTAGATGCTGTTGAACATGGATAGGACTTTTATCTCAATATTAGAGGTGAGTAATATGTATCTTCTTTCCTAGATCTATGACAAATAATGTTTTAAACAAAGTTATATTTTTGTATCTCTCTTAAGTGCTGACTAAAAGAAAATGTGGGGATGTTGTCAAGATGAAATTGTGGTTTTCCTTGACTGTAGTCTCAAAGGCAGCAGGTAGAGTACAACACATTCTTTTAAACCCTGTTTTTATTTGCCCTGGTCTCCTATAGTCTAAGTCATGCTTTAAACAAAGCAAAACAACCACAGTTTGAAAGTTTCAACAAACCAAGCAGCTCATCTCTGAGCACAAGTTGCATTTATCATGGTAACAGAGATATCGCTGTATGAATTTCAGCAGTGTTCAGCTGTCATATCCACTCACGTGAACTGATAAATCCATAATGGATGAAAGACAGCAATAGATTTATGAGTTTGTCAGAGCTGAATGGAACCACTGAAAATGCACTTATTAAAATCTGCAATTTTTTACAAGGACTTGCTTGTCTTAATAGACGTGAGAATTAGTTTGACTTCACTCAGAATTAACATAGTTTGAAATTGAATTTCATTTGCTTCCTTCAGGAGGTCTGGTGACATTTTTAGTATACCATCTAAGCCTACAGGGTAAAAGTAAAAAAAAGCAAAATAAGATAAATTTTCCATAATTTGCACAATTATGTATTTGATGAGGTCAAAATCAATTAAATTTAGAGAAAAGTAAATTTCTATAACTTGGACCAAATACTCATTTTCGTACATCAATATCTACTATCATTACTGTAGCTGAAGAAATCTCAGTACCATATAGATAAGGGGGCAAATTTCTTAAATACCTATTCAGTTTGACAAACTTCTTCATTCCCTCCCTTTTTGTCTACCCACATGCAACTGAGAAGACAATCTCTGTGTAATATGAGGATATTACACTAAATACATACCTCAGATGACAATATAATAGACATACTTCCACTTGCAAAAGAGAAATGCATCTAATTATAGAATTGTAGGCTTCCACCTGGACCACACCATTGGCTGATCTTGTGAAACTGCTTGTAACATGAGATACTTAGAATAATTTTAGAACAGTAGAAAAAAATGTTTTCTGTGGAAGAGAATAAATGCTTTGTTCTTTACACGTAATGTTACACTTCTGTGGAAGAAATAAAGACAAGTTTTGGTTTTTTTCTTATTTTCATATAATTCAGTCTTAACTTTCTCAGTATTGCTGTTGCAAATTTTTCAGATAAAAAAAAATAAAAACCAAAACTACATATTAAAAAAAGGGAGAATTTGAAGGGAATACTCGTCTAAATTATGAGATTAAAGTCCTGTTCATATTCTGGAACTCAAAACCAGAGCAAAAAAATATAATTTTTGAAACAAAATATACAGCCTATCTTCAAGTGATGATTTCTCATTCCCATAGTAGTCTAATTCTGTGTTTACATTGCACAAAAGATATGATTTTAAGTAAAGCAGTGGCATAAAGCAGAGTTCCTATACCATTTTTTTGCTGCACACTATAAGTAGACCACAGTCAATTAAAAAATCAAGTCTGATTTCCACAGTCAGGGTATGTATTCTACACTTAATTATTTTCTTTAGCAGATGCTGTGCTGACATTTCAACTGTCTGACTTGTCACCTCCAGAGAGGACTTCTCACCTGCTCCCCAAAGGAGGTCCAGTAAGAAAAATGGAGACACAGAACCAGTGGAAGTTAAACACTGAATAATGACCCTTGCTATTTAATCAAAATTTAATGTATACTGAAGAAGTAAGACAACAAAAAAAGTGGGGGAGGCAAAAATAACATAACAAACCAGAGGGGTATAACATCATTTCATGTAGGTACAAGGGATGGTTCATATGCCAAGTTCATACGCCTAGAGTATTAAAACAAGCACTGCAATGAAACAAACCCATGGGATAGCATAGAATTGCAAATGAGGGAGATTGCATCCACTTAGAGATGAATACAGTGAAAAAGGGTCTTCATTCATTCCGAGAAAATACTTTCAAAGAAAGAAATTAGGTAGTATTTGGCCTCTGTGTTACTTGAGACTGCAAAATTTATAAATTTGGAGGCTAAAATGTCATTCAAAGACTCAGGGCAGGTACTTTAAAAACACATGACTGAAATTTATATTGCCTTAAATTGCAATGGCTTAAGCATTTCTCAAAGCTAATTGCTGTTTGAAAGACTCAGTTATTTCAATGTATCTTATGGTAGGCCTCTGCTTGCTGTGTATAAAACCTTGACTTGCTGAATGACTGGGCAAGATAAATGCATGTTAAAAGTCGACTTCTCTTGGATGGCAACTGTCAGGGAGTCAGGGAGAAAAATCTCTTCCAGGCACAGGGAGATTTTCTTGTATGCAATAAGCAATCCTCAAAGCTGAAAAAGCCTCCACTGACAGATATATCTTCTGTCTCTATACCCTAAGGACATCCAGGAGATTTTCCCAGTAGACTCATTTGAGCTTGAGAGCTGTATGCAGCACATGTAAGCATACATGGGACATATACAGGACAAAACGCAGAATCAAGAGATCTCAAAGGCATTACCCAGATTACCATGCAGATGAGGCAATGGGAGAGCAATCCACTGTGTTCTGTGTGCTGGAATCTGTTTTGTAAACGATGTGAATTGAATGCCTATAGAGAGTAGAACTGTCATCTTCATTGTCATGAAATGTATTCAGATGTCAGAGTAGTCTCTCATTTTATGTATTTTGGCATGAAGACTTTGGGATCAGGAGGAAAGTAAGATGTACTCTCATATTTTATTTACTTTGAATCTATTTGTTTATTACAAATTATATTATACTCAATATAATATTCAAATAAAAGTTAAAGAAATTTTTTAAAATATGATAGCTATTTATTTTAAAGTTCTTGTCCCTAAACTGAGTTGTGCTTGATTAAGTAACACATAGGCTGGGAATTTCCTATTGGAAATTGCCATGTGGTCCTTGACATTCACGCTAAACTCTGAGAGGAGTTACCTGTTTTCTCTGACATGATTGCTCAGTGCAAAAACACAGGGCTGAAGGACACTTCGTAGGTCATAAGATTAAGTCCTCTGACATCACAAGCAATCACAACGTATACTGCAGTATAATTTTTTCCTGTTAAAGAAGTTTCATGTTTCATTCACACTGCTTTTACCAAAAGATCACTTCAGAATCTCCTTCCCCTGAGGATTACAAAAGTCCCAGTCTCAATTTATTCATAGCTTATTTATCCCTCCTATTGCATTCATAAACATCTGTTACATCCCTTCTTAGCCTTTGTTTGGCTAGCCTAAACAAGCTGTGCTCGTTTACTTTCCAGTATACTCTTTTTCCCCTGATCAAGTGAGATTGAATTCATTTTTCATGTTTATAGTATTTAAAATTATGTCTCCCCAGTACTTTGTAGAATGGCTTTAATACTTCTACATCTTTACAAGAAATATCTTATCTGAGACAGCTTAGGACTGCATTTGCCATTTTCTTATCAGCACTTCAATCATTCCACATTTGATTAATGTAGCTGTGCTTTCTTCTCTGACATTTTTAACTGATGAACTTCCAGCTTCTAGAATAATTTTTTATTAGTCACGAAGAATGGAACTTTGCATTTTGTACTGCCTAATTTCATCTCCTTTCTACCTCAGTTGTCCACAGGCTGCTTGAGGCCTTTCTATATAATTCAAATCCTCTGAAGAATTCAAGCCGTTTCCTCCTTCATAAAGATTCACTGGGACATTTCCATTTGCTGCTTGTGAAAATGTCAATGAAACCAGTGTCATGATTAGCTTCTTTATAAACACCAATAACTCTAGCCCAAACCTACTTCTTATTAGGTCCTCACCTACTCTGCAATTCTTCTACAAATTTTCATTACTTGCACTTCATGTATTAATTAATTTTCCAAGTGATGTCATAGTAAACACTTTCCCAACTGACAGACTAGATTAATTTCATGGTTTTAATCTAAAATACAGGTTATTACTACATTTTACAATCTACCTATAACAAATAGAGAACGTATATTACATTTTTATCTGTACTTATTTAATTAAAAATTGCTTCCTTATTTGTGTTCAGTTAAAACTAATGAGATTGTAGTTACCAGCAAAGTAATAAAAGAATGCAAGCTTTTATGTACTTTCAATAAAGTTCAGAGATCATTTTTTCTCATTAATTTTAGAAGGGTCCAGCCTGAGTCCTAAGTTCCCTCTTTCTTTTTGAATTCTCTCAAATTTCATTTTCACAGGTATCAGTCTCATTCTTTCACAACATAGGTTTTGTCAATAATATGCTAGTTTTAATACTAATCCTAGAATTCAAGGCTGGATATCAGGTAGATGAGTATTTCCTTGTTACATAATTATTACCATGGCATTCTGTTGCAACAAACTGCTTTTTCTAAGTGTCTGCTTCTTGGCTCACAAGTTTCAGGAGACAGCACTGATATTGTAGGTACTATGTAAATACATAGAGAACCAAAATATAACATTTTCACAGATGTTTCAAGAAAATTTGTTTTAGTTTCCTTTGCTAATAACATACGTGTCTTTGAAAAGAAAAAAAAAACTCTACAAATAAGTAATAACTTTTCTTTCCCCTAAATCCCAGACTGGAATGCAATAGTTGGAATTCTTTTCTTTCTTATGTTTGGCTTTTTCAGCAATTTAGATGTCATAGGAATATCATACGTATGTCTGACTTGAGAAGGACTTTAGGTATTTGGAAGTAACAGGAATGACAGTCTTTGGCTTACAGTTTACAAAAATTGTAAATCAAAATTTTATCAAAACTGATGTACCCTCCTATTTTCTCCTCATTAAAGAACCCCAAAGAAACATGGCTTAAAATTAAGATGGAAGGTCCTTAGCTACAATAGTTAAAATTATAAAAGAGTATCACATTTGATACCTACTATTTTTTTCAGCTTCTTGTAGCTGAAAAATTAAGCATGAAGCATATGTTTGCTTTTTTAATTTGTTTTATTTTGGCAGGGCCTGTGAGGGATTTTTTCTTTCCTCCATTCATATGTTGCAGAATAAATGTCACTCAATCAAGTGATGAACAGTGCTGTGAATCAAAACAAGCAAGGTGTCCCAAGTTATGAATATTGTTTCAACATATATCCCTGAGCAAAAAAATGTCTGTTTTGAAGAGAGGGCTGAGGTGTCTTTAGGAATGACATCAAATCTACTCCCTTTCCTAGATTCCAAGCAACTTTTCTTCCTATATGCACTGCAATGCAAATTTGATTTTTTCTTCATCTCTTCTTAATGTTGAATCAGGAGATTTGATGAATTAATCTTTTTTAAAAACAGAAATATATGTATCTTCAAAAAGCAAGATGTCTTACTGTATCTAATTAAACTGCCTTCCTAATCCTATGCAAACTTCAGCTACACGGCAATGTGCGGATTTGGCTGAAGATTAAGTTAATCCCTGTTTACATATATCACGTAATTCTATCTCCTTCACCTGAGGGAGAGCATGGAGAATTTAAGAAGCATGAGCAAGCATGCTAATTTTGACAGCAACGATGGAGATTTAGTTAATAAATGCTTTGTGTAACAATAATACTGAGAGAAAGGGCTTCAAGTACCACTCAGAAATCACCTCTTCCTCTCAGCCAGACAAGCAGTTCAGCTAAGTATCTTCATTTCAGACACTCTTCTGGGATTTGAATCAATCTACATAGCCGTCTATTTCCCTCCATAGGCAGACAAAGGAACATAATTCAAAGCCCTCCGTTTATGAAATCTCTGCCAGTAGTGCCAGTGAATTCTCTGACACTCCCTTTTCCAGCAGGTGTGGTTGCTAACAGATGGAAAATCTGGGAGTACAGAGCCTAAACACTCAAGTATCTTCCCTGCTCTTGCCATGCCAAATATCACAGAATCATAGAAAGGCCTGGGTTGGAAGGGATGTTAAAGATCATCTCATTCCAATCCCGCTGTGTTGGGCACTGTGTTGACACCTTCCACTAGACCAAGTTACTCAGAGTTCCATCCAACCTGGCTTTGAACAACCGCACACACAGGACTTCCACAGCTTTGCTGGGAAACTTGTTTATGGGCCTGCCTCATCACTCTCACAATAAAGAATTTCTTCCTAAAAATCCAATGTAAACCTACTCTCTGTCAGTTTGAAGCCATTTTGCCTTGTCCTGTCACTACATGCACCTGTAGAAAATCTCTCTCCATCTTACTGGGAGGGTCCCTTCAGATTCCACAGAAGGCCACAAATACATCACTCAAAAGCCTTCTGTGTTTTAGGCTGAACAGTCTCTGAGCCTTTCCGCACAGCAGAGGTGCTCCATCCCTCTGATCACCCTGGTGCCTCCTCTGGGCTCTCTCCAAGTCCTTCCTGTGCTGGGACCCCAGAGCTAAGGCAGCTCTGCAGGTTGGGTCTCCCCAGAGCAGGGCAGAGGGGCAGAATCACCTCCCTGCCCTGCTGCCCACAGGGCTTTGGATGCAGCCCAGGACACACTTGGCTTTCTGGGCTGGCAGTGCCCATGGCTGGCTCATGTCCAGCTCTCACCCACAGCACCCCCAAGCCCTTCTGGGCAGGGCTGCTCTCCATCTGGCGCTGGGGTTTGCCCTGACCCAGGTGCAGCACCAGCACTTGGCCTTGTTAAACCTCGTGAGATTCCCATGGACCTCTTCTCAAGCTTGTCCAGGTCCCTCTGGATGGCATCCCATCCATCAGGAGTGTCAACTACACCACTCAGCTTGGTGTCATCTGAGAACTTGCTGGGCCTGGATTTGATCTTTTCGCCTGTGTCATTAATGAAGATATTAAATAAGGCTGGTCCAAGTACAAGCCCCTGAGGTATACCACTTGTCACTGAGGTGCATCGAGACTCTGAGCCACTGATGACCACCATGCTAGTTATAACATAGGCTTTAAGAGAAATTATGGCAACTAATTTTAATCCTACTTCCTTGGTTTATTCACCTGGACACCTGGTATTTAACAACTCAAATTTGTGCCTCTGTAAAAACGATACTTAGAATTTTGGAGTAAAATGCTCAGTCTAATTCTTTCTCAAAATTTTACAAGCCAGTGAATATAGATGTAGTCTGTAAAAGTAAAATAAACCCAAATATATGAAGTTATGGAAATCCTTCAATAAACACATACCTTAATTCTGTTTAAAGCAATGCCATAAAGTAATGACACAATTGTCATTAATGCATAATAGTATTTGTTTTCCCAGACTAAATTAAACTGGACTTTAATATGATTTTTTTTCTCTCTCTCTGAGGGTAACAGTCAAAGGATCTAGCCTGTGTGTGACCTATTTCAAGGTTGTCTTTTAGAGTCCATAAACAGCCTCAGTCAATGGCAAACTAGTTAATGAAGGAGCAGCAAGGAACTTGGGCAGAAGGAGAAGAAGATGGAGATGTATTAATTTTTTCTCCTTGCTTCTAGCCATCCAACTCTACTTTAGTTGCCAAGAAAGTTAATTTTCTTCAAGTCATGTCTAGTTTTTCCAGGACAGTAACTGGTAAGTGATTTCTTTGTCTTTATTTTGACACACAAGTCTTTTTTTTTTCTTCCTTCCCATGTCCTCTTGAGGTAGAGGAATGAGACAGTGGCTGGGTGGGGGGGCTGGAAGTTACCGAAGTTCAGGTCACCACAGTCCCTCAACCCCTAAACCTCTATTGTCTGAGCAGATGACAAGTAATATCAGTAATAAAATTTAGTATTTAGGTGACAAAACTCCCTGGATCATACAAGTAGAAATAGGGGCTGTTTATTCTTTCAGGAATCAAATCACCATGAATTCCAACCACACTGAATTTTGCTGTGTTACCTTGGTTACATTACCCTACCTGTTCTGCTAAAAACTCCAAGTTAAAAAATCCAGATGTTCTTGATTATACAATAACTTTGAACAGTTTCTAAGTACTCCAAGCTCAACCATAAAACAGTTACTGTAGTAATGCATCTCCATGTACTCCCTTTGTTTCCCTGCTCTGTATGCCATTGATTCATTTTGAAATATGCTCTGCTGTACCTGAAAGCCTATTGGTGTGTACCCCTTTTGCCAATCTTTCCTTCCTTCTCCTGGGACTGGCTCTCAGAGAGCCAGCCCCTGCCCCCTTCCTTTCCCCTTAAAAGCCAGGTCCTGGGTCTGGGAGGGGCTGGTCTTATCTCTGGGCTGGCAGCCCATATCCTATTTCCCTGTCTTTCCTTCTCCCATTCTCCTCCCCTGCAATCCCTCTCCCCGATGCCCCAAATAAACCTCCCTGCCAGAACAGAGATGAGTCCATGTTCGTTCATTTGTACCACTTCATTTCCTGTTAGAATTTCTGTGGCCGGAGACCCATGCCACGCTAAGTGCACCCCGGGGGCCGCCCGGCCCGGACTTGGTGGAGATACGTGCCGGGGAGACCTCGTATTGTGAGGCCGCCGCTTCCTGCAGCCCCCCTTCCTGCAGAAGACAGAAACGTCAAGTTACACATTTCATCTAGACCTGAGTTATTGAAATACATTGCCCAAATCCAAAACATTAGAATAAATTTAATTGTTTTTCATTTACTTATCAATAGTAAACTTTTGGCTTCTTAACAATTTGTAGTTTTGTCACTTCTTGTATGATGGCAACCAAAAAAACATCCAGCAACAATCCTGGTTTCAAATCTCATATATACAATTTCATAGAGAGCTGTGCCACACAAATATATGGACAGAGTTCACTAGTCTTTTGGACTAAGCATAGTTGTCTCTGCGGTCTAAGTAGTAACTTTAATTAAAATACAGTTACTGACTAATAATCAAAGTAACAGAACTATTTCCTAAATGAGCCAATAATGAAAATAGATATTATACCTGGTGGTGGTGGTTTTGACTTTGCATTAGGTACTTTCTGGTCCATGGAACACACACACAAAATGAGATCGACAGAGACACAGACATAGACATTGACTCAGACAAACAGGGCTTTGCCTTGTATTAAGTATCATAAACTATTCTTTAAACTAAACTGAGATAACTTCTACCTGAGAAATTCGAGGATGAATACACTAAATTTAATTTAATCTGATAATTGGCACTGGCTGTCCATAAAAAGAGATTTATGACTGCTGAGTTTGTTCCTTACCAAACACTATGTTACCATGAAGGTTTCCTCTGGGAAAACGACAAATAGAAAGACAGAATAAACAATTGTTCAATTAAAGAGGATTTGGCCTTTTAAACAGTAAGGGCTAGGAAGAGTACCTTTCCTGATGGATTTATTTACATTTATCTAGTATCTCTATGGATTATGTGTCCAGAGCAGGAAAATTTGCCAAGCCTGGAGACCACTGTGGAACACAACCTCCTCTGGCTGCAGTGAGCACTTGGGGTATCAGATCAGTGGAGCACAGGGACCTGGGACTGGGAAGCAGTCCTGGGTCCACAGTTCAGACCTGGGTCAGTGAATTACTGCTGGCCTGCGCTCTGAAGCTGCTGATCCTGAGCAGCTGCCATGATGAAAACAAGGCTGTAACATGAAAACTTAAAACTGATAAATATTTTCACTTTGTAAACAAGGATGTTGGTGCATGATTTTCCTACTTGTTTCAAATATCTGTAAAGTAAATACTTTGTAATGCTGTTTGCTGGGACATGTGATTTGACCTCATAGTTTGAGTTTTGATACAGTAATTACTTGGGTTACCTTTCAATACAGAACTTTTCCATCTCTAGATGCCGTATATGAGCTTATGTAAGCTTTCAGAGATTAAATTAACACATTTGCTGTTTACTTCTCACAGATAAACATGCCTTCCTCTCTTCACTAACTTCTCTGTTCCTAAGAGGAAGATGCTGGCATGGCAAATCAAAGCATCTCTTAGCATCTAGGAAGTTATTTCATGTCAGAAGAAATGAGAGGTTGAGAACTTAGCTCTGTTTTTTCAGTGACATTATATCTGAGATTCCTTAATACAGTCTTGATTAACCAACCTGTTATTTAACTGATTAAGAAAATCAATACTAAAAGCCACTATCTAGGTTGCAAGCAAATACATGCTCAGAAATTGAAGTTCAATAAAGTCACTCTTGAACTAACTTATCTTTAACTTGAACTAATTTATCTGTAAAAAGCAGCTACTTGCATTATGTTCTGAAGCCTGCTCTCTTGCTATAGGGTAATGATAGCTGTAACCCATTCTGTTTTTCCAGACCAGAGCAGCTGTGCCAAGGACTATAGAGAATCATGAAAACAGGACTGTTGGATACTCTGATTGCTCCATAGTGAGTCACAGTATTTCCTGCGCTCCTATACCATCCTTATTAAAAGAACAATGACTGTAACAGGTTACACCTGTACCTTCATCTCCTCTCAGAGTTTAAGACATCTATTTTATGGCTTGTGTCAAGAAAGACAGCCAAAGTTATGTAAATCTCTTGTAGGTGTTTAGACCAGCCAGATACATATTGCCTCTGAACAGAACTGTGGAAATAAATAATTTAAAAGGGAACTTTTTGGTTTGAAAAACTAAGTTTTAATTTAGGTAAGAAAATGTCTTGCATGGGAGATGGGAGCTGTATGAGTTTTTGCAGTTTGCCAGGTTTTAAGGTAGCTAGCTCCCCAAGACTTAGTCCCGTTCGCAAGGATCTTTGATATTTGGCCGATTTGTCTAAAAATACCATTTATTAGACACAGAAAATAACAAACATACAAACATAGAACAGATTGACTTACATACACACACAATGAATGCATAATTGCAACACTATAATAGCTAAAATGCAATTATGGGGTAAAAGCTTGCTTGAACTATAAAAATAGTTAAAAATGCAAGTTAAAAAATGCTTGTTTGAACTATAATGCAAGTTAAGAAAGGTACCTATAAGTTAGCCGGAATAATACAATTTAGGAAACCAATGATCTTACCAAATCCAATTTTGGAGCTGGAATACATTGGACTTCCTCACCCAATCCTGCGAGAGGCAACCACAGGGCTGCGTCCAGACACCTGGGGAGAAAACTCTCCCTCACACTCCAATGTCCATGTAGAAAAGCTTCTACCTTTCTGAGATTTCGTGGTGTTTTTATAGGGAAAAGAGTATGGATGTGCAGCCACTTAAAAGTTTTTCATATTCTCTCAGTGTCTCACCTTGACTTCCAGGCTCCAGTACTAGATAGCTCTTGATTAAGCTATCAACTTAATCTGAGCCATCCATCTCCAGCCAGCGATCCGGGAGAGAGAGAAGGGGGAGGGGGGAAACGTCCTGCCACAGATATGGTCCAGTCAAATAAGACTTGTGTCAGCCATGGATCAATATTTTCCCACCTTAGGGAAACAATTTTAGTGGTTGACAGTTATGGCTAGCACAGACCTTTCCTGTGAGAATTTTTCTCTCTTTTCTTGTGTTTTTATAAACAAAGATAAAGTTTAGATGTTATTAAAACAGTTTCTCGAGATGCGCGCAGTTCAGGCCTGGCCAATAGGCTTAGGGGGAGGTTTCGGACTGACCAATCTGAGTGACCTTTGAAAAGTCTATATAAGTTGGAAAAATAAAAAAATACAGATCTTTTATGCCACACTGAGTCGGAGGTCTTCTCTCTCTGCTAGCGGCTCAACAGCAACAGACAGTTGTATAAGCACATTCGGAACCATAAAGGAAATAGGTTCAGTCAGAAATCTGAGTCCAGATTAGAACCTCCACTATCCATGAACAAAATTTTTTTGTTTGGTTTGCTTATTCTTATTGATAAAGCATTATGGAACTGATATTGACAGAGTAATATTAACATAGATCATATTCCTTTGTAAGATTCCTTACAATTTTCCAGGTGCTACTCTTTGACACCCACATGCAAGTCCATGAGTGTCTCTGAAGGAATATGCTGAAATCCAAGAGCTAAGAATACCACCTACGTAAAAGCGATTTTACAGGAGCCAGAAAATAATGGTAGGATAGAGTTTGCTGTTAGCTTCAGGACAGTGGGAGCAAAAACATACTGGCAAATTCTTATCATGCCCATTCAGAGTTACACTGTGAAAAGGGTGCAATAACAAGATGTAAGTAACTATAATCAGAAAAAAAAAAAAAAAAGAGAGTGTTCTTGAATGTATATTGATCCTGGTTGTGCTGATTTCTACACAGCACACCACCAAAGTACAGACATGCCATCTGGAGTCACTAGACAAGAAACTGTCAAATCATTTATATGTTACACAACTTTCAGGTCTCTAGAATAGACATTATCATAGCACAAAATGTTATATTTAGGCCACTTCATCTCCAATTTACTTCAGAACACTTTCGATAAAAATTGTGATTCTAATTTTTTCACATAGTGATGAAAATAATTCTTCTGAAGTGTGGAAAGAAATATAAACTTTAATATATAATACCAGATATTTTTACCCTTACTGTAGAATCCCTGTCAGCTTAAGACAACTTGCAAGCTCATGGCAAGTTTTCTTCCCATACTTGATAACATGTGACACAGCTACGTATTTGACTAGGTTTTTCAGATGACTGAATGGAATTATTTGTGGTAGTATGTTTATGTGATTACAAGGGGAACCAGGAAAGGTATTTTTTCTGGCTTTAACAATTGTATGAACAGAAGAGGGCTTCTATGTTCTAATGCAATCATTTTCCTCATGGAAACAGAAATAAAATGTTAGCGCAGGCTGAATGAAAAATGAACTGACTTGTATTTATGAACATCGTTATTTACACAGCTGCAAATTACATTAGAGCATCAAAATGGTTGTATAAACAAAGTTACAAAATAATCAAAGTTTACTGTTGTATGAAAACAGTTAGACTTACTGATGTTAATGATTTATGTTTTCTTTTACTGAATCCTTTCAAAAACAATACTGATAATAGAACATTTTTTCATACTGCTACTCTTCAAAATTCACTAACAGTAGTCTCTGACAGGTTAAAACATGATTTTAAGAAAAAAAATTCATTTATCTGTTAATGTCTTCTCTGTTAAAGACACAGAAATTTACTTTTACTTTTAATAACGTTAATTTGAAAAATATATCTGTAGTAATGCAATTTTCAGATCTCCATGTGCTCCCTTTGTTTCCCCGGTCTGTATGCCATTGGTTCATTTTGAAATATGCTCTGCTGTACCTGAAAACCTATTGGTTTGTACCCTTTTGCCAATCTTCCCTTCCTTCTCCTGGGACTGGCTCTCAGAGGGCCAGCCCCCGCCCACTTCCTTTCCCCTTAAAAGCCAGGTCCTGGGTCTGGGAGGAGTCTTTTCTCCGAGCTGGCAGCCCCTACCCTGTCCCCCTTCATTCCCTGCAACCCCTCTCCCCGTTACCCCAAATAAACCTCCCTGCCAGAACAGAAATGAGTCCATGTTCGTTCCTTCATCTTACTTCATTTCCTGTTAGAATTTCTGTGGCCGGAGACTCATGCCACACTGAGTGCACCCCGGGGGCCGCCCGGCCTGGACTTGGTAGAGATACGTGCCGGGGAGACTTCGTTTTGTGAGGCCTCCGCTTCCTGCCGTCATCCTCCAGCAGAGAGAAACATCATATATCATTGGCTTCACCTTTAGGGGGAGGTCTACCTCACCTGTAGAACTAGTATTCCCAAAGAAACACAAGACCTATAGAAAGATTCATAGACAGAATACTTTGAAGAGCTAGAGAGTATATTAAGCTTTACCAAACAGAGTGAGCTGTGGGTAAATAGGGAGGGGGAAGCTGAAGGAGCAAAGGAAGGAAGGAAAGAATTAAGCAAGTTGTAGAAAGGCCCATGTATTAAAAAGATTACATGGAAAAGTTGAAACTTTGAAGTCAAAGTACAAAGGTTACAATCCTGTGTTTATGTCAATAATTCTGAAGGCAGTCATAGGGAATAATTTATTTTCCATGTTCTATGCAGAAAAGGGACATTTGTTGTCATGAAAGACTTATAGTTCTCTGAAGAACCAGGTGCACAAACTGCAGACACTCAGCTGAAATGCTAACAGACTTTTCTCAGAGGAGAGGGCCAATTTTAACAGGAAGAAGCAAAAAGAAGGAGTGTGTTATGTGATTTTGTCGGGGTTTGACCCTGACTAAACACCAGGCACCTCGACTCTCTCTTGCTGCAAGAAAAAACCTGCGAAAATACACATCAGTCTCGTGAGTTAAATGAGATAGGACATTGCTAGGAGGACGCACGAAGAAAAAAAGAAAGGCAAACAGGCTCCAAGCTTAAAGTTGCAAAAAGTGATTTAAGTACTTAACAGAGTTGAAGGATAAAATGCAAGGCAAAAATAAACTTTTCATACTTTTGTTCACTCCCCCTCTCCCTCTTATGATCTCATATTATTCACTCCCTTTCTTCTTTTTTAACCAACAAGCCTGGGTACGGAGGCAGGGTGTGAGGTATTTTTTCAGTCCACAGAGCAGATTTATAAATATATTTATCATCACAATTCTTCTACTCCAAATACTCTTTATCTCTACTTATTTCTCTCTTTCTCTCCAGACATTTTTCTGTTCTCACTTCCACGCTCTTAAGAAGCAGTCTCTCCGCTCATTCCTCTTCCCTCTTTCCAAACCAGCAACAAAGACAGGGAGCAGGGTAAGGGATTCTCTGGTCAGTCTACTTAGCCATGGGGTCCCTCCCATGAGAGACAGTCCTCTGGGAACTTCTCTGGCGTGGGTCCAATCTCATGAGCAACATCCTGCCTGGATTTTGCTGCAACATGAGTTCTCTTGTCCGTAGGGTGCAGACTCTCCTGAGCCAAGGCCAAGATGCTTCTATGCCAGGAGCAAGGCCTTTCTCTCTCTTTCAAGGCCTTTGTAGCTTTAACTCTTTATATGAGACTCCAACCTGGATCACAGCTTTCTCCAGGCATCCACCTGCTTCTCTGGCATGGGCTGTGGGTGAATTTCTGCATCCTTGTGGACTCCATGGGCTGCAGGGG
>VZRM01007010.1:145403-263423 GCA_013397955.1 Grantiella picta
TTTTCCTACTTCTCTTTTCTCTCTTTTCTTCCCTCTGTCTCTCATATTTTCTATCAAATAAAACCCATACTATTGACTGGCATATGGTCTCGTTTGTACCTTAATTCAGGCAGAGGTATTTCCAAAGAACCTTAATAATTGGATCTTAACAAACTAGCACCTCTAATTGGCCCAAACTTGGCCAGCAGCATTTCCATCACCTTCAGAGCCATCAGAGATTGGCTCGGCTGGACTTGATGTAAAAAATTCCAGAACTTTCACTCAGGACACACAGGAGCCATCTTTGTGCCACTCCCCACTCCTCAGACACCTCCCCAGGCCTACCACAACAGCTTCTGAGGGATCCAAATTTCTCCTATATGTTAAAAAATACTTTACTGATGTTTTGGGCCAATCAAAACCACCACAGATTTATTTTTTTGCCCTACCTGTCTGGGACTTAGAGTTTAGAAGATACAGCCATGAGAAAATGTTCCCCAAGACAACTTTGCAATAGTGATAAGAATTTCAAAACAGGATAAAACCCCACCAAAGTCAAGTAAAATTTTTCATTCCTTGTGGTGATGATGTTAGAATACAAATACTTCCATTCTGAATTATACACATAGCTTATCTAGTGCCATATCCTGTGCCAGATAATGACTGACCCTGGGTGCCTTTGCTGAAGGTATGAAAACCCTGTACAAAGTTAATTTTCTAGAAAAAACATCTAAAGAAATTTCCACACCCTATGTGAAGAAGAGAAAGTTGACTTGCTTCCCTAATTGTAGGAGTTTGTTTAACCTAAAATCTCCCTTTTATGATAATATAATTCTAAATCTTTACTTGCAGAATTAAATGGTATTAATTAAATAATGGCATTACTAAAAAACAATATTCATTATTTCTTTCTGAAATTGCTTCCTTTCTATTACATTAATGATTGTCATACTCATACATAATAAGACAGAAAGAGGGAAATAATTTCCCTGCTCTTTTACAGCCATTATTTTCTGACTGTTTTTCTGTCCTTTAGAGTTCTGGATTTGATTCTCAAGAGGAAAAGAATCCCCTTTTTCACTTTTTTAAATTAATATTTCTCCACTATCCCCATGATTTTATATGGCCTTAGTTTCACCAGATCTAGAATATCTGTTTTCAAATGATGTGCTATAATAATGGCAAAAAAATTACTTACATAATTACATTATTTAAAATTTTCAGTATTGCTTTTTTTTCCTATCTCGAACAGGTCTTGTCCTAACATAAAAGTTCCTGAATATTGAGGAATATGTGCATGATAAAAAGTGTCATTTAATACATTATTAGAGAGAACCAAGTAGTATTTTTTGCCATAATCAGGAGTGGCAAGTCCACATATGATGGATTTTCTTCTTCAAGAGTATCCATATGTGCATTGGTTTGGTTTTTTTAATTAAAAATAATGTACCATGTATAATAAGGAAGATTCATGCATCATGGTTTTAAGATCCATCAACACAGATAAGTATGATGGGGGAAAAGCATCAACCATTCTAATTACTAAAATTTTCTTAATGTAAGTAACCAAAATAGACTGGAGTTGCAGATATGGAACACTTTCCAACAGAAGTTCTATTTCATAAAAAAATACATTTTTTCATTTGTACCATTAATCAAAGGATTGAGAGGCAAAAGAAGAAAACCCATTTTCCACTGTAGTTAATCTATTAACACTGTATTTTTCTCTCTTTTCTTCTTCTCTTACACCTCTCATTGCAAATCTTATTTCCTAATAGCTCACTGTTATGTTAGTCAAAAAGGGAGCAAATTCATACTAGTTATTTCATCAGATTCTTATGGATCTTTTATGCTTCAGGTTTCTGCGACGGTTCTTAACCTGAATTTTCATCAGCCTTATTATTCCAAAATTTGCACTTTTTGAATTAATTTTCCCCTATTTTCTGTTATCTTGAAGGCAAATTGTAGTAGGATTTGCATGAAAATTATCCTATAATTTCTGACTGTATAATAATGGGGGAATTTAATTTGTGCCAACATAAACTCTAGTAATTATATTTGGCTCTTTCAGTAGTTTTTCAGATTGTACTGGGTTTATATGACCAGATTTTGGTAGCGAGGGTGGGTTACAGGGGTAGCTTTTGTGGGGAGCTGGTGGAACCTTCCCACATGTTAAGCAGAGACAGTGACAGCCACCTCCAAAGTGGACCTGCCCCTGGCCAAAGCTGAGCCCATCAGACAAGGTAGTAGGGCCTCTGTGATAAAGAAGGAAAAAAAGTTATAGCACAGATATATTAATGCTCAGAGGAGTGAGAATACATGAGAGGAACAACTCTGCAGACACCAAGGTCAGTGCTGAAGGAGGAGCAAGAGGTGCTCCAGGAACCTGAGTTGAGATTCCCCTACAGCCCTTGGTGCTGCCCATGGTGAGGCAGCTGTGTCCCTGCAGCACAGGGAGGTCAATGGGGATGCAGAAATCCACCTGCAGCCCATGGAGGAGAACCATGCTGGAGCAGGGGATGCCCAAAAGAAGGCTGTAACCCTGTGGGAAGCACATGCTGGCACGGGCTCCTGACAGGGACCTGCAGACCTGTGCTGAGAGGAGAAGGTTTGCTGGTAGGACCTGTGACCCTGTGGGGTCCTAAGCTGGAGCAGGCTGTGCCTGAAGGACTGCACACTGTGGAAAAGCAGCCATGCTGGAGCAGTAGGTGAAGAACAGTGGCCTGTGGAAAGGACTCACACTGGAGAAGCTGTTGGAGAACTCTCTCCTGTGGAAGGCACCCGGCATTGGAACAGGGCAAAGACCCCTCACCCTGAGCAGTAGCATAAACAGTGTGTGATGAACTGACCACACCTCCATTCCTGTCTCCCTGTGCCTCTGACAGGGCTGGGGGGGAGGTGTGGGGAGGTTGAGCCTGGAAAGGAGGGAGAGGGAGAAGGGGAGGGTGGTTTTAAGATTTGTTTTACTTCTTATAATCCTACTCTTATTTTGTTTGATTATAAATTTAATTAATTTCCTCAAGTCAAATCTTTTTTGACCATGGTGGTAAGTGGGAGTGGCTTCTCTCTGTTCTTATCTTAATTCATGAACATTTCATTATATTTTCTTTCCTTTCCACTTGCAGAGCGGTGTGCAAGAGCAGCTCTGGTGGGTACCTGGAATCCAGCAACCCACCACATTAATCAAATGCAAAATTTTATGCAATAGGTTGAAATATGGTGAGATTGGCAGTAGTATACAGAAAACAAGTCCAGGAAAGTGCATTTTGTTGTTTACATGAATTACAACAATATTTGGCCAAGTCAACATTATTTGAAAATCATATGTGGCGAAAATGTCAACATCTGAACAATTTCTGAAAAAGGCATTTACATAAAATGTTAATAAATTATTTTTTAACCAATAGAGAGTAAGGATCCCCAGAAAATACCATGACTATTTGCTTCCAGCTTTCCAGGCAATTGGCCTGTATTCACCTGCCCCAGCCAACCTGTCCCGAGACATTAGGCCTAAAAGTAGAAAGAGTACAACAAAGAACACTTACCTTTAATAAAGCCGAGAGACAAACAAATCCAGTGTGGTTTTTCACTACACAAAAATAGAACAGAGCTCCAGTGGGGGTAATTCCCTCTTGCTTTCCAGGCTTTGTGTCCACTGAATGTTGCTTGGGCTAAAAAGACAATGATCTGGAGAAAGAAAACAAACCATGACTGAAGTTGTGGGGCAATTTCTAATCTGAGTTGGCACACAGAAATATATGGACAAATGGAGAAAGTTTGAGCAACACTTAGGAAACACTGCAGTCAGATGAAGAAGGAAACACTTGAAAGAACACAGAAGATTGTGAATCATCCAATACCAAACAATCAGTGTGGCAATTTTACAGAGCTGAGTCCCAGATAAAAAACATTAATACAGTTTGGATCTAAGACAAAATAGCCAAAGTGTGACTGCTAAAATACACAGAATTAAATTTGGCAAACTGCCCGGAATAGTCCATTCCAAAGACCTCAACTCTTCCAGACTATCTCTTAGTAAGCACAACAGCTCTAGAAAATTTGAATACTACAAGAAAATATAAGAGGGGCAAAAATCACACAGTGCTCAGGAACAGAATTTGCAAAAGGGCAGTACATGGATCTGCACATGAACCTCGAGCAGTACAATACACTACAAAACACTACTACAATACAGTATTTGGAGAAAGATGAAAGGACTACAGTGAAATGTATCATTTTACAAACCCAAGCAGAGCATGCAGAGCATGGACAAATCAGATAACGAGAACACTATTATTAGTTCTTCAAATTCTTCAAAAAAGCTGCAAGCAGTGGTGAAGCAGAATGAGGATTCTAGCAAGTTTGGCACAAGTGAATACAATATGTTCGTGGTGGTGAATTAGTACTAAAAAAAACCCACCAAACAAATTTTTTTTTAAAATGGGCTGTAGCAAAGAAATAGGGAAAACTCAAGGCTCAAAGGCTTGTCTTTGTGAAGGGAGTTCTGTGTCAAATGCTTGAGGAAGAGCATGTATTCAATTGTTAACAGCACTGAGGAAAAAGTACCAATTACTGGATTCAAAACTTGTCATGTCCACATGTTTTTGCAAGAGGTTGTTCTTACTGGTAGAATGGATTCCTCAGCTGTGGAAAAGTTCAAAGAGTAATTGCTCTCAGAAAAAGCAAAACTGTCAATAAAATATAGAATAGAGCTAAAGGGGCCAAATTTTCTGCCCCCATGAAAATTCTTTTGACCTTAGGAAGGGGGATAAAAGAGAGCTTGTATAGGTTTGCTTCTCTGGGAATTACAGTGCAAGCAGAAAAAGAAGAAAATACTTTTAAGCTAGTTGGTCACTCTTGTGAAAGCAAAGAAAGCAACTAAGTAAAATTAATGAAGCTTTTGCTTCTAGTATGCTAAACTATTGCTAAATAAAGGTGAAAAAATGAAAGTGTTTCTACCACGAGTCAAACATTCTGAAACACATTCCATGCCAAGTATTTTTCTAGATTTCCTGAATCAGCAGGGTTCTGGACAATGAAACAGAAATATGAGGTTTTCATTTTCAGACTTTTAACATTTCCTTTGAGGAATAGTTTCTTCAGGTAATGTCCAAGATAAGTCACAGGAAAATATAATAATTATTTAATTGTATAGAAGGCAGTAAAGTCCATGGAACTTTAATTATGAAGGAAAAAACAATAGATGTCTATAAGCAGCCATAAATAAATAAATAAACATAACTAAACACAGAAAATTAGGGGGGAAAAGCTGAATTTTTGGGACTAAACTAAATCACGGGTGTTATTTAAGATAACAAGGTATTGACACAACAAGCTAGTACAGCTAAAGAGTACAGGGTGACCCAGCAAAACACTAGTCTTTCTAGCGGAGACAAAGGAGACTTGAAAGAGTTTGCTGGGAAGATAAACTTCATAAACTTGATAAACTTTTGAGAATGATATAATGCAGAGATATCTAATGAACATGTTGTGTGACAGTCAATCATAAAATTGAACTGGTAGCTTAAAGATTTTTGCCCTTTTAGGCAATAGGACTACAGTATGAATGGAAGAGTCAGTAAGGAGAAAATTAGATTTCTACAGTGTCACTGAAGACCCTTCAAAAATTACATGGGTGCAAAGGCATAGTGAACAGATGTATACACATTGTAGAGCTTTTGAAGCAAAACAATGCAATGTGCATTCATTACATGCAAACAGAAAATAACACCGTGGACTTTGCTAGAGGTTTGCAGAGTTTTGAGGTTTATATCTGGGAAGTAAACACTAAAGTTAAACTACCTCTTTTTACCAGTAGGGCAAACATGATATGGCAACCTTACAATGAAGAATTAGCCAGCATTTTCAGCAGTTTTCACAGCATTAGAAATTTTTAAAATCTCATGGGAAATTTTCCCCTCAATGACTCATATGAGTTGTCTTTTGAAAAAAAGAGTTTGACACATAGACTCTCATCAAGATTTTGCAGCAACAAATTACAAGTATTCTTAGTATATATTCCTAGTATATAGGATATATATAGTATAATACTATTCCTAGTATTAGGAAGCCACTGATGTTACCTGGCAAACAACTTTTTCAGAGAACTCTAAGCAAAAGAGGTAATAATTAAACCAGATATCAAGGATAAATGAAGATACATAATGAGGTGCAAAAGCAAATCAGAAATCACCATGAGATAAGATCTCAGGAGGTACTAGTGATCTTAAAAATTATCTGCCTACCTGACAGGAAAGTTTCCCTGCAAACAGCAGTGATGTTACAAGAGATTGCTTTACCAAGAGTGGAAAAATAGGAGAGCACACTTCCTACCTGGCTTCCCATCCCACTCTGTGGCACATTTGATGCAACCTGTATAGGGCTCTAGATACTTTGCACATCTTGATGCATCTTGATGCAAATAGAGCTTTTATCCTGCATTGACATAAGTGACCATGCTGCACAATGACATTTCTTTACACTGTTATCACCTTCATGGACATAAACTGAAGATACTGAAGATACACATGTAGCACATTTTTTTTGTTTTCACGGGACTTCAACTTTACCTCCAGGACAACCACATAAACTATGCCAAATATCATACAGCAATGAAGGTAAAGACAGAGAGAAAAAGGATAATGTGGGTGAGACAGAGGTTGACGGCAGCAGAAAGGGGAGTCGGGTTAAAAGCAGTGTGAATCTAAATACAAATAGAAAAGCAGCGAGAGAAAACAGACAGGATGTTCGGGGGTGGGGGGGAGGGAAGGGAGCAAAAGTGATGAAAAACACAGTCAAGATCAAGGTAACAGGCAGACACAGACAGGAAACACACCTTTTGTCTTTCCTCTCGAAAAAAGAACCAGAGGGAAAAGGAAAGGGAAAATGGAAGAAAGAGCAGAAGAGTCTAGGCACTGTGAAATGGTCCCTCTCTCTGAAAGCTGGAATGGAGCTCATGGCTTATATCTCTGCATGCTCTAGTAGCACAAAGGATAACTTTCCTGATATTGGCTGATTCATGCCCCAATGCCAGAAGTCTCCTATTAAAAAAGTAATTTCTAATTACAAACTATGTCATAAAACATTTGTACAGGGGTATTTTTAAGGTTTATAGGGGTTTTCTCTCAGTAAATAACCCTGCTCCTGAGTACTTGACCTGAAAAACTTAGCATTTTTTATGTAATCTATTTTGGATGCTATGCACACATCATAGAAAAAGAGAAAGATGTAATTATTTGACTCCATCAAAATGCAACTACTTCTGTGGTGAACTTGACTTTAACCTTTGTATCAAATTTGCCAGATATATTCCATTGTTATTCATCATTTTCACGCATCAAGTGCACCTTAGCTCCTTCGTATTAACACTCTGAAATGTATTGCGGAGCAGCTGGCCAGATTGTTCATTTTGTTTATTCAGAGGTCAGAGGAAATTTGAACATTTGAAAACTTGTTAATATGCTTAAAAGCAAAGACAATCTCATCTCCACTTCAGCATATAGTGTGCTTTTTAAATAAAACACTTTTCATCTTGCTAGGAGAGGAGTGGGTTTTTGTTGATTTGGGTTTTCTTTAATTGTGACTAGGGAATTGGAATGGATAAAGTTTCATGTAATTTTAAAGTTTATTTGATTCATGCTCAGCATTCATGCCTGTTTATCTGGAGGCAAAAGATGGTACTTTGTACCTTTTTTCCATCCGCACTAGGAAGACTTGATCAACCTCTCTAAATAATACATTGGCACTAATTTCTGTGCTCATGGCCAGAGGCAAGATTGCACGTTGTCTGCTAATGAAAATAATTGTGAGGAGACAGAGGACAAAATAAAGAGACAGAAAGAAATAGTATCAAACTTTTAAAAAGTCTTTAAATTACAAATAACTGTTAACTATTCTCTCTTCATTTGTATAGTACAAACCAGCTGGCTCTGAACTAGGACTCAATGAATTATTAAATACAAATAATTCATTAATCAAATTTCATTTTTTCTATTTGTGAACTAAAATCAAATTTGTCAAGTATATTTGATATTCAAAATTCTTAATGTATTTCTTAATATTTTTTCCTTATACAAAGAAACCATGAGAAACATGGTACCAATACCAGGATAGAAAAGATATTTTAAGTTTAACTTGATATTGGGTCTGAACCAATTATTTCACTGGCTCCAGAATTTCACCTTGTAAGTTTTACAGGCCATTTTGCAAGTCCTCAACAGGGTGATGTCTGCCACATATCACAAATTCAGTGTGAAATCTGAATTTTTATTACCTTGTACAGACACATAATTGACACTGATATTGTGTTAACAGGACAAACATCTCTACTATAAAAATTCTGGCCAATGCTGGCCACAATGAAAGAATACTGAAAAGTGAAGTCATGCCTGAATCAAACAGGGTTTTGCTTTTCTCCCTGCAAGTGTATACTTGTGGAAAACCTGCTTTTTTCATGGCTTATCTTATAAATGTTTTTGGAGCTAAACTGTATGTATAACTTAGTATTCATTATGCCTGTCTGGCCTGTCTTGTCTTCATATTTCCTCTTTTCACATTTTAATTCTAACCAAATTGCTTTCACATGTTAATGAGCTTCTAACTAAATCACATTAAATTTCACTGGCCTGGGGCAAGGCTGACAAAAGTTGGTACTCTGAATTGTTTTTATTTCTTTCCTGTCTTATTTGTTCCCCAATGGTGGGAGAGACAAAGCCTGTGATTTCACTCACTGGTGACTTCTCCTCCTGCTTTTTCCAGTGTCTATCTTCGTCTTTCATGCTTGGCATGGCAGCACAGGGAGTAAAGAAGAGATGCAGAATAGTAAAGGGCCAGTGAGCTTAAAAAAGATCCTTCTTCTCTCTAGTGCCTCATCCCCATGCTTCCTCCTTTATTTCCAAATGGCTCTGGAAGCTTGCAGCTGGAACAGACACCCAATTTCTGTTTCCATGCTCTGTAAAGAACCAGGAATAAGCAGGGGTGGCAGGGTATAAACAAGGACAAGGAGGCATTGCTTGTGAATACAAAAAGATGCCCAAGGGCTGGTGAAATTTCCCAGCCCCGATGCCATCTGATGTGTTTCTTCTTAGAAGAGGAAAATCAGTGAACAGAAGAAAATGTCTACGGAAATCAGTGACAGAGAAGTTGCCCTAGCCTGGGAGACGTGAGCCTGGAAATTAGGGTTTGGAATCAAAAACATCCTTGAAAAGTGCAGCTGGCCTCTTTGAAGTACAGCTGCCATACTTAGAAAGCAGAGGCTATCCTGAGCCACCAAGACTAAGTGTAAAACCAAGAAACATTAACAGCAACTTGTCTTATGAGAAAGTGGTGTAGTCTGGAAAAATAAAATGGATCTGAAGTACAGAAAATAGCATCATCATCATTGGGTGTTACAGATGAAGTTAAGAACACCTAATGGTGATTTTAAAGATGTGGTACCCTATGGCCTGTTATCTCTAAGATATAAAAGGGACCTAATTTTTATCAGAAATGGATCCTGTCTCTCTGAGATCTTCTCATATTGCATGTACTCTTTTCAAGCAGGCTGAATCACACACAAACTTTATGAGAGATCATGGACGTCCCCCAGGGATGCCTGGCTGGCACTAGACTCCTTGACACAACCACTTTTGAGGTGAAACTCTGACTGTTATTTTATTGGTCCCCCTCCTCATTGTAGGTTTGTTTTTCCACCTCTGGCATAGTTAGATCGTCCCTCTATGAACAGATCATCATCTTTTGTTATGGTTTGGCCTCTTCTGAAATCTGTATAATTCACTTATATATATATATATATATTATTTCTCTTTTTTATATATATATATATATATATATATAAAAATATACAATATATATTATAAAATACATAAATATATTTTTATATATATTTATATATATATATATAACTTGTGTGGATATATATATATATATATCTCCACACAAGTAATTTATCATAAATATATCTGGTGTCATAATGTTGATAATTTTGTTCACCAAGGATATGCTTGTATACCTGCAATAGTATGTGCCTAGTATGTACTTAATTGTATACTACTACATCTAGTTGTACACTGCCTGCATGCTGCTCCTCCTACTAGTATATTACTAATTGGCTGTTGTTATATTAGTTGTTGCTGTATTTACTGTTCTACTACTGATTGAAGCTGTATTTGATTGTTGATAGTAATTTATAACAGCATTATATATAAATATATACACTTTATTAACCATAGTTATACTTGCTACTGGTGATTTTTATGGTAGTATTTGTGGTAATCTGTAATAAAGTACAGAAATATACAAAGTCTCTGCATCTTTGTGTATTATGGAATTCTATGGAGCTACAGTCATGATCTCTACCCACCCACAGGCCAGATAACCCTTTAGGTTATGACACTTTTTTTTTGACCGAGTCATTTCCAGTTACTCTGGGATCCAAGAGCTCAAGAGTCCTTCCTTCTTTTGCTCTACCTTCTCCTTCCCTGTCAATATCCCTCTCTCCTTCCTTTAGCCAGTTTGCCAACTTTATCCTTTGCCTTCTGCCAGGATTCCCAATCAATTTTCTGACACATGAAAATATTTCTTCCTCAATCCGTCTTCTGTATCTCTGGCATAATAATTCCTTTAGTCTATCACTTATATAGTCTGCACAGTGTTATATTTTAACCACCTCCTCAGTCAAATATCTCCTCTGTTAATTAAATCCTTGAACTAGAATTCCTATTATTTTTATTATCCAGTATGAAAGACAAAAATATTGGCGAAAATCTTCAAGGTTTTACATAACCTGATTTCATTAGAGCTAGAAAAATTCTCTGCAGGACCACACAGCATTTTAAATTCATTTGGCACCTATCACAGGAATGGATTACATGCCTGAGGACTAAATGAATAAGGAAGGCATTCAATACATTCTCATATGTTTTGGCATTTGGGCATTACATCAACTGGCCTCACATATATGTAGACAGAGACTCATGCATTCTGCAGCCACAGGAATCATTTGCTGAGCCATAGACCCATACACCAAGAATTATCTGATGCCATGGAAAGTGACAAGTCACTTTTTGTTATCGATTTTTGGCTGAGGAATTATCATCTGTTTAGCAGCCCTGTTTATCCTTTTATAATCCTCTGTCAAGGACTGAAAAGAACCCTGGATAACAGCAATACAAGACAGTCCTTTAAAGTATATTTTCCTCAAAAGAAATTTGTGTGTCAAGGAATTAATAATTTGAGCCTGTGTGTGTGGTTTGGCAAAACCAGCTTTGTACAAATGACAGAGAAAACTTACAGAGATCATTTTTAAAAAATTAAAAGCTATTTTTTTTTCTGACTACTAAGTTCCCACTGGAACAGTGTGCGCCTTACTCTTTCAGTTCTATGTATTGAGTTTATAAGGAGCTAAGATGGCCATTCTCTAGCAATCAAACCAATGGAAGACTGGCTGATGAAATACCACCAGGTCTTCTCTTTCCCCCCAACGTTAAAAGATTTATAAAATTGAATTCATCGTACTTTCTTTTTTTTTTTTTTTGTATGATCAATTGATGAAAAACTTGCAGAATGATTAACCAGAAAAAGAATAGTCTACAAGACAATGAATAGGATGAAAGGTGATCTAATATGCAACCTCTCTAGTACCCTAACTTCGTTCAGACATGAAGGGAACTTGGCAAGTAATGTGTAACATTAGCTATTGTCTTGGGTTTGGAGACAGGGGTTCAGGAGGAAACACTCTGGAATGAGCGCCTCCTCCCAAGGGGAAAGGGCTTTCCCCTTCCCTCTGCCAATGAAACAAATTACCAACAGCAACTGAAAGTGGAAAAAACCCTGACCTGTATATTAACACAGACTGAAATTGAGAAAAACAAAGAAAAAAAGGGAAAAAGGGTGTCCGCAAGGAGCCAACACAACAAGCGAAGCTGGTGGATTCCAGTGACTCTTCACCCCTTCACTCACTGGCGTGGCCTTCCTCGGAGTCTGACTGGTCAGGGCATCCTGCAGGTCCCCCGGGCTGGAGAGAAGGGAAGAAAGGTAGGGAGGCCAGGGGAAGGAAAAGAAAGAAACAAAACCTTTTTTCTAAGCTAGCAGGAAGAGCAATGAAGAGAGCAGTGCCACACCGCCAGTGCACTCCCTCACAAAGCCCAGCGGGAAGCTGTCTCCCCCCAGACTCCCCCCCAGCCTCCCAGGGCTGTCGGACCGAGCCGTTTAATTGACCCACAGGTGCTGGTTTGGTTGTACTGACCCCAGCTCCAGCCCTGTCCCCTGGGTCCATCCTAAAGGCACAGAAGCCCTGGGCATTAAGCAGGAGGTTAAGGAATAAAGTAGCTTCATAATGTCAGCCCAGGACAGCTATCGACAAAGGAGAATGAATTAATGTTAAGATCAAGTGAAGTCATAGTATATATCCGCTTTCTCTCTTAGAACTATAAATGGAGCCATATAGGTAAGGTTGAAAAGGATTAAAAACATAAATAAAAAGAGCTGAACAACATATACTTGACTAAATGAGACTTAAGTGTTTTACTGCTCCTCTTATGCACAGTTAACAAATTTTTGGGTTGCGGCGGTAACCTGAATACTCATTCGTGTTTTCCCTGAAGACCTTCATGTCACAGCCTTTATGCCAACACTCTTGAGCTTGTTCCTGCTATATACTTCAGAGCTGGCTGACAGTACTCATTTTCAGCTTTATCTTATTCTGACCCAGCAGCACTCAATAGAGTCTGATAAATGACTGGCAAGCAACTCTAATTTGTTGGATATTCAGGATACTACAAATGATCTCCATATGTAATGAGTTCTGGCCGCTGTCAATGCAGACAAAAATTGTTCCTGCATTAAAAAAAAGTCAAATATTAGAAACATCTAATCCAGAAGAATTTTTCAAATTATGATAAATTCAGACAACAGTACTCCACTTTACTTCTCAGTTCCAAGTTTCACCTGTTACTGAAGAATGTGAAAGATCAAAGGCAAAGTATATCAGGGTCATTTTACATTTTTTACTCTTTCAGTAAGTACATCTATGTATTTTCTATTCTCTTCATCAGAAAGAAACCTGCAGGTGTGATTTCATCTGGATTATAGGTCACAATTCTAGTATCACATGCAAATATAGTGGGACTAAATTTGATTATGAATCCAGAATTAAAAACATTGTGTTCCCAGGTGTAACACAAGAAGTAGCTCTTGGATTTCATGGTCTAGAATGCCTAACAGGAAGAAGCATGACAAGTAGAAGCTCACCTCAAGGTCTACATCTTCTTTTACAAAAAAAATAATGCCTTGTGTGTGATATAGTGGATTTGCTGCAGTCCTCCTCTGCATTATAATTTGTTCTTTTTCAATGCATCAAACTTGCTGCTGTCAAAAGCATATTATTTTCTTACCACACACAGTGAATTAGTTATACTTTCACAGCCAATTCTTGGTTTCTCTTAGGGTGAAAGTTTGAGCTTTTTGTCCTCACTTTAGAGGCTTGTCACAACAGCGCTTGCTCCCACCTACATTTCAGTTCCTCCATCCTCCTGCACACCTAAGGAGATGACAATACTTAGCCTAATTTCCTTGGTTTGTTGGGACCCTTCTTTTTCCTCCCTTCTTACCTGGTAAGAACACAAAACTGAATCAGAAGAGGGTCTAACTAGCCCAATATCTGGCCTCCAGCATTGATAAAATGTCTGTTTCAGGAGAGAAAAAGTGCACATGTATGTAATTCCCCTCACGAGTACTCCACCCACTTAGAGCTATTCTTACACTTCGATTTTCCAGTACTTCAGCATTTCATTTCCCATCCACATTTCTCTTCCAAATAACTGTCCAGTCTCCCTGGATAATTATGTAAATGTCTTATATATATAACCACTTTTCTCTGTGGTGTGTAGGTGTCATTACTTCACAAAGAATTCTCTCCTCTGGAGCCTCTGGGCCAGGGCTGTAATTCCATAAGCAGTTAGAGGAGTGACAGCAGAAGCAGGGATGGGTGGCTCCTCACAGCTTGTCTTACATTCACGAATAACATCCTTGGCTGGCTGGGGTTCTCCCTCTCCTACCCCATACCTGGGTGTTATGGCAATCAGTCAGCTCTGCCTGACTCTGGCTTTGTGATGTCCCCATCCTCTCTTATCAGCCCCTGCTTCCCTGTTGTGTCCTTGCCCAGGCTGGGATACTCTTAGAGGTTCTTCTGTGGGTCCCACTCAGACCATGAGGTTCTTCTTGGGGGCCCCCATGCACCCCACAGGGTACCACAGATGAGTGCCAGCCCACTGTTCCCTGCACCACGGACAGTTTGGGACACTTCCCTCAGTCATAAAGCACCATCCTGGACAGTGCCCCTGTTCGTATCATTCTCTCATACCCACCCCCTCCATCCCTCTCTTCTCGGGACTATGATATTTTGGAAGGTGAGTGCATCTTCCTGGATTTCCTGAGAATAAAGCACCCCAATCTTCTGGTCTGTTTAGGGTTGGTTTGAGTTTGTGTGTCACTAAAGTGAAAATCCCAGCCCTGCAAGCACTGTGGAGTCCTTTGGATACAAAACAGGCCATTAAGACAATGGTTGGCCTTACCTGGGGCAGCAATGTGCACAGAGATGGAGAAGCTGGGAGATTTTCTTTTGTTGACTTCCCCTTCCACCTTTCTTTTATAGACTTTGGGGTGAAGTGAGGCAGTAGTTGCCTGCTTCTACAGAAAGCATGAGGATGCCATGACCCTGGCAGTACTGCAGCTTTTCCAGCATCGGTAGAACAGTTCTTTTCCTACAGTCTTCCAACAGGTCCTCAGCAAGGAATGCAGCATGATAGAGGGGGCTGGGACATGGTTCTACAGGCAACACAGGTTCAACAGGGTCAGTGTGTGAGATGGGGCTCCAGGCTCTTGGTCCTGGCATTTTTCTGGGATTTGTTACAGCACAGACTGGATACTTACTGAGCCATCTTCCATCCAACTAAAAGCACCCTGAAGAAACAACTTCTAAAGGACTGTTTGGAATGCGTATTTTAAAATAACTCCAAGAGGGCCTTTGCCAGGACATGTTTGAGCAGTCCTGGTCCCATGTGCATGTGGGTGAAGCCTCTGACCTGACCCATCCTGACAACATTCTGCATCACTCCTCCACACGAGAGAAGGATGATACAAGAGATACAAGAGAACCTGTGCTGGAATTCATGAGGCTGCTCGTTTACCATCCTCCACAGTTCATGTTTCTGCGCCACTGATCTCCAGTGTACTTGGACAGAGACAGAGAGGAGCACACCTACCACATTTACTAGGGAGCTGGTCTCCCCTTCAAGCACTCTACCATACGCTGTATGGTTCCTGGCATTCCTGCACACCCACCGATATGCAACTGGGAGCTCTCTGCTCCTTTGTAGACAGTGGCAAAGTCTCGACTCCTCGGCTCCCAGTTCCTCTGTACTGTCAGTACTGGGAAGTGTGCAGCCAATGGCATGAAGCATTCACAGTGCTGGCGGCTGTGCTCCAGAGAGTACTTAAAGAGAACATTCAGAGATGAAAGCAAACCCACGGCCACATTGAAATCTTGCTCCTAATTCTGTGGCAGAGCCAATCAGAAAGGCTGGCAGGGTAGAGTACCCTCAGAGATGCCCTGCTTTTCTTCTTTGCAAGGATCACAGCTCTCTTACCTCTTTATGGAATAAACAGATCCAGGCCACACTGGATTTCCTGCTCTTACAGCTCTCTTGTTGGCTTTTATTTGTTCAGTCCTTTAAAGAGGTGAGTCTGATTAAACACATCCTGGACAATGTTGGCAGAGCTGTCTCAGCCAGCTGGCACAGAGCTGGGGAGCTCAGCAGGGTGCAAGGGAGAGGGGTAGCCTTTTGCCTGTCTGGGGTCACTTTCCCCTCTTGGATATTGCAGGATGGGAAGAGAGCAGACATGCAGATGGAAAACCTGCACAAGGTCAGTGGTTATGTAGCTGGCTTCTCCCACCATCTTCCCAAGCAGGTGGACCTCAGTCTCCTTCCCTTGCTTGCTGAGCATCACTCACTAGGTGTGGATAGGTGGAGAAAAGCAGAGCTGCAGAGCTACTGGGGTTGGGGCAGATGCCTGGTGGTAGCCTCTGCTTTCTGCTGTGATCTGCAGGGCTCTTTATTTCCTCCCATTCACGTTTAAGCCCCCAAAGACCATCATGCTCCGGCTGTTACAGCTGTCTGCTCCCAGCTGCAGTTCCCAGCGCCTTTCTTTTGAGGATTCCCCTTTCCTCACCAAGAGCCTTCAGCAAGTGACTGAGATTGTGCTGAAATGCCCCCTGCTGCCAGTGTTCGGGTCTGTTACTACTACCCTGGAGCTCCCTGAACTCTGCACCTACCCTGAAGGGTTCTGGGTTCTGGTTTTAGTCCGGCTGAGTGAGCTGGTGAGGGGACTCCAGTGGGAGTGCAGGTGTCCTGCAGTTCCAGGCAGATGTACAGATTGTTTTATGCCCCTCCAAGCTTTGAATATTTGTTCCCCAATGAGGGAAAGCTCCTACATTAAACTCAAGCTTTACAGTCCTAGTTTTCCATTAAACCCTACTTTATTTCAGATTAAATAACCACTGATCAGTTCATTAGAGCACTGTATCGACTAACATACATATGCTTTGAATTTTTACTTTGAATTAGATAAAACAGCAGATCTTTTCTCCTCTGTAACCTTCACAAAGGGACTTCTGATACAAGAAACAGTGGTTGCCAATGAGTTTTAATTTTTGTGAATACTTGCCTTTAGTATGCATTTATTACCTCAGATCTCAGATCGTAATGTATCTGTGCAGGTCCCCTGCTGGCAATTAACACCTTGGAAAAATTTTATGGTGGGTTTTGGAATTTCATTAATTTTACCTTTGAATGAAGTTAGAAGGAGGGGGGAGACTAAAGTATTGGCTGAGCAGTCGGATTTTTTAAAGGAAAGCGTAAGAATTAAATAAAGAAACAAAGGAACTATTTTAAGTGTAACTTCAGCTCCATCCACATCCACATTTTTTGCTGGTAAATTGTTTCAACACTAGCGGCTTTTTGGTAACATCTTTTTTTTATCTTGCCTTTGTGACTATATTCGTTGCTGGGAGTTTTACAAGGGATTTCTACTCACAGATGAAAGACAAATTAAAGTACAATCAAATAACACAAATCCTCCCACTTTGCCTTGTCCATGCATTCTGACAGAAACACAACCACCCAACAGATGAAGTTTACAGTTCTATGTGCATTTCAAATGTTGGCTCAGGGTAGTAATGTACATAGCTAATTCACACTGATCAGCAAAAACAGACGCCCTAATCAGGCACAAAAGGACACTGGAACTGAAATAAGAAAGCAAGTAGCCTCTTGGAGATACAGTCTCAGGATGACTTGCTATTCCTGTTAACAGTCTGACAATCTGAAAGACACATTCAGAATATTATTGTTACACCTTCCTATGGAATTTAAAAGTATGCAGAAGGTGAATTGAAAGGCTTGTAACCAACCAAATCCTTTCTCAAGGTTTTTTGCCCTTTAACATCTGAAAATATTTCCTGAAACAGAAACTTCCAAAATTTGGAAGTGTGAAGAAAAATAATGTACCACTAATAAGACCTTTCAATAACCTCCGTTTGCATTTCAAAGGAGCTCTGTTGCTATTTGGGGGCAATTTTTGTTGTTTCTCATTCTCTGTTCCATGCGCACGTACAGAACTGTGCAGAGAGGGAAGGAGAGATGCAGAAAGAATGGTGTCCTTTGGATAGCAGAATTACTTTATAAATGTCAGTCTTTTTCCTGCTCAAGTAGATGGACTAATACAATACCCTGCAGAGAAACCAAGTTTCATTCTGCTGTGCTTTCTGTAATAGCATTGACAATAACCTGCAGCCAGATCATAAAGACTCAGATGCTTACAGTGGGAATAGAAATACCTGCAAATCAATGATCCTCTTGGCTAACTATAACGGCCTTGTAAACACCATAAGCACCTGCATTTTTTAACTTATCTTTTCCAAATGCCTACAGTATCACCTCTTCCCATGCTCAGGAGTGCCTCTGTCTGGGCAAGATAGTTCCCTCCTGTTGAGGCTCTTCTACTGGGCTGATTTGTCTGCTTCACACTTCAAGGAAGCAGAATTGGCACACATCTTCAAGGGCGGATTACTTTGAATGGATGCAGATAGTGGCAATCATTAACATATGCTCAGTATTTCTTATTTGCAATGTTGAGACAGCTCCCTGCTCTGAATGCTAAATTGTTTTAGAACAGCATGCTAAAGCTCTTAAACTTGCACTGGCTAACAAAGGCAGTTGAGAACTTTACTCTTGGATGTAGATTACACTACGAACAGAGGAAGTATTTAAAAAGTTAAACATGGAACTCATCTATGCCATTGTGTCTCAGACACATTTTGAAGCTGATTCCTATCTCCATGTCATATGCTAATTTAATCAATTTCACCAGTTAAGGAGATTTGGGTTATGGGAATGTTTTCTGACATGCACTTTTGGCAGCTCTTTATTTTTAATTTAAATTTACTACTTTCAAGCCAAAACTGCATTTCAGTGGAGTAGATGTACTACCTATCCTTCCATTATGAATAGTAATTCTTATTGTTTACGGTCTCTAAAAATTAACCATTAGTGTTCATTGCCAGTTTTGACTGCTTTTTCTGTCAGGGATACTTTGTTTTCCTCTCAAGAAAAATTAAGAATATATTTTTAATTTAGTAGCCATCAGATTTGTGGTTTAACTTAAAACTTTAGGTGTGAGTGGAAAATAAAAAAAAAAACAAAAGCCACAAACAGCAACAAAAACAAATAAAGGCAGACTGAATAATGGAGGCAAAAGCAGTTTGTAATACCTCTTTCTTGTTACCATTGTTATGTCTTCCACCTCAGATTTTCGTAGAACAAGTCAGGTTCTTTTGTTTTTCCAAATGATATTTTAAAAAGCCATTTGTAATTTTGCATGGCTTCTAATGGAATGTTAAAAAATAAAAGTCACCCAGCTCTAACTGGAACATGCTTTGTAGTTCACTTACACAGGATTTTAAAATACAACATAACACAACTGATATTTCAAGAAATTTTAATTTTAAATTAAAAAAAAATCTGATTCCTATTATCATCCTTGAAATTAATTAAGAGCAAGCTTATATTGTATCATCTATTGTCTCAAACAACAGATGATTCAATGTTTCTATATATCTCAAGTTTTCTACTTTGTTTCCAGTGGAGACAATTTACTGAAGAAAAAGTGCAATCTAAATTAGAAGACTTGAAGTACTTTGTGTAATTATATACTGATAGATTAAATGGAACATTAATCTAGCAGATTATGTGCTTCTCAGTTATAGAATGGCCTGGCTGTTTTTGTATTCATGGGGCTTTATTCCAATAAATTCATGATAATTTGTATGCTGGAAGTCTAAACCATGAAATAAAATTCTTAGACGTAATATATTTAGGAAAATCTGTCTTTGAAGAACTAATTCTTGTAGCAGTTTTTTTGCCATTTTAACAAAATACATTTCATATTCTCTGAAACATATTTCCAAAACTATCTTTTTTAAATTCTTGTGGAAGACATTTGCACAAGACCTCTCTGTATGTGTTCTTTTTCCTATAAATATTTTCCTCACAGCTGACACTGACCCTAAATCTGGCATGTCTTTACTTCTCCTCTAAAATTTCTTAAATTGTATCTTAACTTGCTGTCTTGGAGTGATGTTATGATAATCCTGTATTCCCCATCATTAGCTTGTATGCTCAGAAATGTGGTCCTGTGGCTTTAAGTGCACTTAGCAGCAGAGAGAAGCGCAGGTTGTTTTGAAAACTTTTTCCCCAAGCCTCGCTGCGGGTGAGTGAGAAGGAGGACTCTCCGGAGACTGTGGCTGCAATGGCTGTTGAATTGGCTAGCTCTGTTCCTGTGGTTTTTTTGGGGTTTTTTCCACCATTTTTTTCATTTGGACCCTTTTTTCCCTCGATTTGCTTTGTCGCCTGGAAAACTCAAGGAGCCCCAGTGTAGCAATGTGGTTTTTTTAGGATTCCATGTGGCTTTTCCTTTGTTCCCCTGCTCTGTATGTTATTGGTTCTTTTTGAAATATGCATCCTGCTGTATCCGAAATCTATTGGTGTGTTCCCCTTGCCTGTCTTTCCTTCAGACCTCCTGGGACTGGCTCTGGGAGAGCCAGCCCCTCCCCATTCCTTTCCCTTATAAACTGATGCCGGCAGGACTTCGGGGTCTCCATCTTCAAGCTGCCAGCCCCCTCTGACCTACCTCCACTTTCCTGCCCCTCTTCCCTTCCCTGCAACCCCCACCTAAGGACCCCAAATAAACTTCCCTGGCAGAATGGAGATGGGGTCCAGTTCGTTCTTTCGTCTTACCGCGTTTCCTGCTAGAATTTCTGTGGTCGGAGACCCACGCCATGCTAAGTGCACCCCGGGGGCCACCCAGCCCAGACTTGGTGGAGATACGTGCCCCAGGGACCTCATTTTGTGAGGCCACCACCTCCTGCCATCCCCACACAGAGAGAAACATCACCGCGGAGGACGGCAGAGCTCCAGGGAGCTACTGGACCAACTCCGCCCTGCTCCAGGGGTGGGCCCCGGAGAAGAGAACCTACATCTGAGGAAAAGGACACTAAAGTTCATCAGCTGCTTAATCAGGTTTAATAACTCCTTTTCCCCTGTTTTCCCTTCCCCTATGTCTTGCAGGGCACTCTGCGTGGTTTTGTTATAAATAAATAGTTTTTTCTTCACTTCCACCCAAGAAATTCTGTTGTGGGTGGGGGAGGGGGCGTCAGAGCCTTTGGCTCTCGGAGGAAGCATTTGTTCAGAGCGCTCCCCACCTAGAGAATTTTTTCATTAATCCAGGACACTTGCTCATCGAGGCATTTAAATTCAGATTAAATACTCTTTTAGAAAATGTGTAACAAATGCAGAAAGGACTGAATTAATCTGCAATGAGGTTTTTTTTTTTTACATTGTCCCTATGCCATTTATGATTCATTCTGATTTCTATATATATTTCATAATTATGAATTAAATATATTGTTCATGTAACAGAAATATAAAAACTGTAAATAAATTATTTCTGCTATATTTAGTAGCTGGTTTTGATGCTGCAGCCTCGGCTTCTGACAAAGAAAGCTTAAAGTTTTTAAGAAGAAAAAATTCAAAATAAATTGTTGGTGCCAGATATGAAATCTAAAAACAATAAAAGTTTTTACTAGAAGTTATAAATATCTAGCAATAAGAAACTACTTTTGCAAATATTCTGTAACTGATCAAGAGCTTTTGAAAAAAAAAACAAAAAACATATTAACTGACTAGAGTGAATTAAACTCATTGCTTTTCTACTGAATTTTGTTTTCATTACAGAAAAAAAAGTAAATCCCAATTTAGTAAAAGTAATTAAACGTAGGCATTCTGTACTAAATGGAAGATTCATTCATGGCATCAAATTAACTATTTTCTAGATACAAGAATATCTTTTAACACACCTCATTTTAAAACACAATTCAGATGAAGCAATAAAAAATGTAAGGAAACAAATACATGGGATTGCTCTGAAAAAATAACCCAAATATTATTTAAGCAAGAAGTCCAATATACCACAATATTTTGCACCCTGTTTTAAAAAGCACTGCATGATATACCATGATACCAGTTTGATCACAGATTAAAAGATGTTCACAAAAAGTAATTATGACTATGCACAGCCAGGTTACTATCCAGTTTTAATTCAATTGAGGTCAACTTTTACAATAGTATACTATTTCTTAGCTCTTGATTTTGCCTTGACAGTGAACAGCCTTCCTTAAAAATATATTAGTCACTTTACACAAAGAAAAGATATCAGCTGTCTGACATGGACAGGAAATCTTCCTGAATATTCTGCAAAGCACTCTCTAGTGTTTATCGATTACCTGACATTCAAATATCTCTTATTTAGTTGTTTCTTTCTTGGCAAACTCATGGATTTAGATTTGTTTGTATGTTAGCCGATATTAAGAAAGACATGTATTTATGTCTGTTGACAAACTGGATGTATACAACTCGCAGTGAAATAAAAATGATTCACCAAAATAATGGGGAAGGTCATCACCAAAGAGGAAAAAAAAGAAAAATTGTAAAGGAAAGTTTACATTGATGAATAGTCCTGGGAAGGGAGACAAAAGCCCTCAAAAGTCATATAAATTTCCATTACAGCTCTACCAGAGATAGAGAACTAACATTAAAATAGTTTCACCGTGTCCTGAAGAACAAATGGAAAGAAAAGCATTTTTTATCTTAAACTGAGCGCAGTAGTTAACATAGGAAGTTGAAAGTTTGGTCTGGGAAACTTACAGCCATTGTCAGAAAGATAAAACACAGGGCTGAGAAGTAATGGCTGCAAATTTATCTGACTTAAATACCAAGACATCTTGACCCAAAATATGAAAGGTGTAATTAATGGGAGGAGAATGAAACAGAACACAGTGATCTCTGCAAGGCCTGGAAAGAGATTTTAAATGTAATGAATTAAGTAATCATATTATTCCCTGCTATATTCCATCCTGTCATTCCCAGAAAATTCCTTTACATTGTAAACAAAATCAAAATCCCACTGCCAATTAGAGCAGATCATGAGGAGATCGTTTCAGTCTCCCTGTTTATGAGATACCTTCAAATACTGTCATTAAACAAAACATTTTGGTACTCTTTCTGATGTTTTCGGAAAGCACCAGTTGCTGGTAATCCTAATTCCTCTAAAAAAAAAAAAAAAACTATATTTTTTAGAAACATCAAGAGTATATCAAATGTTCTGTGAACTAATCAGTTTTGTTTAGTGGACGTTATGCAGTTAGACAAAAGTATGTCTTCACATCATTGTCCTTATGGTAATTTTCGATTTCCCCATGAGTCTTCTATTCCAGATATATTAATTGTGAGGATAAGAGGTTGGTTGGAATGCCAGAGGATATTGACTTTGCTGATGGTACCTGCACCTTGCAGTTAGTGATAAATGAAATGCTATAAAAGACCTACAGCTTAGTCAGAATTGTTCCTGAATTCTGACTTTATGACCAATAAGTCAAAAGCAGAATTTTAGCTACGTAAAGTGACATCAGATAACCTCATCTCTGGAAGGTAAAGCACTGCAGAACTGTTGCATTTACTTCCCTAATGGTGGCTACCTCTCTAAGTGCAGAAGGCAAGCTCCACTTCTAGAAGCACGGTAACAGGCAAGTACCAGTATTAAGCAACGTTCTCAGCATGGACCTGTTATGAATAAATCCAAATCACAGAACATCAGCAGACCCATCAAGCAGTTAAATTGCCTTCAGTACAGATGCAAGCAGCATACTTTCGGAGTAGAGTGGCCAGATAAACTGAAGTGCTATGGGAAGAATTACTTACAATTGCACAAATGGCAGATAGATTTGGATATATAGCAAAATAGGTTCTTTTTGGGAACACAAAACCGAGACGACTCACAGCAATGTTTTGAACTACATGAATGTTCTAAGCCAACTTCACAGCCTAGTAATATGAAGAAATTGAAGGGATTGGGCCAAGATAACTTTGGTTAGCAAAGACAGAAATTTGCCTCCTAGGTCTCATGTAAACTGATAGTACCATAGAGACCTCTCACTCGTCTGAACCATTGAATTAGAACAGGCAAAACATTTGCATTTCATTCTTATGCATTCTAGAAACTCACATCTCTTGGAGGACTGATTTTTCTATGTAGAAGTTTTTCAATCTCCGCAATACATGTGGTTGTGTTCTGAGCACTTGTTATTTTGTGCATCACGTTCCTGCCCATGCTTAATATGGACAGAACAAGCTATATAATTGCAAGAAGAGAAGCAATACCTTTGCCTAGTTCTAGTGCAGAGGGGACAAGCCATCTTGGTATAAAAAAGTACATATGTACATAATATTGCTTTTTTAGGGCTCTTATTTGAAGTAGAGTGCTAGAGTATCTCTTCCATCCTCACCCCCTGTAAAATGGATGAAGTTCTAAAGTAACTTCCCATGACCCAGGCAATGAATTTGCAACTTTAGTTCAACTAAACACAGTAATAAGGGTCAGCAGGAGTTAATTTAAGGGAAGCTGCTAACCTAGCAATGAAAGACATAATAGAAATCCCAAGGCGAGAACAAAGACAGATAAAAATGAATTGTAATTAGAGCACAAACATTTAGTTAAAAAGTATAATTAACTGCTGGAAAATGGTAGATTTTATTTCTTCTGTGGTTAAATGGTCTTTTTTTTCCATCTTTGTTTTTACATGAATGTTTTGTATATTTGTTTTCACATAAGCTAGGTCAATATACAATCTAACTAGAAAGGTATGATATTCAAGAACTATATTGTACAGTAATCAAGGTAAATGTCACTTAATCTTGCCTTAAATTTAAGTTTAAATCATATCTACAAATTGACATTGGCCTGTATAGCCACTATGTTGTCCCTGTACCCACATTTCATTGATGCTTTTTGTTTTTATTGATTCTTCCCCAGGATATGTGTTATTATCAATCAGCCAAGCTACTCTGCTGCTTGGTTTATGCCTCTCCTGGTTATCATCCTCTCCTTTGTGCTGTGTAATTACTGGTGTCTTTTTTGTTTATAAAATATTGTCACAGAAAACAAAAGTTTTACTATGTTGATAAAACTAAGCCACTCTGCACATGAAGGCAACTACTTACAGAAGAACAGAAGTTTGGATTATTTTTCAGTATATGTACCAAGAAACCAATTGTAGTTCTAGTTTGCTTTGTGTTTTAGTTTGCTTACAAGGAAGATATAAAGATGTATTTCATAAAAACCAGGCTATAGACAAAATTCTGAAGGACTTAATCCTACTCCTTCTCTAACAGATACATTATAAGGAAAACAGCTTTAGTTTCATGGCTTTAGCAAACAAAATATATTATCTTATTGAATAGATATATGTTTTTGAAAATCAAGACTGCAGTATCAACAACACTGATCACAAGTTAGAAAAATGTCTGATTCACAAACAATCCCATTCAATAATATGTCTTCCAAATATCCTTCTTTACTGTGTCTTCACTTAACCCGTAGAAAAATAAAGTTAAATTACATCAGTCTTCCAAATGTGCCCATTAATCATTTACAAGTAACATGGAAATAAAACAAATTTTTGTTACGAAGGTATTTTGGATTTGCACCACTTGTGCATTTGACTCCTATAGGAGATAGCTTTGCACTTGTCACTCAGCTGACACAACAGCAATATCCTTTGAATTGGATTCAAAGGATTGCTTCAAAGCTCTCTCTTCTTGTCTAGTACTTTCAGTAGGACATTACCCAACATAAAATGTCTCTGTAATGTCAATGCAGCTGATTTGATGATTTCATTTGTTGTGCACTGCTCAATATATTTGTACCTGATGTTTAAAGTTCTGTATTCTGACTATTTAGCCTTTTCATTTTCTTATCTTCCAATTTATGCCTAAATATGTGGAAAAGGTTATGTCCCAAACAATAATCAGACACACAACACAAACACACAATCAAATCAGCTAGTATGTTTTTTCACAGTTTTGCTCTGTTTTAGTTATTTCTGTAACACATATTAAACTATGTCCTTTCAAATTTAGCATTAAATAATCTGAGAATATTTAGAGTAAGATCATAACATTGATATTTAAGATTTCTGCCTTTTCCTACATCAGTTTATTTCAGCCTCTAATGACATCAGTTCAAACAGATATTCCATTGAATATGGAAATACCATTAGCTAATATTCCTCTGTCTTCCAGCGCCTCCCAATTGATTTTTCCATTCAGCAGAACAGAAATGAAGCTGACCGAGAGAAAGTCACAGCCTTTCACTCCCTTGGCTGAGGAGTCCAGAGGTCCTCTCTGGTAAGCTGTGTGGTAAAATCTGCTCTGCACACCTACAGACACACTGGGAAAGCCCAGATGATATACCCTGCTGGGCTACTCCCACACCCATTACAGGAGCCACTAGCCCACCAAATGCCCATGTCCACAAAACTGAGAAACAGGACAAGAGGTAGTAAGCCAAATCAAGGACTCCCAAAGAACCATCATCTTGTCCAGACTCTCACAGGGCTGTCCCAGCATGAACAGATATGAGTATGTGTCACTTCATAAATCTTCAATTTGTTCAGCATAACGGATAATGCATAGTAGTATGAATTTAAATATTTGCTTTTTATCTTCCATTTATTCCATTTTTCATGTACATATACCCTGATCTTCCAGAAATCCACAATTCTTAATCTGATTGATTTTATCCTTTCTTTCACTCTCCAATACCCTTACATTGTATTCACTGAAATAGCAATACATATTAATTATATACAGTTTCTAGCAATACATATTAATTATATACAGTTTCTATATGGTTTTTAATATATATCGTTTATATATAGTCATATATGTTCCGTATGTATGAAATAACTATCTCTATATTAATTCAAGGGTGAAACAGTAATTTGGGTTTCCCTTTTTTTACTCAGTACTTGCATTTCTTTGTTGTCCTTTTCATTGGGGGAGGTAAAATACAAACCCTAATTCCTCATACAGAAGGACGTTTATAGTTGTTAGTTTGGCTGATCCCTAATGGGTCATCAGAAATCTTGTATCTAAATGGCTGAACAATGGAGATAACATTACTTTGGGTCTGAAAAGGAGTCTGGCTGGGTGAAAAGCTGATATGCCTTTCTACCTGCAAAAACAGATCCTACATGTTTTTGCAGATCTTACATGCAGTCCTGGTATCCTTTTTGACCAAAGTCTTTCCCCTAAAATTTTCTGTTACTGTGGCAATTCCACTTAGCCTAACAAATCACAGAATCATAGAATGACTTGGGTTGAAAGTTTCCTGAAAGACCATCTGGTTCCAAACCCCCTGCCATGGACAGAGATGCCGCTCATTAGACCAAGTTGCTCAGAGGCCCATCCAATCTGGCCTTGAAGACTTCCAGGGATGGGGCATTCACAATGTCTCTGGGTAACCTGTTCCAGCTTCTCACTACCTTATGGGTAAAGAAATTTTTCCTTAAATACAATCTATATACCTCCTGGTTTAGTTTAAAAGTGTTTCCCCCTTATCCTGTGTAAAATGTCACTCTCCCTCTTTTTTAAAAGTCCCTTTTAGGTACCAGAAGACCACAATGAATTCTTCCCAGAACTTTCTCTTCTCCAGACTGAACAGCACCTGTTCTCATCATTGGTCTTAATGGAGAGGTGCTCCAGCCTCTAATAAGCTTTGTGGCCTCCTCTGGACTTGCTTAGGCGTGTCCACATCCTCCTCAGGTTGGGGCCTCTGGAGCAGGACACTGCACTCCAGGTGGGTCTGTGGCAGGACGATCCCCCTCCTTCTCTCTCTCCCTGCTCGGTTGCAGGAGATGGATGGCTCAGATTAGGTTGATAGCCTAATCTGGGTCACCTGGTGGCATCCGAAAGTCTGAAAAGACACTACCCTGTGGAAGGTAGAGAGGATGTGAAAAATTTTTAGTGACCCCAAAAGCCACACTTTTTTATCCTATAAAAGCTCACGAAATCTCAGAAAAGGTAACTTTTCTACATGTATACTGAAGCATGAGGGAAACCTTCTCCCCAGAGTTTGAGCGCAAGCTCTGTGGTAACTTCTTGCAAGATTGAGGGAGGATTCTAAAGTAACCCAGCTCCAAAATTGGATTTTGGTAAGATCATTGCTTTCCTGAATTGTATTATTCCAGCTAACTTATAGGTACCTTTCTTAGCTTGCATTTTTAACTCTTTTCATAGTTCAAGCAAGCATTTACCCCATAATTGCATTTTAGCTATTATAGTTTTGCAATTATGCATTTATTGTGTGTGTATGTATATCGATCTGTTCTATGTTTGTATGTTTGTTATTTTCTGTGTCTAACAAATGGTATTTTTAGACTAATCGGCCAAATATCAAAGAACCTTGTGAACAGGACCAAGTCTTGGGGAGCTAGCTACCCTAATCTGTTGCCAGAAGCCTGGCAAACTGCAGAAACTCATAAGGCTCCTGTCTCCCATGCAATACAGGGTCTCACAAGGGCAGAGTAGAGCACTCAATATCATGCATAAACCTGCATTCATTTATGTCACTTAGGTCATGTGACAAATGACTGTGGAAATTCTTTAATATTTAGATAACTGGGTCTCATAATATTCTTCCAGGTATTCAGTGTCAATGACACTGTCCTCAGTTTTGAAATTACATACTGAGGCTCAGACAAGCTAAACAACTGGTCCAAGGTTTCCAAGGTACCCAATCCAAGATAATCTATTGAGACCACTTCTAAAACTCCAGTCACTCTCCTATGTTAAATGTCCTTTTTGGGGGAGCGTAAATGCCCTTTTTAAAGGCAGTTTCTCTCATCTGTGTGCCAGGTAAGGAGCAAGGACAGAACACAAACACAGAGGTCATTTTTCAGTAATCAGCCACTTCAGCTAGAGAAAATTTTATTTAACATTCCTTCACCCTCTATAAATCAGCTGAAGCACGGAGAAACCTGGACATTAAATTAATGATAAGAAAGAAGGTCTCTTTCCTTGTAAGAATAAAAATGTGGAAAGATCAGCCTTCATGCTTCAGGCACAGCTTTCCTTAGTAGATATACCTCTGCTAAAGCACTTGGCATTAGTTGCTCTGAGCTATAGAAACTACACTAATTTAGGAACTCGCCTGATTTGCAATAGCAATTCCTAAGCCTCTACATTCCTAGCAATGTAACCTCTGCCTCTATCTGTTCCTGATATCAGACCTGATATCTAGCCTTAAAGACATGTTTTGGATTATGAAAGGGTTTAGTTTCCTAATTTCCAGGCCTTTGCACTTAAATGAGCTTTGTCTCTTCCACAATGACATAAAGTGTGTTTATTCATGCATAGACACATAGATGTTTTACTGTATTCACTGCAACCTACCTCATAATTACAAGTGTTTCCTGAAATGAAGATTTTGTCTGTTTTTTATACTCTTGTAAGTACAGATTTTTAAGCATCTATCACTAAGACTTAGGTTTTCTCATCTTTCAAAGTGCATTTTCCTGGCCATTATATAAAAATGTCCACATTCTTTTAGGGTACGAATTACTACTTGGCACAAGGCATAAACAGACCTAAAACTACTTTTTTTTTTTAAAATTTAAATACTCTTTTAAAAGTTCTATGGCTTTAAAATTAGTTTCAAAAGTTCTTTTATCTGATTTCCCTACGGATCTCTTATGCTGTAATCAGGTTGCAGATGAACCCTTTCTATAGGCATGGAGTATAATGGGTATGAAAGTGAACGGGAACAAATACAGGGTCAAAGCAAATGCAGATACAGTAATAGGAGACACCCTGAGGGAGAGACTAGAAGCTGCCTTTTACGTGCTGGGCAGCAAATGTTTCTGCACCTTCAGCTTCTTAATTGTAGGAATAAAAATCTAGTGCACAGTGCAAAAACCAAAGAGATCAAACGCAACCCAGATGCAACATTTGGAATCATGTTCAAATCTCCAGCTACAACGGTGCTTGGAGATTTGTCTGTGGCTTAGGAGTGAGATAATTTTCGATTTTGATCTAAAACGTGGGAATTTGGGGAAATATATATTTTTCCCTGCAGTTAACTGTTCTACAGAACAGTCAGTCACAGTTGTAAGGTTCAGTATTTGCTATTGTGCTTATTAGGTGGTATTTATCCTTAAATCTATACATTTGTTTTACAGACCATTTGCCAGACAGTAGATTGAAATAACTGTTTTTAATTGCCTAAACGCAATGTAATGACCGCATCACATGGGGGTTTCTCATGTAACAGGCAGTTTATACACTCCTACAAAGTTGCATTCTCTTCTTCGAAAAAGTATCAATACATGTTTCTTTTCACTTTCTCTTTTTGATTTGTTTTCCGAGTAAGCTTTTGACAGCTTAGAAAGCCTTGCATTTGGAAAGGGATTTGGGAGGTGGATTTTTCCCCAAGAAATGCATCAGTCACTCTTGTTGCTTTCTGACAGTTCAAGTCACCGGAGGCATTTGATAAACTTTAATCACTGTCACAACTGTAAATGTCACACATGGGACCAAAAGCACAAATCAGCAGCTACAACACTGAGATGTGAGTGAGAGGGAAGTGTGCGCACACACATACACACATATGGGCATGTGAGACGATGCATTGCACAAAAACACCCCCAAAAAGTTACGTATTTGTTTTCAGTTTAAGGGTACCTGGGAAGTATGATTCTCTTACATGCTTTTTTGAATACAGCATCAATGTTTTAAATTGCATTTGAACATATGGCAATTATGTAAAGACATGTAGTACTTTTTGTACACCTCTAAATTTAAGAATAACACATACCACACAACCGTTCGCTTTTTCTACCACATGGAGAATTATTGACCCGAACAGAAATCCCATAATTTTAATCTATTTCTGGTTTTTAATAATTACAAGCATTTTAATTAAAACACAAAAAATTTTCCCTCAGATATTCAAGGCATTTTGGTCTATTAAAATAGTTGAATTTATTAAACTATTTATTAAAATGGTTAATTTATTAAAATCTTTTAGGATTTGAAATTTCTCAAAATTTCCCAAATTCAAAAGCTACACGACATTTATTTGTAAAAACTATGATGTATTGAAAAGTCAGGCCCAATATGTCCCATGACCCTGTTTAGAACAGGTAAGATCCTGAGGCCCCTTCCAATTTGATTTCCAGGGTCTTATGACCCTATGTTATTGACGAACTTTATTTTTTTATCTGTAATATTAATTTTCTTCCATTGTGATTTACTCTTGTTTTTACTATTGCAGTACTTGTAGTATCACATCAGGCCAGCACACTAATCCTGAGGTGAAACCGTCTTGTATTAGGTAATCTACAAGTAGTGCAGAGACAAGGGATGGCAACAGACAGGTCTGGGAAATGTAATAATTCAGTAAGACAGAAATAGTCAGTATGATAGGCAAAAAGCTGAAAATAATCTGGAGCAAACTCTTGCCAAATATTTGTAGATGACAGCAATTAACTTCTGAAAACCAGCAAATAACAACATTCATGAGAACTTGTCATGCAAATTCATACACTTCTCTGCTTACATAAATCTGTGTCTACACATCAGGTTATACTTCCTTTGAAAACTATTTCAGTCAATTCCTAGAGGAATTTTCAAAGCTATATGTATGAAATCTTAAGTGTTGCTTTCACCAAAGTCTCCATATAATCTTGGGTGCTGAGCAAACAGCTAGATGTGAACTACAGTGATCTGTAAGAAGTGCTTTTCTTCTATCCAATGCAGTTTGTTAATATGAAAATGCAGTCCATAGCTCATTATATACAGACAGATTTACTGTCATTATTATACTCCTCATCTACAAAAAATGCCTATAATATATCACACTTCTTTATCAGGTGAATATTTATCAGGTATACTCTTTAGATATATATGTCACATGTTATTGGTAAAGACCCCCCCCATGTGATTTAAAATAATTAAGATTTAGTCATACTATTTCTTTTTTAATGTATTTGTTGTCCAGTACGTTTTGAAAAGTAAATTCAGATTCTTCATAACTGGACCAGTTGTAACAGCTCTTGTGGTCGCCCTTTCATGTGACTCTCAAAGAATATATTGTAAGCAGAATTATTAATGGTGGTTTGTAACTGCAGAAATCCTAACACAGTTAACTGTTCACAGAGTACAAGCACAGGACTTGCAGTACAATCTTCAAGGTTCAAATGGTACCAAAGGGCTGACACAGAATTTAGGTTACCAGCTTTTTCCTTGCCTAGAAGTAGTAAAAATCTTTCCTAAACATTGATGCAGGTAAGAGTAATTTTTCCATAGACATAAAAGAGTCCCTGAGTCCACATGAGGTATATGAGAACTATCTATTGCAGCAGCATAGACTCTTGAGCAGCCCTCCCCCTGCTGCTGGGGAGGACTGCTCAGGAGCCTGAACACGCATGGAGGGCTCTCTGTGGCCGCGGGCTGTGAAGCTATCTTAGACACGGTCCTCATAGAAGTGTCGCAAGTTGAGAAAGGTAGCTGTTCCATTCCAGGTTTCCATGGTGATTTTATTTAGGATAATAGGGGAAGGGATTGGGGAACTGTGGAGGGGGCAGGGGAGATGGGGAAGGATGTGGGTTCCATCGAGGTTAGAATAAAAGAGCTCATTCTGGGTCCCGCCGGGGCTTTTATCCGTGGGGCTGGGAGGCGGTCCTGACTCACATCAGCCAGTCAGGAGGGGTCAAGGGGGCAGGGTCAGGGGAGGGAAAAGGCGTTGCAACAATCTATCACCTCAGGAGCTAGCCCATCATATTATGAAAAGAGTTCCCCACAAATTTAGTGTTTTTCCAATGCAGTTCCTATTTTTCTAAGTAAACTGAAGCTCTCTGAGGTATTCAGCTCACTCCCTCTTCCTCTCTCTCTCTGTTTCTCTCTCCCTCTCTTTCTCCCAAATATCTCTGAAATGCATTTGGTTTAGCTTAAAAATAAATGTACTTTTATTTTATCTAAAGAGATGCAACCCTCTGTTCTAACACGAGGGTCAAAGAAGAGATGCTAGAATGAGCTGTCACATTTTTCCATTGTTTGAGAGAGATCATGAATGATTGAGAACTTATCTCCCTATACATAGGACCTCTCTCCAAGATTTTGAATCAGCATAAAGCCAAGTCCAGAAAAGAGAATAGTTCAAATATCTGAAGTCTTGCAAACCTAATACTGGAAGTTCTCCACAGTAATATTATCAGTCCTGCTTTCAAAGAAAGGATGTAGCCCAGACATATTTAAATTTTTCAAATAATATGTAATGCACCTCGAGGGTCACCAAAAGAAGATGCAGAAAGATCTTTCAAATCTGAGATCTTCAGGGAATATGAACTCCACATTGAGTTAACAAGGAAACCATTTTACAGAGTTTGTTCTTAATTCTTTGGAGTGATCTTCATTGATCATTGAAGACATCAATTGGGAGCCTTAAAATTGTAACAAACTACAGGGGTTTGCAATATTAAAAAAAAAATTTAGAAAACCCAAATGATCTCACAGCATCAATCAGCAGAAATTTACAGCTCTCCCACAGTTGCACCAAAAGCCTGTTAATAGCTCCTGGTTCTTTTCTCTTCAGCAGCTCATCTGAAGCTTTAACTTTGTAATTCCTAAAGCATGTATTATATACATCTATCACTTTTTACTGAATTTCTGAAGAAAATAATGTGAAGAAATTTAATAGTAAATTTTAATGTTTAAACAGAATTATATTTTAAAGGTTACGAGCAGTTTTGTGGAAATCTATTATTAGCAGCTAGATGATGATGATGATGATGATAATACTTGACATTTCACAATATTTGACATGTGCAACACTGTAAATGCACAAGTCTACAGGATTAATGCACTTTATGGAGGAAAAGCTGCCAAGAAACAAGGTTAAATGTTTTAAAATAGACTTAATGAGTAACCTTATAACTTTGAATACTGGTTCTCCTCAGCTGGAAGGGATGAAGCAGCAATCTATCTCTGCAAAGGTTCAAGGCATAAGGTCCTGAGGCTAAGGATGACTAGTTCTAATCCTAACAGTGTACCAAATTATGTTAGTTTTAAATTACGTATCATTTGAACTAGCCCTTGTTTCTAGTGGAATTTACCTCAAAACACTTGGGTCTCCTCTGATGGTGCTTCTTATTTTCTGAATAACGTTTCATTCATTGCCCATAAACTCTGCTCCCTGTGGAACAGCCTTGTTTTCATTTTCCAAGTTTCAAATGTATGCAAAATTATTCCCATCATTCCTGCCCTGTCAGATGACAATATTCAGTGACTCAGCACAGCCACTTTACATCACAAAACTTTTTCAATATTTATTTATTATAAGTAGATATAATTATTTAAGTAAATTTAGGTAAAAACACTAAGTTAATTTGAGTAAATTTAAGTTAAACATTAGGGAATCTATCTTTCAGTACTCCAAAAACTGTTCTTACCTCCCTCACTTTCAATCCATACAACTCATAGAGAATAGAGGATATAATCACCAGAAAGCCAGAGCTGAGAACCCATTTTGCAAACTTCTTTGCAACCAGATCATCACAATCTCAGAATTATCATACAGCTTATCATTAGACATGATCTGAGGTCACGCAAGTCACCAGACATCACGTTTATTAAGATTTAAAAAAACATTTCTCTTTTCTTGTACTTCTGGAGGAACAGGTTACTGAAAAGGTAATTAAAAGTCCATCATCAAATATACGTTTGACCTGGATACAGGTGAAGAAATAATTTAGCTCTTTCTGTAATAAAAATTTATTAATCATATTTGTCTATAAATAACCATCTAATTTCATTTAATTGCCATGGGGACCTCCATGATTATCTGGATAATTCTCTGGGTATTCTGAATACTTCAAACAACTTAGCATTGTTCAAGATTTACTCTAAACTCACTAAATTCACACTGTAATTAGTCTTCTGGTGATATACTGCTGTTTCAATTGAGTGAAATCTCCTTACCTGCTTTTCTTTTTGCTTCCTCATCTTCTAAATGAAAACTACAGAAGTTGAATGGATGTGCATTGTTCCAGAGCTTTGGAATCTAAAATTATTTTATTCACACCTATGGAGCTCTTTCTCTGATAATACATTATCATGATTTATTATTATCATTATTTAATTACCAACCCACAAAATTGCTAATACATTGCCAAATGGATTACTAAACGGCTCATCATGCCTTTCTGATGAATGAAGATACCTGAACCACAAAGCTGGTGAATGGCTGTCAAGAATCTGACCTAGGGTTTCAAAAGCTCCTGAAATATTTTTAAATAATAGTTTTATCATATATTCAGAGAATGGATAGGTTTTTTTAGAACAGAGAATTGGACAGACAATTACTAACAAATGCACTTTAGTTTCCTAAAGATCAAGTAATAGCAACTTGAAAACCCTCACAAAAATAAATTAAGAATTAAAGTTTAAACCATGAAATTTAGTTTGATTACATGCATATAGAAACCAATGATCATAATCATCAAAGTCCATGCCATTTCATGTCAAATGGGCACTTAACCTACTGTTAAAACTTCACCTATCACAAAAATATGTTCACACAACATAGCTTCAATTTATACTGAAAATCAAATACTAGCCCCTTCCTTCATGTTTTATGTGTTACAGACAAATATTGCTTCTTTACCTATGCTTGTGCCAGAATATGCCGTGATGTTTCACATGTCCACACGTAGAAAATTAACGTATGTTGAGTAAGATAGAAGCTTTCATGATTCAGTTCAAATAAAATTTGCTTAGAGGTATGGAGAGTTAATTTTTTTATCAGTTTTCCCACTGAAATATCTAAAAGAAAACATGCAAATATTTGCACATATGATGCTTTCTTCAAGCAAACTAGTGCTGACCATGATATTTGAATTTTTAGTGGCTGAGAAGAAGACATAAAAAAATGGAATGGAGGGGTGGGGGAAAGAAAACCGAGAGGTAAAATGGAGAAATTAGCTGTGGGTGTCGTTCTAAAAAATTAAAAAATGCCAACAACCTTATCATCTAGCCTTTCAAAACCAGTAAATTTTGTAATAAATTGTGTAGCAATGTGATTTTCAGATCTCCATGTGGTTTCTCCTTTGCTCCCCTGCTCCGTATGTTATTGCCTGTTTTTGAAATATGCACCCTGCTTTACCCAAAATCTATTGGTGTGTTTCCCTGCCTGTCTTGCCTTCAGACCTCCCGGGATAGGCTCTGAGGGAGCCAATGCCTCCCCCTTCCTTTCCCTTATAAGCAGATGTCGGCAGGAGCCCGGGGTCTCCCTCTTTGGGCCTGCCAGCCCTTACTCCCTTCCCCCACTTTCCTCCCCCTTCCCCTTCCCTGCACCCCACCTAAGGACCCTCATAAACTTCCCTGGCAGACCTGGAGATGGCGTCCAGTACATTCTTTTGTCTCACCACATTTCCTGCTAGAATTTCTGTGGCCGGATTCCCATGCCACGCAGAGCGCACCCCAGGGCCGCCCAGCCCGGACTTCATGGAGATACACGCTGCGGGGACCTCGTTTCATGAGGTTGCCGCTTCCTGCTGTCCTCCCTCAGTGAGAAACATCAAAATTGTCCATCCTAGGCCTATTTTCATGTAACTTCCTCACATCCCTCTTTCTCAAACCACCAACACATTTATAATATAAGTATGGGTAAGGTCTCCATCCCAATTCCATCTCTGATTAAAAATTAATTCAGAGGCCTTTTGATTATTTTGCTCCTTCCCAACACATTTTTACAGAAAATTTTCTTGTAAGAAACATAACCATTTACTTCTCAGAAAGAAAACACCTTGAAAATTACCATACACTCCCATAAAGTCTTAAAGATTACAGTTGGCTTTATCAAACACTGTTTAGGCCACAGAAGGATTTTGCCATGAGAAAAGCACAGAGGCGACACAATGGGTCTCACTCCAAGCCTGGTGGAAAAAAGGTCTGGTGTAGCGGCCCAGGTGGCTGAGTTAGAGCTTGGTGTCCTTGAAAGTGTGGAGGACTGGGAAGAAATTGGAGATGGGCCAGAGGAGAGTGAAGAAGAAATGGATTATCCCACTGACCTCCCATCCCTGTACTACAGATAGTATGGGCCACTATCTCCCTCCAACCACTCAGTTTACCTTTATCTCAGTGTTAGTGCATTGGTTGTTTGTTCTATAATTCACTTGTATTCACTTTCTTATTAGTTCTGAAACATGTAATCCCGCCTTGTTAGCCCCCCCTTTATAACCTGATGCACAGCCTTTGTTCAAGACTCTTCAGCTCTCTGACTCTTCAGCTCTTTACGCTCTTCAGCTCTGTACACTCTTTAGCTCTGACCTCCATGTAACCAATAAACCCCACCTTTTATAAAGTGAAGAGTCCTCAATCTCGTCTTTTTCTAAGTCGACCTCCAGAAGCCCTCTCTTCTCTCGTGCGTAGCCCCCGTGCCGGTGCCAGCAGAAAGAACCACTGTGGGAAAAGGCTCCCCTAGTCATGAATTTAGGGTGTTGCCCCTACAGTCTGGTTCGCACACTCTGGGTGCATATCCAGACAAAAACTACCACTGTGGTATACTGTAAAGAAACAACTGCTCATATTCATATCACCAGTCAGGCAAAGATCCCTTTAAGTTATGGGACAGATGGCATCTGGGAGGACTGAAGCTCCCCACCCTGAATATGCCTCTGTGGATACGTGAAACTTGGACTGTAAGTTAAACCACCAAGACAGGAACTTGAGATAAAATAAAGGTGTTACTACTCTGTTTTTGCAGGCACAGATGGAGGAAAGCAAAGCTGGGAGAGAAAAATGTGTCACTGATAATGGAAGAATTTATGTGCCATGAGGAAAGCCAGCTCAGCAACCATGCTGAAATCAGCTTGGACGGGGTGAAAGATAATTCAGGCAAAGAGAGATCACAACCACTAACTCAAAAACCTCACCAACTCAAAGAAGAAAAAGACTGAACATGGGACTAAGTAGCATTAGAAGCAAGGGAATCATTTAACCAATAGAATAAGAGAACAGTGTAACAAATGAGCATTAATTTCTTTGTTTGCTAAAATAGATAAATAATGAGAAGTTTTGAATGACTTGAGGATCCACACTGTCGAGAAGCCTAGGCTGAAGAGGGACCAAGAGGATGCTGCTGAATCAATGGGTGATGACTTTCTTCTGCTTAATGTCTCTCTCTCCTCTCCCACTCTCACCCCTTGAACTTTTCTATTTCTTTCTATCTCTCTACCTCACATTTACTATTAAATAACATCCCTACTTCTGACTTTGGGGCATGATCATGTTTGCACCTTAATTTGGGCAGAAGCATCTCTCAACAATAGTATCTTAACATGTCCCATATTATGCACTAACAGATATTATGCCCCTCTATCATTAGAGCTGTACTTAGCCACTACTATCTTAATTATTGCCATGGTTTGACCCTGGCCAAACACCAGGCACCCATGGCAGCTGCTCCCTCATTCTCCCCTGCCACAGTTGGACAGAGGAGAGAAAAAAATTTAACGAAGTGGTCATGGGTTGAGATAATTACGGGGAAGAAACACTCCAAACGCAAAACAGGCTCAACCTAGAGTTACAAAGTAAATTTATTCCTAACAGGGTTAGAGGAGGATAATGAGAAGTAAAATAATCCCATAAAGACACCCTTTCTTCCCCCAAAAAGTCCCTCCTTCCCTCCAGCAGTGCAGGGAACAGGGTACTGGGGCTTTGGTCAGTTCATCACCAGCATCTTCTTCAGTTGCTCAGGGAGAGAGATCTTTGCCCTGCTTCGCAGTTCCAAATCTCACAAGCAGTTCTCCCAAAACTGCCACAATATGAGTCCCTCCCATGTGCAGACAGTCGTCCCAAACTGCTGCAGTGTGGGTCACTGTTCCACAGGGTGCAGGCCTCCAACGACAGGCTGCTCCAGCCTGGAAGCAGGGGTCCCCTCTCTCCACTAGCTGTCATCAGACCACAGCCGCCTCCAGGCATCCACCCGCTCTGGTGTGGGCACCTCCCCACGGGCTGTGGGTGATCTCTGCATCCCCCATGGACTCCATGGGCTGCAGGGGAACAGCTGCTTCACCATGGTGTCACCACAGCCAGCAGAGGACTCTCGGCTCTGTTGCCTGGAACACCTCCTCCCTCTCCTTCTCCATGACCTTGGCGTCTCCATGTTGTTTGCCTCACATGTTCTCACTTCCTTCTCTTCTCTGGTTAGGAAAAAACTGTGCATCTACTTTGTTTTGATTTCTTCTTAAATATGCCATCACAGAGGCATAACCAAATTCTCTGATTGGCCCAGCCTTGGCCAGCAGCATGTTCATCTTCAGAGCCATCAGGAATTGGCTCTGTTGGACATGGTGGGAGTTTCCAGAAGATTCTCACAGGAGCCATCTTTGTGGCCCACCCACTACAAAAAACTGGGCCAAGCAAAACCAACACAATTATCTTGACCATGTGTGTGTCTGCAGCCTACAAATTCTTCATGTTATCCCACGGTATTCTCAGAGAATTCTCTCACAATCCTTCCTTGGTTTTGTACTGCAAAAGGTGGGAGGCTGCTGCCTTCTCTTGTTTCTCCTCATTTTCTACTAGTGAGAAAATGGATTCATAAAGTCAATAATTATGAGAAGAGATAGCAATTTCAATTAGTACAGCAATTTTCATTTAACATGGTGTGCAAAGGCTCTTGAAAACTATATATTGTAAGAGGACTGGGTTATTTTTAGTATCATTTTTAACTGTTGTCACCTACTTTACCAACTCCCTTTCCTTCTCCTCGCTTCACTTGAAGTATAGATCATTAATAACTCTCTGCAATTAACTATTCAGAGCAGGAAGACAGAAAGAGCAGCAGTTTTTAATTCATTAGCTTTTCACCTTTGAAGACCTGTGCTTAAAGCTTACTTCATCTCCATCTGCCCCAGGCCTATGCTGATATATCTGTCTCTCTCTCAGAGCCCAAGTCATTACTAAATGCAGCCATACCACGAAAGGAAGGAAAAAAAAAGGAAAAGGGAACAGCAAAACGTTGTACTTCTCACTGACTTCTCAGATTTTCAGTCCTCTTCCTTTTCTATGTATATTTTAATCTTGCCTTGTTTGGGAGGAGGTAGTTGGGAAATTACAAGTGGTATTGTATATTGCCTCTCTTTCTGGACTGACTTCTTTCATTTGTTTCTAGTATGGACTACTGGGTATGTCAGCTTGGGAACATTCTGTAGTGACTTTCTAAATCAGATCTCAATGATTTCAGGTTTTCTTCATCATGCCAACAATGTTCTTTATCATACTGAATTTCTCCACGTCAAACATTACCAGCGTTTGCTGATCTTTTGCCATTAGGGGCTCCTACATTTCTCATCAGGAACTTCCACTGGAAGGTGTGGCCTATGTTCTGGACCCTGTATTTATGCAATCAAACACAATGCATATTCAACTGGCCCTGACAAAGTTGTAAAAGAGCACCCAGAGACCCTGGAGTGTTGAAAAGCCTTATCTTCCACAAAACCTTTCAGTATCAAATCAGTGAAATAATGCAAAATATTATGCATGTGAGTAGTCCAGCTATCCAAAATGCTCTCTTATGGCTGTTTTCAGCCCTACTTTTCTATCATTACTTTGTGACTATGGAACTACTGAATTTGCATTTACAACTTTCTTTTGAAAAGGTAGAAAAGCAGGTCTGTCTTGCTTTTCCATACCTTCATAACTTCACAGTCACTAAAAGATTTTAACTCCCAATGCCTGTTAAAGTACAATCCCTCCTTTAAAGAGCAGAAACTGAGGAAACTGACTGGTCCATTCCACACTCACAGACACACATCTGTAAAAGGTTGGGAAAGTTTTCACATAGGTGGAAGCTATTGATTAAACTCTAGAGCTCTATATTCTGACAGAAATACTCCTTTTATTTTGTTTGTTTGTTTGGGGGGCGGTGTTTTTGTTTTGGTTTTTTTTTTTTTTTGGTGCATCTGTCTGATATCACTGTTGTACACCATAAATTCCCATGCATCATGATGCCAGCCAAAGAAAGGCTAGGAAACCCTACACTTCTCTTCTTCCTTTGAACACAAGAAATGCTATACAGATAATGACACTGAACTTGTCTGAAGGGCAAACCCTTTGGTCAAATTGCCTGTTTTTTTAACCTTAGTGTTAGTTGTACTAGAAATTTAAATACTTGAAATAGCTCTAACCACCTATGAGATCCTGGCAAAAAATTGAATTAGTAATGAACTCTGACCAAGCAAATAACCTATTTTAAAGCTTTTCTTGAGACAGATTGCCGATAGATGCAGAAAATCAATGTTCTGCAAATATTGTGAAGTGTGTAAATTTTAAAAAGACCTTTTCAGCTTGAAAACTTTTGTGTTACAAATTGTGTGTTACTCCCACTGCAGTTCTGTTGAGATTACCTCTATCTGGACCTGATACTTATGCAATGTACTGCTGCTTTTCAACTTCAATTATTTCCTTGTCCTTTAAAATTGCAACGGCCTTGAGCCTTTCTTTTATTTCCATAAAAGGAATCTTCCCACTTCATTCAATTATGTGTTAGACTGTGAATTTACACTGGGCCTCTTGCAAGCTTTGTGGTAGGCAGCTGCTTTCAGTAGTTTTATATATACATACGTATCATCATATATAGTGTGTCCTTTCAAATTACTGGCAACACACCTAAATTAATAGGGTCACTCTCAAATATATAGCCATCAAGTCTAGAAAAGTTTTATGTCCCATAGTTTCCATATTTTTTGTTGTAAAGAATGCAGCAGTTTAAGCACTTGCTATCACAACCTCAGGTCCAGGTAAACAGCCATTTAATCATCTTTATCCTAATTACATGAATGAAAGCATCTTTTACACCCATCAAGCTGCAAAATCTATATATTATTACATATATTTATTATACATAAAAGCTGTGCAAATGAGAAAACCTCAAGAAACACTCTCCCACCTAAATCTGGTTATCTAGAGGTGTTTGTAAATGTCATATGGTTTCAACATAAAACTAACTACCCAATCATTTGGAGATCACTGTCACAAGTCATTTACTTTTCATCTCTTATCTGTCTTATGTCATGTCAGAATATGGCTGCTATGCATATGCATGGTTACAACTAAAGACATTCAGAAAAGACATCTAAATATGTTTTCCAGAAGAAAACATAAGGTGGAAGCCTGCAGAATGATCCTGGGACTGGACCAAGTACATTTTACTGTGATGTCTTTATGCACTGCCAAAGGTTCTGCGTGCAGTGAACCAGATACCTCACAGCATGCCAAGGGTGGGAATGTGACTTTTAGACTGAAACTCTTTCTAACCCTTCCATGTGTATTTTTAGAGTGTTTTCATCATCTCAAGTATTTTCAGGAAGAAGGACCCTATTGCTTTCAATGTACAACTGCTCTCCATAACCTCTCTTTTGCTGTCTTTAAAGAGGGCATTAAAAGGCACCCTACACTTAAATATTTAATAGTGCATTTACGTGGAAATTCAGCTACAGGCAGCCATGCAGGACAGATCTCACGGGGATACTTTACAATATATTACCTCATTTGGAAAGTATCATTTTTGTAGATTTAGCATTCAAGCCTGATATTAAGTGTTTCAAGAAGCTCAAAGTGAGAGTTTTCCATGTTTTCCAGGAATCAGAATCCAAATCTAATTTAACCAACTCTGCAATTCTATTTAGTGCTAGCTCAAGCACTTTGTGTTACTTCCCCTCACCTGGTGGCTGTGCAACAATTCAGTTGCTGAAGTTCTTCATCCAGAAAGTGCACTTGATTTCCTGTAATTCTTATTCTGGCAAAAACAAGACTTTGGTGTCAAATGATGCAAACATTGCTATGTATTCTAACAGATTTTCTCTTTCTGCTTGTGTAAATTACCTCATTATATGTTTCCTGTAAGATCCGTTCATAACATTTGTACTTGAGTTTTGGAATCACATAAATTAAGTATTGGTGTAAATCAATTTAATTTTATACAAAGCCAAGCAGAAATGAGGAATTTACCAGTGTTTTTGAGAAGGCACAAAAATATTCTTCAACTTCAAATACAGTAGTAGTAGTAGTACTGTGTAGTAGCTGTGACAAGTGAAGGACAATCTCAAGCAAAACGATGTCAATCTACCCAGGTAATCTCCTGCTTTTTCATTAGAGATCTATTTTGTACAGTGTTATAAAAGTTCCCTTCTCTATTACCCCCAAACACTCTTTATGTAATGAAAATACATTAACTTTGTTTTTACACATATATACATATATGTGTGTGTATATATATATATACACACATATATATATTAGTTCACATTAGATACTGCAATGTAATGAGTTAGTCTAATTTTACAGGAGATTTTGCTATTGTTTGTGCTTAAGTAAAACAAACTAAAAGGCAGCCTGGCCCTGGAAATAAGGACTTGCCTTCTTGGAAGCTTAGAGCTGTCCATAAAGGACAAAGGATACCCCTGTACAACTGAGGTAAAACCAGCATCCTAGCCCCTAACACACTTTTGAAACCCTACCAGCAGGATCTGGCATCAAAGATATGTCACTATTGAAAGACTGATCGCAAGGATAAATATACAAGCTGCAAAAATAATGTAAAAACACAGTTGCTTTGCAAACTTTTACTCTGGTTAGTAATGAGCAATGTGGATGCTAGGGCTTAGTCAAATCATGTTGCACCTGAACATTTGAAGTAAGAACCCTGTGGAAAATCATGTTTGGAGCACCCCAATATGAACAGAACATCTCATGTGCATGACATAAAACTTACTTTTGTATTTTTATACTTTCCATCTTACATTGTCACCTTGTTTAGCATAGCCAGATGCAAATCCTCAGCCCAGCACCAAATGTGACATTCATATATATGAACACAGATTCCACATTCCATGAGAGAAATAGGATCCAAAATTGTTCTGATTTTCTACATTACTGAGATAGACTAACAACTTTTCTGTGCAGATATTTTAGATACAGAGCATTTAGTGAAAAGAAGTTGTGCATGGGGAAAAAAATCTGGTTTACTATAGTTATGCTTTTTTATTGTTATTTCTTTACTAAATGTCTTTCTTTTATCTTGCTTGTAGAAAGTGTAGAAAGACTATTGCCCCCATTTTACTGATGAAGAATGAAGGCACAATGAAAGCAAACTTCCAAAACACAGGAAGTTTGGAGCAATTCAAGAAATGTGATTCTGCAGGTTCTGCCGGCTCAAACACTCCAAATCATGAGTTTGTTTGAGCAATCACACAGTTGAAAATCTCCAGAATAGGTGTTCTCAAATAAGTTAACAGTGGAAAGTAGTATCTACAGAAGTTCATTTGCAGACTCCACAGATACTTTTAAAAACAGCCTTAAACAAATAATAGATGTTCTGCTACCATCAGGACTACATAAAGACAGAGGTTGGTAATACTTGTGTTTTTGCAATGGTTCTACATACTTGAGAACCCGATCAATTACTTCTGAGAGCCCCATAGATCATATAAGGCACAAACCAAGGGAATCTGAGAGCAAGCAGTTACTAAAGTACATGTAGAGAGATGGTAAAATGTTTGAATATAGTGTTGAGGAAAAAATTCAAACTGGTGTTTGTAATGTAATGAGTAATAAGACAGACTGAATAAATCCTCCATCCCCTTCCACTTGTGCCCACCTTAGCCCCTGGTCCTATAAGGGGTAAAAAAACCCAAACAAAAACAAAATCCAGCAGCAACAACAAATAAACCTCCCCGAAACAATCACACAACCACCAAAAAGTAATTATTTTAGCTTTATTCTTCTCTGTCCCAAATTCTTCTGCTCCCCTCCATTAACACAGAGCTACAAAGCATTGCTTCTACAGCTGAGGGGCCCTTCAGAAAAGAGAGAGGAAATTGATCTATGTCCAAAGGATTATAATTTCTGTGTTGTATGTCTCTCAGACGAGATATGAAGAGTTGTGCAAGTGGATTCTGTAAAATTCCATTTTTGTTAGTTTATCTCACCCCCAGAAGCAAATTCTGTAGATCTCAGATAGTCATCTTAACAAGGCCCTGCTCTGTGTCTCCTATACTAATATGGGATAAGAGAGCTTCACTGATAGAATGTGAAATGTTTAGCTCTGCAAGCATACATCACATCTCGCAGAGGAATTGGGGCAGGGGGGCAGAAGGAACAGACATCTCTGTGAAATTATTTGGACTGAAGCAGCTCTGCAAATAAAGCAAATGGTGAACTGCAGAACTCATATCTTTTCAACGGATCACTGAAAATCCCTGTATAAATAGCTCTGATATTCAAGTTCCTATTGAAAGTAATAGTTGAACAAATTCTAAACAAATATGAAGCTGCAGAGCTGGAATGTGGTATCAGCTTTTTTTTTTTTCAGCAAGTGCAGGCAGCTTTTCTGCCAATTTACACTTAACAGTATCAAGAATCTGGACTACAGACGAGAAGTGGTCTTGTTCTTAAATGCACTGCTTATTAATGCTATGAAAAGAAAATAAACTGAACAGCTAGCATTTCCTGCTGCAGCTTATGCTACCGTATAAGACTATCATGAAAGATCTGGCTTAGAAAATAAACAAATGAATAAATGTAAAGGCTTGGAATCAATCCTCAAAACATAAAGGAGGGAATTTCTCTCTCCTTAGAGTTTTTAAGAAAAGAGAATAGCAAAAGCTAATGGCCTGACAGGTATTCACCATGGGGATCTCCCTTGACAGAAATTTAAGAAGGGACTTAATTTTGAATTTATGGGATCATTTCCCGTATCTTCTTTACATGCTCCTTTCATTATACTCTTGCTTGTTCATTTCATTCTCTATTTCATTACTTAGTACTGTTATCCCCTGCCAGAAGTGCCATGGTGGAGCTATATCACTGTTGTTCATCATTACATTAGCACAAGATGTGTTTAACTTTCCCTTCATGACATTTCTTTCCCTCATTTTCAAAGCAGAGCCAGGAGCAGTAATAAAGGGATTCATAGGAAAAATCACATTGCTTTGTCTACTTGTCGTCTCAACAATTAACCAAATGAAGAGATTAAAACATAGCTAAAGACAAAGGAGGAAAAAAAAGCAGTATTGCAACAGCAATAATTTAATTTCCTTGATGTAAAATGTATCTCTTGCAACATTGAAATATTTCAAAAGTTAAGCAACTAAAACAAATGCTTGTCTCTTTAAACAGAAAATTAAGAATTTATTTTGCAGGTTTTAGACTGAATTGAAAGGGCAAGAATTGAAGTAAACCTGTTGAGAAAAAGCAAAAAATCCTTACTGAGGATTTTCCTTTTTGGCCAAGAAACATTCTAATGTGCTTTTGAAAATATTTTCATTTCCAAAGAACTCTGAGGTGTCTATGTCAATCAGGTTCACAAATAAAAGTATGAGTTTTGCAGCAGTTATGCTTCATGTTAAAAATAGTTTATAAAAGAAAGAGGAAAACAAAAATTATGGATAAATTGTTGTGGAACACATATGCCTGATTTCTATCTTGCATCTTGTAAATAAGGAACAGCTCAAGGAAGTCAATGATGTTAAGCTGGGATAAAACTCTTCTGGGTGAGAAAACATAGGTGCCAAAGAAACATTCAGAAAAGTCCTAGAAAAATCACTTGAACTGAATCTTTCAAGTCTCCTCAGCCAGAACTTGTGATTTTTACTTCCTGCAGGAGGAAGAACTCACTACAGAGATGACATTTTCCTTTGCTTGGGGAGCTGAGGACAATTTTTTTCTATTTGACTTCTTCATTGATTATGAAAACAGAGTAAGGATAGCAACATGTGAAAAGAAGAAAATGTCACCCCAGAATAAAGGTCACAAAAAGGAGTCATTGGAAAGTTCATGATCATACATAAGAGGTGAGGAGAGATACATGCATACTTTTCTCCTAACTTATATGTAAAAGACATCACTCTTTTCCAAGAGAGAAGACATTCTGAAAAAGGATCAGTCTCTGAAGGGACAATGAATTTCATCCAGTTGCTGTCTGGAATAAAGCAAGCTTTAAAAGAAAAGACAAGGAGGGAGAGAATATTTATAACCAGAAGAAGTGTCACCAATAGCTCCAATTTGTCTGACCTTCCATTTTACAGAGAAAAACTGTCTGAAATCTTTGGAAAGATTATGCACAAATGCACAAATGATAGGAAGCTATGTTACAGGCATCATGTTTTCCAGAAAACTGTATGCAGAACTTAAGTTCCTTTGGCAAAAACCAGTTTGGAACAAACCAGAAACATAAAACAGACCTTAACACATTTTCAAATAGAGAGGATGGAAAAAGCACTTGAGATTGCTTTGGCTATTTTGTCATCTTCATAGACATTCAAAAGCAGTAGCTTCACCAGTATATCTCCCTAATACATTTAGGCAATTCTCCAGTGGTTTAGTAAAGTTCTCTCTTCTTCCTGCCAGTCTGCTGTGATAACTGTGTGTCTGAAGATCCTAATTTAGGAATGCAGATGTGAGGCAAAGCAACCAACCTGTTTTGTGACCATGAATTCTGGAACAATGCTTTGTGTCCAGCAGCAGAGTTGACACAAGAGTTAATGAGCCAAGCACTTGTGATCTCTGTCTTCGTGGTGTCAGTAGCATACAGAAAAAACAAGGGTTACATTGTACTGCTTAAATAAAATAGATTCAACTGACTTTTCTAAAATTTCATTGATTTGGGATGCTAATTACTTGCTGTCTCTGTTTTCCCACGACATGTCTGAGGACAAGATTGAGAAAATGGTATTATTTAAAGATTATAAATTATTATTATTAAAATATTCTCTTCATTTTATGTTGTTGTTTGATTTTCTACCACCAAAAAATGAGATATTCTTGGAGGTCCTCCAGGATGAAGAACTACAAAATGAAAATGATCACACTATTATTTTAATTACTGTGATAAAGAGACTTGGAAAGCAAATATTTTAACAAAATCATTTCAGTCTGCAGACTTACTAAACCTCAAATAGAAGTTAAACCAAGTGTTCCAAATAGGTGCAAAATTATGTTGATAAAGCAAATTATTTCAGTGACCTTTCTTGTATTTCAGAAGAGCACAGCTGCTTTCTAACATAAGAGATATGGACAGATATTCGAGAATCCAGTGCCTTTATCCTACTGACAAATAGATAAAGAAGTAAGTTCATAGGCAAGTGATTGAGTTAACATTTGTTTCTTTTTGATTTTAAAAACTTTGCATTGATTCATAATATAAACAACCTACCGAATATCTTTTGCTGTAACACATCACCATAATTCCCCTGAAGTCAACAGATGTGCCCCAGTTGAGGGCCTGGTGTACTGTGTGCACTCAAGTGCAATTGCGCAGCAGCTATAATTGATGTTGCAGTGATGTGAAGAATTAATAAAACACAAATTAGAAGACATGTTAATTTGTATTCAATTTTATCCTTCAGAAGACATGTATAATCTTGCTAATAATTTGCTTAAGCAGCACAGACCATTGCCTCTTTAATATGCATTTTTTTTCTTTTAATGTGTTAACCCATGAAATCTATCATTATTACCATGACCAGGACATGAAATTTGCAACTTTCTTTTTTTTTCTCATCAACATAAATCCTAAGAGAATATAGATTTTCACTGGTCTGAATATCTTTCTAAACCAAAATATCCTTGAAGTTGTTTGTTCTTCCTGTTATGGACAGCTGATTTTCCCAAATACTTCAATAATTAGCCAGATGTTCCAGGTCATTCTAAATGTCACAGACTATAGAGCAAGGTCTTTCAATTCTGCTTCATGCTCCAAATATTATTTTTAATGTTTTTATTTAATCTTTCAATATACAAACTCATTAATGAATATTCTCAAAATTTGTCACTCTTACTATGACAAGTTCTATACAGGGTTTATTTAATGCGGTGTTTGTAATTACAGTAGCCTCTCTCTGATTGTCAACTTTGTTAGAGTTCAGTGCAGATTACTTTAGCTGTAGGTAATAGGTTAAATTAGTCCCTGCTGTGCGCCAAACTGCAGTAGCAAAACTGCTATTGCTTTCTGAGTCGATTAACTTACTTACTTATTTTTACATTTCACTGCAGCATAAATCTAATGTAGATACACTTCAGCATATAAAACGGCAGCAGTGCAGAAAGTAACTGAGTTCTTTTCCTTTCAAGTATAATTGAACTGTTTTAATACACAGAAAGCAAGAGTTTCCCATCAAAATAAATTGAATTGATTTTAAACTGGACAAAAACCCAAAACCAATAGCACCCTCCCCCTTTCCAAAAATAGAGATACTGAAAGAAAGCAGAGTTAGAGTATCTAATAGTTCCTATCACAGGAACTTAGGAAAAAACCTGCAAGCACTCATTGATTGGCTAGAATTGACTGGACCAGAATCTTTAAACAGGCACTCAGGGAGTTGCAGGAACTCTCCTATATGCAGACATGGTGAAGTTCTTAATACTATATTCCCCTTTGCCTGCAGCAGGTAAGGAATTGCATCAGAATTCAATTATTATACACATCGTACAGCTCTGGATACTCTTATTTCTATATAGGAAATATGTCCTACTTTTTCTCAGATTGTCAGGTTTTGCATATCATCAATTCCTGTGCCAATGAATTCTAGAGATTAATATAAGCACTAAATTCAATGTAATTAAAATTGAGAAATTAAAAAACATTCAAAAATTGTGGGCTTCTTGCATTTAATTTTAAATGTTCCTCTTTTTAACAGTGCTTTCTCTTCCACTAAAAACTGTAACTATGGAGCCAGAGATGGTGAATTTTTTATAGAAAGAGAAATCTAGCAATACCCAGATAAGACATAGACATGTCTCCTAGCACTGAATATTCCATGTGGATTTAACACTCATTTCACTCTTTCGAAGTTACTTCCTTTGTTATCTTTGAGGTCGGACCTTTTGTATTGAGTATCAAAGATCTGTGAATTGCAGTAGTTGGACACCTCTTTCTGTGGTGGAACCTTTTAAAAACAGAACTGGTCAACAAACTCAACAATCATCTCCTGATTTATGCTCGAAAATTTCCAAACTATTTCTTAGACTGGACCGTACCTGGGGAAAATCCTGGCCATTTTTAGTTCCATGGTATCAGGTCTGACACTTCTTTATTTCTGATTCTGCCAGTAACTCAGTAAAAAGAGACTTATGAACCTGTATATTTAGTAGAGCAACTATTTTTGGAGTTTAAGGCACGAATTTTTGGAGATGTTTCTTTTTTACTCTGTTTCTTTTTTACTCTGTTTCTTTTTAAGCACTTAAAGAACTCCCCCTGAGTTCTCAAAATTAAACCATTTGTCCCAGATTATCATCACCTGAAAGAAATCTGCTGGCCAAGAGCCTCATATCAGTAATTCCTTTGGTAAGTTCATTTTGTATCTTTCTACAAGTATGCCAGCCAGGAAAGGAAGGTCAGAGAAGTCATACTGTCTCTGAGAAACAAGGCTGGCAAAGTGGTGGCAACAGATGAGAAGGCCAAGGTACTCAACTTTTCGTCTCAGTCCTCACTGGTAACTTATTACTCTTCCCTTATCACTCGGATGGATAGATTGCGACGTGGACAAGAGACCAAAGTCCCTCCCACAAGGGAGAGAAGACCAGACATTCGTGGCCACCTGAGAAACATGAATATAAGACATGCATTATATGTGTAGTGTTTTCTAAGCTCTGGAAGAATACAGAAAACCATCAGAATATATTTAATGCCTATTTCCTGTAAAAAATTTGTTAAAGAATCGAAAATTTGCTAAAGTATCTAGTATATTGACAATATCTACAGATCTTTGTGTTTTGTTATTATTTTATTGCAAAATCTAAATGGGAATAAAAAGTAGTTTAATGATAGTTAAATAGTTTGTTGCTTGAATAAAATGATGCACTAATGAAGGTCAATGTTATGAAATTTCTTAAGGTTAGGTGTAGCAATGTGGTTTTTCAGATTTCCACTAGGTTTNTCCCAGCAGATGCCAGCATGAGCCCGACGTCACTATCTCCGAGCCTGCTAGTCCCTACTCCCTTCCCCTGCTTTCCTCCCCCTTCTCCTTCCCTGCAACTGACCTGAAGATCCTAATAAACTTCCCTGGCAGACTGAAGATGGCGTCCAGTACATTCCTTTGTCCCACCATATTTCCTGCAGAATTCCTGTGGCTGGAGACTCATGCCACGCGGAGTACGCCCCGGGGCCGCCCAGCCTGGACTGCGTGGAGATACGCGTCACAGCAGACCTCATTTTGTGAGGTTTCCGGGTCCTGCCGTATCCCGGGAGAGAGAAACCTCAGTTAGGAAACACGAGAAATAAATCACTTACTAGTAGTTGCTAAATTTTGTACAGCAAAGCAAACCAGGCAGAGAATGAGCTAATTGCTAGACCTCAGATGGAAAACAGTTATTCCCATCACTGTGCAGTACATAAGGTCAGACAGGCTATCTGATCTTAAATATACAGCTTATAGGCTGCTTTTCCAAGATATCAGTGTCTCCTTTCTATCCCTACCAGAGCCCAAAAAATTTTGAAACTGCAGCTAAACAATTTCTTCATTGTCCTTGACCCAGATATTGAAAAGAGCTCTAGGACTACTGCAACATCTGAAAAACACTGCAATTTATGCTCATAATTTAATCTACTTGTTTTCTTTCTTATATAAATATTACCAAAACAGGTAGGTAGTCTCTTTTTAATCAGATGAACTTCAGACACTATCACTACATCTCTACTGTCAAAAGACAAATAAATCACTCCGAAAAACAAGATCCTAAATGTAAAAATTTTCCTGAATGCTTAAGCCCCTGAAAGGAGAGAGCACTCTAGACTTCAGTTATGTGTAGTTTTCCTGTGAAATGTTGTCTTTTACAGCTGCTGTAAGGAATTTCTCTTTACACGACCAAATCAGGCATTTTTCGTAATGCCATATTAGAAATATGCGTACTGTTTATATAAACATACATATACTATTTATATAAATTGTTTATATGCATTCTTGTGTTTAAACATGCCTTCAAATTCTCTAATTATTAATGTTTCTTCTTTTTTCCCATTTTGTTAACCAGGTCTCAGACTTCTGAGTAGTCAACACAGAAATTATTTACCTTACCTAATTACAAAATTAGCAACTCCATTTCCAAAGTCTTCTTAAATGAGATAATATTAGCAGGAAAATCAGGAAGGTGTTAGTTTGGGTGGTTTTTTTTTTCATATTAACAGAATAAATTGATCAATTATTCACAAATCCTGCTCATCTGCTGAAGAGCTGGGCAGTAAGTCACTAAAGAAAGAGAGCAAAACATTATTCCATATAGAAAATGCAACAGTGATGTACTGGTACTACAACATTCCAGACATTACAGATAACATTTTATCCTATTTTATCCTCCAGATGTATGTCAAAATACTTTTCTGACAGAAAAGTTTTCTTCCATCTGCAGCTACGTAATGTTCTCCCTTGAGAATCTGAGAATATCTGATACCCACAGCTGATATTAAACTTCAAGAACAAAAGAGAACAGATTGGAATCTGAGGAAAGGTTTTGGGTAGAGATTTGGAGAATTTTAGTCAACAAAGTACCCCAATATATAATAAAGGATGAGAAATGAGTAGGAGAGAACCTTTAAAATTTCCATTTTTCAGTTAATTCTTAATAAAGTCTTTTCTTCCGGAATTTGCTGCTTTTTCAGATAGCTGGTTTTCCTTTGTACTTTTCAATGGGTATTCACTTGACACACCTTTTATGTTTTAAGAGAGATATACAGAGAGAAAAACACTTTCTAGGAGGAATTTTGTTTTGCACAATGGGGGTCACAATCTTTCTTAATCCCAGTAAGAAACAGACTGTTAAGAAAGGTTTTATAACTTTCCATGAGCAACAGAGAACACATTATAAAATTTTACCTCTCTTTTAATGTAGGTAAACCTGAGATAATAGAGCGTTGGACGGACCTCTGGTAAGGGCGCAACATGCTGAACAGATCTACTATTCATTGTGAGACCTAATGGCACCACGGTTGAGTTTTTAAAGAATTTTCTTAGAAATAAGCAACTGTGTTCAACTTTTCTGTTTTGATCAAAACAATAATAAGGGAACACTTTGTTTCACTTTATGACAAAGACATGCCACTGGCATCACCAGCAGTGCCAAGTGGGTGCCACCTGGAGAGCCTTCCTTAATAGTTATCCGGGCAAGCTTATCCCACATCAAGAGGTATGTGCAGCATAAAGCAATACTGAAGGCAAAGCGAGGTGTGCAATACCGCATGGCACTGTGCAGAGCACTGCAGACCAACATGCCTGCTGAGCTGGACCACTGATGCTTGAATGTACAACAAACTTCTACTTAGGACCACTTAATATCAAGTTGTCTGAAGAGGATCTATTCTGCTTGGAAGAGCCCCTGCACACATTTGTATTCCTTGTGTAAGTATAAGGATTTCAGACTGAGCATTATCCCCAAGATCTCCAACCAATTCCTGAAGGTATCAAAAGGATGATAAATACTGAGCTTCTTCAAAAATAAGCTAGCCCAGCATAACAAAAAATATCTCAGACTTGTATGACTGAGACAAGTCTTGCACAGGGCAGGACTTTGGGAAGAGCTGGAGAGAAAATGCTCCCTCCCATAGTGGTACTTTAAGTTTATTGGCTGTTAAGGATCTCAAAAAAAAGCTACAAAAATGCAAAGACACTAGAAATGCCATGAAAGTTTAATTTTTTTTTTAAGGTAAAAAGGAAGTTTTCATTTTCAGGATAATCCTAACAGACAAGAATCTTTAGCTCTTAAATAAAAGCAAAGACATGAAATTACCACTGCTGTCCCAATATACAACTGGCTTCTTTGTGTCCCTTTTCTACGTGAGTTGCCTGTCCATGCTAGATTTGGAAAAAGCAAAATAATTTATCCTGCTAGCTACTGCACAAACTAACAAAAGACTAAGCACTGTAATGCCCTTAAATGTTTGTTAAAAAAAAAAAAAGTTTAAATTAAATTTGAACATACTTTTAAAAAGAAAAAATCTACCTTTCTACATGTTGTGACAAATTTGTACTGGGTACAAAGCCACCATGGTCACACCCTGTTGGCATTGAATGTCACCTTTAAGACAGAAAAAAATAAGATTTTAGAGAGGTTTACAAAGTTCCGGTAGGAATGACCCAGTCTACTTCCACCTTCCTTCTGCTGTCCCATTTAGGAAGAGATAAAATCTCTTTGGACAAGCATTTATGTATTTCTGTTTTCTGCTTTCCACAGGTAGACCATGCTTACTTTATGATCCTACAGTGTCCAACCAGCAGTTTCTATCAACTGAACCCTAGAGCAAGGACAATGACATGAAAGAAAGTTTGGCTTGCTCTATTTTTTTAGCTGACAATGTCTACCAATGTTAGACAAACGCATGGGAAGATAACAGATGAAAACTTCTTGTCACTACAGAGAAAGCACAGCAGAATCACAACTAATAATCTCTGTGTAATAGCAAGACATAGGAAGAAACTTGAATGAGTTTTATAATCTAATTTGGCTAGTAAAATGCATAAAAAAAGAAAACATCCATGGTATCTTCTTACCAGTAGCAGCAAAATGAGAAAAATAAGACTGAGCTTTCATAACTGAATTTTTAAACAAATAATGTGTGCAGAGCCAGCTACATCTATTCTAAACTAAATACCACCTAAACAAGGCCTTGAATTCAAGCAAAGCATTTCAACAAACAATTGAAAAGTCAGTATTCTCCATGTCAAACCTTGTATTTGTCTGTCCAGGCTCTGTTTCTTAGTAGTGGCTATTATGAGCCTTTTTGCTAGTTCAGTAACTGTAGCTCTATATCATATTTCCATTAAGTAGTGGTGCCATTTAATTTTAAACATACTTTGCTGGAGGATTCAAAGGAAAATGTGGAAAGTGTGTATATATATTGTCTAGTTTTAGATAACAGTAATGGCGAAATATATGTTATAATAAAATTCCTATAAATCATATATTAATTCATTTTCTATGGTCACGTAAAAGGTACCACTATTTGGATCCATAATTCAGATGCAATAATCTCTAAGAAATATCACTGACCTTCCCTGCAAACTTCTGTCATGTACAGAACAGTTCTGAAGGGATCACATTAAATCATATTGCAATGGTGACAGCCAGTTGCTTAGAGAAAACTTAGCTCACTTTAACAAGTACTTAACCATGAATTTGACTTTTCCATGTTCTTATTCTTCACATATTAATATGGCAAAGCTGCCATCTCTGTGCATTATATGAGTATAAAAATCTATGCAAAAATGCAAACCTCCAACCTGTTTCACATGTTTAACTGAGTGTAATCTCCCAGGAGAACTCTCAAGATTCTCTTACAGGAATTTAGAAACACTTTTTCAATCAGCAGTGAACAGAATGAACTAATGTTTCCATAGAGTATCTTAGATCAATATTTTTTACTGGCACACCTTTGACATATTTGGGAATAAAAAATTCCTTTTAAAATAATAGTTGTCAATAAATAATGTAAAAATCACTTAGCCAGCTACCACTCTAAAACTATTTGTGTAGTTTTAGTCTTATAAAGTGGTGAATTTTAACAATGGAATGAGAATGAAGAGTGGCACAGGTTCTAAATAAACGATAGATACTGACAGAGGTGGGAAAGTAATTCTAAAATTTTGCCATTAAAAAAGGCTAGTTACCCCAGTTTGGATATTTTGAATACAGTGCATGCTATAAAATGGATTCCTGCCTATCTAAACATTGTCTAATTGATCATATCTGACAAAGGATCGAGAAAAACAAGAAAACCACAGGAAATCAGAATGTCTACTTCCTCCTTTCCTCACTTAAAAAACATCTGGTGGAGCCATGCCTGCATATAAGCAATAGTCCATGTGTAGAGAGCTGCCTCTAGCATCTGAAATTTTATTTTATAGCTACAACCAGAATCACAGCTGCCAGAGGTTTTCATGGTAGGGGATGGGTACCTTCTTGTAGTTTTTCCTAGTTATACAGATTATTCTCCTTTTGCAGAATCACAAAATGGATCAGGTTGGAAGAGACCACAGTCAGTCATCCCTGCTCCAGCAGGATCATCCCAGAGCACATGGCACAAAATTGTGTCCAGACAGTTCTGGAATATCTCCAGTGAGAGAGACTCCACAGCCTCTCTGGACTACCTGTTCCAGTGCTCAGTTGCTTCACAGTAAAAGGTGGAATTTCCTGTGCATCAGTTTCTACCTCTTGCCTCTTGTCCTGTTGTTGGGTACCACCAAGCAGAGCCTGGTCCACCCTCTGACACCTCCCTTCAGATAATCACATGAATGAAATCTCCTCTCACTCATCTCTTCTCCAGCCTGCACACCCTTAGCTACATTAGTCTTTCCTCACAAGCTCCTTTCCCTTAATCATTTTCTTTTCCCTTCACTGGACCTGCTCCAGGAGGTTCATGTCTCTGTTGCACTGAGGAGCCCAGTACTGAACAGAGTACTCAACTGTTATTCTACTTTGCAGAACTACTTTTTATTGCTCTTCACTAAACCACCATTGGTCTTCTCCTTTAACTGAGAAAATTACATCTTATTTTGTAAATTAAGGTGGAAGAGAAAGGGAGTCAAACAATGCATTTTTATTTGTTTCTGGTTTTATCAGCTTTTACAGATACACGGTCTTCCACATTGTCATATTTACCAAATAAGAACAGAAGAAATTCAAAATGTTTAGGGGCTCTCTGGGAAAAGCACATGAATCTCCTTTTCATCTATTTTGATTCCTAAGAAAAATAAACACACAGTTATTTTTAGAATAATTTCGATTCTGTGAATCTTTCTGGACTATAACAAGCCAAAATTCCTATGGAATTAGTTCACTGCACCTTCACTTTTCTTTTTCTTTTTTTTTTTAAACAAAATATCCCTTTGTGATAATGATATCAATAAAATATCTCTTTATTTACCTGTCAATGGAAAACATGGTGTGGAAACACAAGTACTGAAATACTGCATGCTGTGGAAGTTTTATTTTAAAAATATTATATGGCTGTGATGTGACTGGTTATTCTTGGCTTCAGAAAAAGACTTTTTATGTATTTAGGCATGATAGACGCAGGTGATTTGAATTGCAGTTAGTATTAAATTTTAATTTTTCATGTTTCCTTAGCATATTTTGGGGAAAGCTGGGTTGCCAATGTTAGTGTTTCTCAAGCAAAAATTTTCTGGCTGATGCTGGGTTCCACCAATGATGCAAAGATCGAGGAAAGCTCAAGGATAACTGATTTTTATCCTGCTCATTAAACAGCTTTACAGAGAAACGAGGACCCTTGAACCAATATGATTACTTAAGTTGCAGGGGGAAAAAATGGAAGACCATTAAGAAAATGTGGAATGAAAAAAGTAAATGCCACTCATATGGTAGCTAAAACAAATTTTCTTTTCCAAAACAAGGCTTTTTTATTTATTTTTAAAATCCTTTGAAAATCTTCTCAGTTGCTCTGTAGTTCATTTTTGCGAAGTTCAAGCAAAAGGTGAATTAAATTTTGTCTTTGGTGTCATTCCCTGTAGTTAAATAAGCATCATTCACCACAATAGCTCTGTAGAGCACTTGATGCTTCAAGTACACATAAAAACAGAGGAGAAAAGAACCCTTAAATATAAAAACATTTTAAAGTCCCTCGTCATTTAAAATATACTATCAAAGGATCTTCTACAAAAGATGATTGAAAGTAATATGGGCAAAAACTGTTTGCAGAATAAATTTTTCACATTTACCATGCGCTTTCCACATATACAGTCTGTTGTTCACATGAGGTCTATCCCACAGCAACCTCAAGCGGATATTAGTGCTATATAAGAAAATTATGATGGTAAGCTCTTTAGTCTGCTTTGTCTTAAGAATGGGTTGCATCAAAGAGGTGGAAGAAAATACTGAGATTAAGAAAAAAGATGGGTTCTTGTTAATAACTTCACACCGATTTATACTGGCTGGCTGACTGACTGACTACATTGAAATCGTTAGGCTAAAGAATCTATGTAACCAAGATTTTCTGAACACCTCAGTATCTACCACTATGCCCAAGCTTTTAGTATAGTTAAACTCACATCCAGAGCCTCATAAAGTTTTATCAAGAAAACCATACTGCCTCAGCACAATTCCAATTTAAGTACCTAGATCTTAATACAGTTTCTGGAGAGGTCCTGGCACCTCTGAAAAGGATTTACAGGTATCAGAAAACCTGTAACACAGATGATAGGGCAGGCCTATTTCTTTTCTACACATATGGCAACATCTATATCACTATATTTTTTCATGTTGCGTTTCTTCCCCATACTATTTTTGTTTCATTTTTATCAAGTTATGAGTCCTTCACGATATATTTATGTTGTATGTAGAAGTATTCCCATTTTGTAAATATTCTTCTGTGTAGTAAAGACTGGGAGCAAGCCTTTCTCATATCATTTTATATTTTCATTAATGTTTGAAGACTAAGCACTACTCACAGATAAAATGCAAAATACCAGAGGATTCATGCCAGCATCTCCTCAGGATAATCAGTTTTTCTGTGGATTTCCAATGGCAGTGAATTGCATAAGAACAGCATTTTTTTCAACAAGGCTATAAAACTAGGTTGTGTTATTAAAACTTGATGTTTATTAAAAACAAACAAAAAGTTTTCTCCATTACTTGAAATTCAAAATGTGAGAACTGCAAAAACAACCTACTTCTTATTTCATTTAAGATGTTTTATCTACCCACACTAGCCAGAAGAATTTATTTGTCTGCCACAAACTGTGATTGTCAAGGTTGTTTGACTTATATGAAATAATCTTTGGCACAGTTCAAATCCCTAGAAATAGCCAATTTAAACAAATAAATATCTAAATAACTTTTATTTTACAAAAAACCAAGCTATAATAAAGTCCTGCTGTGTTACATTTCTCTTAATAGTTGCTTCCCAATGGACTTTAGAAGACTGTTTGACAGGACAGTATCTATATTCTGATGATGTCAAAATGTCAACTGAAAATCCATCTCTTTTAGCAGGAGAGTAATACATTTTCAAAAATGTAACGTAGCAGCTGGCATTCTGCCTGGTATCCAGAAAACTGAGAGAAAACCCCTTTGTTGTCCTAATATGGAATTAGTATTTATGCAGTCTAATCCTGAGGAGGGGAGGGAGAGCAACAAAACAAACTGATATACCTGTGGTCTTAATGAGTAAAATATCGTACTTTTTCCTCCCTATTAATGCTTAAAACCAGCCTAATGAAACTGGATATTATTATTCTTCATTAACTCCAAGTTGCCATTTTAAAGCTTGACACCTTGAAATAAAAAAGGCTTCCAGTGATTTATTTTATTTCTTCTCACCATCCCTAACCAGGAAACTTTCAAAAACTAAAAGACATTAAAAAAAAAAAAATACTAAACAGAATTTCCATGTGTTGTTAATATATTTCATTCAAACCTGGTGCAAATATTAAATTTTCTTTTTTTGTTCTCCAGATCCTTAAAGAAGAAGCCTGTATCAAAACTTAGATAGGCAAATCAGTGCCAATTTGCTGCAATTTTGGTACATGTAATTTTGTACTCTAGAATAAAAGTCAAAACTACTCTCATTTACATTAAAACTATTGTATTTGTTTCACTGGAGTGCACAGGATTTTATTGCTTTGCAGTTTCAAATAGAATAAACATTTTTTTTATTTAGTGTCGGTTGCTAGCTAAATGGAATGGAAAAAAGCTTTGGTTTTGTGGCTCTTTTTTGGAAAACATTTTCTCTTTCAAAGTGAACAGTACTAGGAGCTATCTAGGTTGATATATTTCCTTCATCAAAATACAATCATGAAGTCACAGAACAGGTAAGTTTGGAAGGCATAACAGCAGTCCATCATGTCCAATCTCTTTGCTCAAACAGAGTCATCCTAGAACATATTGCACAGGATTGCATTCAGGTTCTGGAATATCTCCAGTGAGGGAGACTCCACACCCTTTCTGAACAATTTGTCCCAGTGCTCAGGCACTGCCCCTTAAAGAAGTTCCTCATGTTCAGGTGGGACTTCCTGTGCACCAGTTTCTGCCCACTGCCTCTTATCCTGTTGCTTGGCACCACCAGAGAGTGGTCCATCCTCTGACACCCTCACTTCAGATACTTGTAGACATTGATAGGGTCCCATCTCAGTCATCTCTTCTGGAGGCTTAACAGGCCCTACTTTCTCAGTGTTTCCTCACATATGGGATGCTCCAGTCCCTTAATCTAAATTTGTAGACCTTTGCTGAACCCACTCCAGGAGTTCCATGTCTTTTGTACTGAGGAGCCCAGAACTGGACACAACACTCCAGATATGTTTCACCAGGGCTGAGTACAAAGGCAGGACCAGCTCCCTCACCTGCTGGCAATACTCTTCCTAGTGCACCCCAGGATCTCATTGTCATTCTTGGTCCCCAGGGCACTGCTGGCTCATGGAAAACTTGCTATCTGCCAGGACCCCCAAGTCCTTCTCTGCAGAGCTGCTTTCCAGCAGGTCAATCCCCAGTTTGTCCTGGTGCCTGGCATTGTCCTTCCCAGGTGCAGGACCCTGCTCTTGCCTTTGTTAAAATTTAACTAGTTCTTCTCTGCCCTTATCTCCAACCTGCTGAGATCCTTCTGAAGGGCTGCTCCCCTGTCTGGGTATCGGCTGCTCCTCCCACCTTTGGAGTTAACTTGCTGAGGAGGCACCTGCCCCTTCATCCAAGTTATTGATGAACAGCTTAAACAATACTGGGGCCTGTGTTGACCCTTGGGGAACACCACTGTTGACAGGTTCCAACTAGACCCTGTGCCNGATCTCCTTCTTCTTATCCACATGGATGAGATGGCCTCTAGAATGAGGCACTCCATCACCTTTCTGGGGATTGAGGTGAGGCTGACTGGCCGATCGTTCCCTGGGTCTTCTTTGCTCTTTTTGAAGACAGGGGTGGTGTTTGCTTTCTTGCAGTCCTCAGGCACATCTCCTGATGGCTGCTACCTTTCAGAGATATTATGAGTTGTCTAGCTATAGTTTCAGCCAGCATTCTCAGCACTCATGGATGCTGAGAAGCAGGGCCCATGGACTTGTGGATGTCAAGTTTTCCCAGGCATTCTCTAATGCCTTGGTCAATCCTCTTTGACCAAGGGAAAGTCTTGCTTCCAGCATTCCTTCACCCTTTACAAAAATAGTAATGGGCCATCTAGGATTTGATAATGGTGATGTACATAGTACATCAGATTCTACAGGATTATATGTCTCAAAAAAATTTGCATCTAATGATGGTTATAAGAGATACTCATTTTCCTCTCACCCCAATTCTAAAACCTCTGTTCTCAAAATCAGCCAAGTTACACGTTAGGCAGTCAAAAAAGCAAAAAAAAAGATAATTTTTCTGAGAGTTAAGGTTATTAAAATCCCTCTGTGCTGATTTTTTTTTGTCAGTACTCCCGGTTTAACTTTTTTTCTGTTCTTTACAATGCAACCTATGTCTCCTTCTGTTTTTAACTATTTTATCCTACTTTACTGAAAGAGGCAAAGGATGGGGAATGGTGACAGGCTTGACAATCTCTCTGTTTCTTCTGAAGGCATCTCTCTAATTCTTTGGATGGGGTCACATATGTCAGCTATCTTTGTGACTTGGTGGACGTGGCTGCAGTTTCTCCATGTTTCTACAGAAATACTCCAAAATAAATACTCATAACTTATCATGATATGTAGGAATTCCTGAAAATTGTCCATTTATCTTTTGATTCTGTATTATTAGGAGATAGTTGATCACAATACAGCTTGGAGATATACACTTTACTTATTAACATATCTGTTTAGTTTTCCTGTTTGAGGTTATTTGGGTTGCTCTTCTAGATGCATCTCTTGTGGTTCCAGAGGGTCCATCACAACACAGATACCACCCAAATTAAACCATTTGAGCTTAATGTACCAAGCCAAATACAAAGAAAATTAAACTTGTTGTATTTTGGATGTTGGGTGTTTTTTAATTAACTATAGGTCTTATTTTAACCTATTTTTTTTTTAACTAGAACTCTCAATAGAGACAAAAAGGAATTTACTTATGGAACTATGATAGTATTGTGTCTCTAATTATCCTGGAAAAAATTAAATAAGCAAAGCCGTTTTTCTGCCAGAGATTGTAACTTCAAATACAAATATGCTTGCCATAGAATCCAGTAAGAGTTTTACCTCATAAAAGAAAGTGGGATTTAATGCTATAAGCAGAAAAGAGCTTTGTAAATCAAATAAAATAACAGGGTTTTTCTATTACCCAGGGAAACTATTTGTTTTTTTATTCTGTAAGGACAGAATTTATTAGCTAAATCCCTAGGTTCAAATGGAGAAGTTCTGAATCATATTTATGGTAACAGACATAACAGTTCTTTCAGTATCCTAATCTTTTAGCTTGTATATATCTTCTGAACTATTTCCACTTTCCAGAATAATTTTTACATTGCAGTTCAGTTGAACAATGTTTCAACTTTACATGAAACCAGGGAGAATTTCATTAGTCCTATTACTTCTGAGTATCATTTTCAGATATTCAAGAACTGTCTGGATGCAATTCTGGGCCTTGAACTTTAGGATGACCCTACTTGAGCAGGGAAGCTAGACTAGACAACCCACTGTGTCATTGACCTATGTCACTCCCAACCTTAACATTCTGTGATCTTTTTACCTTTGCCCTCTTTAAAACTTTCCCAAAATCTCAGTCAAGTGGCTCATCCACCGTGCCTGACTCTACTTTTGATTATAATTCTCACAGACTTGAATTCAAATTAATAATACTTATTATACATTTGCATGTATCTAATTATACTGGTGACTCGGAGTACTTTAGCCAAACAAAGATCTGAAAACTCCATTTTTCTCTTGGATAAACTGAGATTTAGCGAGGTTATGTGACATCCTACTTAACAGACTCATACACTTAATTCTGCACTAGAATTAGAAGGAAACAAATGCTCTCTTAATCATACCCATATAATTTCTCATTTGTGACTCTACTCTTCCTCCATTAAAAACAAGAAACTTCACTAAAAGCATTTTGAGGCATTTCATGGGAAAGTTCTTAAGCTTCCAAGATAAACAACATGTTGTTTTGTTAATTATTCCAGTGATAGAAATAATACAGATCTATAAAACAGTTTCTCAGGAGTTACTAAATGATAACTTCTTATTGGATAAAATGAAGTGGACTGAATTTTCCTAACCAGATTCACAGAACTCAAATCTCTTATTTCCTTTATAAAATAAGAAACATTTAAACAAAAATAAAAAAACATTTAGAGTATCCTAGTATTACATATATTACAGTGAGGACAAACCAGTTATATGACAGGAATTGCAAGTCATTGGAAAGAAAGTCTTGCAAAAATGTCCAAGCCTGTTTCTCTGGCTGACATAACTCTTGTTTTGATTAACAGTACTTATATTCTCTAAGGCTCAATTAATTCTTCCAGTTTAGGAGGTAAAGATATTATTTTAATCAGTTACTAGCAGCTAGCCATTTTTTCAATGTAGTTCATTCCCTTCTATACCATGAACTAAAAACACAGAATCCATTATATCATGTGAGTTGACACTTGTGTGAGAGAGGCTTCCTGTTCTTAAAGATAATTCCAAGCTTCTCCTTTGCACAGGGTTGCCTCTACCAATTTCCCCATCCCAATCAGAAGGATCATACAGATTCAGGCCCAAGTCACAAACACCTGATGCAGATTGCAGACAGCATTTCAGTACATTATTAAGGCAACTCATAAAAGTTTCATTTTATGGTCTATAGGTAGCTGACTAATTTTCTTACATGATTGTCTGCTCTGTCCACATAGCACGGAGCACACATAAATGTACAGGGTATACTTTTAGATAACTCTCTCAATAGAATTTCCCTCCAACACCTTTTGCTCTTATAACAAAACTTCTTCTTTCATATTGTGAGGTGTTTGTCACCATATTGTTATCAATTTCAGGTTTGTTTCATCTTTATGTAGAATTTACAGTCTTTGACATCCTCAAATTTTCTGCCATTCAACCATGTAAGTCTAACTCTATATCGAATAGGTGCAGTTAACAAACTAGGTAAAGCTTTTCCTTGTTTTGCTGTCAGATTTGTACCCTGAATATTTGCTTTGTCACCTTTTCTCTCCATATCATTATCAATACACTAAATCATTTGGTATAAGTCTAGACAAATCCTGCTCTCCACATGAATATAATTATAATGAAAAATACATGTACCCAATAAATATGTACAGATTCTTATATTTCTGATTCTCACTGTAAAGCAGTTTGCTTGAATTCTGCAAAAGTATATTTTTCTTGAATTTTTCCGGAAGTGTCTTTCTCTTTCATGTCTATTAAGTTTTTTTAAACGTTTTTCAGTAATTTTGTATATGATTAACAGTTTGTAGGACAACATGCTTCCTTTCTTTTCAGAGGCCTTTTGATGGATGAAAAGTGCCTGGATGTGGTATGTGCTGTATTCTTTAGAATTTGTTCCTCTAAGTCAAGCACACACACAAGAATATTTCCCTTTCAGTCATTTAATTTTGTCCCTTTTGATCTCAAGGTAGTTGTGAATGTCAGTTGCCAGTGGGTGTCATTACTCTCAGTGGTCACTGTTACCCAATCAAGAGTCACTCCCCCCCTCACAGTAAAAGAGATTCCCTCAGTTCATGCAAACAATAGCTCAGAACTGTAATTCCTAATGCCAAAGCACAGTGGCTGCTGCTCCCAGAGTTGCCAGTATGCCAGGGTGTGAATCGGCTACTTTCTATTACTCCAGAATATGCTTCTGATCCCGAGTCGATTCACCCAGATATGCTTAGCCCCAAAGCTCAATTCCCCATCAGATTGTCTGCTCAAGAGTTTGCAGTTCTCAAGGGACAATGACACACGGCAAAACTCATACTGAAAATCAAGTACCATATACATGTGCAACCACTTACACTCTTTAAACTGTAACACACTTAAATCCAATTTTTCCTTATATGCATTTCTTGTTTCCCAAATGATACCATCATTTAATCTTATCAGCAATCAGCCTTCTACTGAGAGTCCAGCATGTACTATCTATCTAGTTAATTAACTCATCTAAGCATGCTGTCAAGCTCCAACCATTATTAATAGCCTGCATTTGAAGGTTTTATCTACACGTTCCCTTGCCTTTACATCCTCACATCCTCCTGCACTCTTCACAGCTAATGTACCTCAGACCACAGGTACCCTGTTTCGATTAACCGAGGTTCAGCTCCCTGCTGTAGTCATTGCCTTACATAGGCATTGCTCAATCATTCATATCGAGGGCAGCTCAGCTTTTGCGGACCCGTGCTTCATATGATGCTACTAGGCAGCAGCTGAGGTAAATTTCCACAAAATTAACATACTGCCATTTGATAAAGGTTGGCATGATTCAAATGCACAGGAGTGCATGACGCCACATCCTTTCTTTTTCCCCATCCCTGACCCCCAATTTCATCAGCAATTTTAAGGTCAACAGCAATTCTAAGGCAGTCCCTTGACAGGTACAGCAGAGGAGCTGTAGGAGAAGCTAGTCTGTCTGACTACTCTGAACATAGTCAACTAATAGGAAATCTTATTCCCAATGTCTGTTCCTGCCGTACCCTGTTCCTACCCTACCCTGTTCCTACAGAAAAGTAGGCATGCAGGAGAAAATGGAACAGTCTCTCCTGTGAATGTGTGGAACCTAGTTTCAGGCACAGCAAAGAAAACTCCTGTCTAATGGACTGAGCACCACTACAGAATCAGACATTTGAATATGGAAAACAGTCCATGGTTCCCACAAATTTTCAAAATAAGGATTGACTGCAGCCAGTGGTAAAGATGGTGTCTTAATATATGAACCATATTCCACTGATTCCATGGATTTTGTAGCTCTCCTTCCATTATCTCTTAGTGAAGCTTTGTCCTTTTCATGCTGATATAGTTTCAAATGCAGAATTCATCCAGAATGATTTTCTATCCTCAAAGGCTATTACTCAAAAAACCAAAAAAAAAAAAAAACCAAAAAATCCCCAAACCAAAACACACAAAAAAAACAAGAACAAACCCCCCCCCAAAAAAAACCAAACAGATAACCCAACACACATTTAAAAAAATTAAACCAATCTAGGTAATGAAAGTGGCTTCTTTTAAGTAATTTCCCTTTTATCTTGAAATCTTCTGCTACTAAGACAGGCTTGCAATACACATAAAGAACAAAAAAATTGTATCAGTCATGGTAGATGCTTTTTCCTTGCTTGTTTTAGAGCAGTGGAAAAAAAATTAGCACTTACAAGTTTTCTGTTGTTGCAAACTTATTTATTTATTTATTTATTTTTCATTGACACAGAGAAAGGTGCCTGTTGTGTTCCATTTATGGTGTCAATAAGAAACCTTAAGCCAGTTTCCAGTATTTTGAATTAAAAAGAGCTACCTGTCACATTTTGAATCCCATTTGACAGCTGTAAAAATTACCAGATTGCATAGGAGATTTTGCTGAAGAAATTCACACACAAATCTCACATCTTCTGTTGTTTTACTACCATCTATTTTTTTGTTTAGATGCTGCAATTAGATAATACATTAAATATTAATGAATTCTGCTTGAAATTAATGTCAGAAGCAGTCCAGAAAAAAAGAAAGCCATTCTGTATCTTATATTTAGTGTCTCATCTGCACATCTCTCCAGCTGTCAGGACTACCCTTTAATCCTTACTGTTGTCATATGCCATTGATTAAAATGTAGGGCAGAGGCCACTACTCAGGCATGGATGCAGAAACTGACAGCTCAGTAAGCAGGTAATGCAATTTCAAAACTCCTGAGGTGTCACCTTAGAAGTTATTTTTCCATTACAAACACTTACTATTAATTCAATGGCTCAGTTAAAAGTATTAATATGGATTTTGGGGTTAATTCTTTTTTTTTTCAATAAAAACTTACTTTCTGACAGTTATTTTCCAAAAATCTTTCTTCAAAATGCAAGCTCTGCTGGAATGTAGTCATACTATGTGTTTTACACCTTCCACTAATTTGGAAAATATGGAGAACTTCCTGATTTCTGGAAATAATTTTAATTTTAATGCATTTCGTAAACACTGTCTCCTTTTTTGCTGAAGTTCATGCATTTATATAAATCTCAGAACATTATTGTTTTGAATCTATTACGTGAAGGATGTCACTGCAGTGGTCAGCTAGAAAAACACAGAAGTGTTTTGTGCAATATTATGTTTGATAAATCCTTCTGTCACTGCAGTCATGGAATTATGTCAAAGAGTATATGATAATACAATTTGAATTTCATGTAATGAAAATTAACATTAAGAGAATTTTTAATAAGCTATGATTAATAAAGTCTGAACAATTCAGTATCTACAAGTCATTTTGTGCACATTATGCATATAAGAAACAATGTTCTTTTAATATAAGTCATTTGAAGTTCTAAAAGCTGAACACCGAAGTGATAACATGTGTTCTTTAAAGATTACCATGGTCATAAGTATCCAACAACTGTCCTATTTAGAAATTATTTACCTTTGGCAGAAAAATTTTACTTGATATTTCATTGCTTTCCTTTTTTCTGGAACAATTGTTTGGTTTTGTTAATTTTTTAACACTTGGGTTTTCTATCTATAAACAATGGAATCACATTTGTCCTTAGAATATTTTTCCTGATTATTTTCACCTAAGCAGTCAAGCCTGAACGCTGTTATTAAGAGACATGGGAAAGAGAAGCTAACTGGTATCTCAGGTGGAAAGCTTTTGCCTCCTTTATGCTGCTTTTTTTAGTTAAAAGTCTCCCAGGCCCAGGTCTCAGAGCAGGAGACCAGCATTATGAACAAATCTCTGACACAAATATATGCACAATCATAACAAAGACAAAACAAACGCTAGCATGACACCAATATTTGCTGTGCAAAGAAACACTGCCAGACTCAGCAGACTGGTCTCTCTTGGAACACCACTCTGTGTTACTATAAGTAGAGTATATTTTAGATTTTTTTACTAGTGTTGAGAACATCAGTGAGGAGCATATTCTGAAGTAAATTTGGACACTGTGAACTCCCACATGACATTAGCAGGAAGTAGGGAGCCTCCTTCTCTTTGCAGGTCATCCATTTCTCAGTAAGTGTTAATTAGACTCTTATTGTCACCTAATCTACAAATATTTTTATGTACTATTTAGCTTTTATACGCAGTATGAGTTCAGTTCTTCCACTAGATGACTAACCTTGTTGAAAAGGAACATTACTTGAAGAAACCATTGAGACATTGAATCTTGCCAAACAATGACAGCAGAGTGTGGTAAGAGGAAGGAGAAATTACCTGGAATTTTGTCACATTAAAGACCTTTTCACACTTGTGTCTGTAGATGCAAAAGACACACTTATTTGTGAAGATGTTTTGTTGGATTTTTAAGACCCATACAATCTGGAGTTTTGATCCACAGCACACTTTCTTGAATCATGCTAGTGTGATTAAAAAAACATAAAAAGGCAAAACTGGAACAGAATATGTGCTTAACTTTAAACATAAATCCTACTGATTTCAGTCAAATCCGTAATCTACTGATATTTGCCTGAATGGGCATTCTGTTCTTAATGACTCAGAGCCTGAGGGAAATGAAAGACAAGGGTTTAATTGGCTTCCAACTAAGCTCTACATTTTTTTTTTCTTGACTTCATGGCAGGGATACAAAAGGTTATGTTTTCATCCCTTCTCATTTAGTACCCTGAGGTCAACAGGAGCCGGCTACATGAAAGTACAGGAAAATATTTTAAGAGGATGTCAGTACTATAATAATCAAATATTGTGTAAAATCGTGAACCATAGGATTCTACTTTCCATCCTATAATGAAATCATAGGATAGTTTGGGTTGAAAGGTCATCTACTCCAAACCCTCTGCAAGGGAGGGATGAATTGAGGTTTCTCAGAGCCGCAGTGTACCTGACCTTGAATGTTCCAGGTATGAAGTATCCATCAGCTCTCTGGGCAGACTGTGCAAGTTTCACCATCCTCATCGTAAAAAATTTCTTCCTCACACCTACTTCTGAATCTCCCCTCTTTAAATGTAAAGCCATTCCCTGTTGCAACAGGCCCTATTAAAATGTCTGTTCCCATCTTTTTGACAAGTCTACTTTTGATATTGAAAGGCCATAAAAAGATGCTCCCAGAGCCTTCTCTTCTTCAGGCTAAACAACTCCAATTCTCTCAGTTTAACCTCACAAATCCTCACAAAAAAAAAGCTCCATGCCTCTGATCATTTTGTGCCTGTCCTCTGGACTGTCTTCACAAGATCTGTGTCTTTCCTAAACTGGGGGAGCCATTGTTTGCTCAAGCCCAGTTTTACATCCACCAGTGTCCCCCAAATCCTTCTCCTCAAGGCTGCTTTCAGTCCCTTCACTCCCAAGCCTGTTTTGATAGCAGGGGTGGCCCAAATCCATATGCAGAATCTACATTTGGTTTTGTTGGACCCCATGAAATTCCCAGGGGCCACTTCTCAAGCTTATCCAAGACCCTCTGGGTGGCATTCTGTCCTTCAGGAGTGTCAACTGCACCACTCAGCTTGGTGTCATCTGAGAACTTGCTGAAGGTTCACTTGATCCCTTCATGTGTGTCACTGTCATAGGCTGCCCAGCACTTCAACAGTGTAAATGATGTCTTTGAGTGTAGACCCAGACAATTAGCTAATGTATTCCCTCTTCATAAAAAATGCATATCACCAATCCCTACCTTAGGCATCCTTTTTTTTCCTAGTGCGCATTTCTACAAATTAGTTACATCTAAATAAAATTGTGGTCTTTTTTGCTATTGCAGCAATATTGTTATAAATTATTTTCCTGAAAATGCCACGTTATCTCTAAAAGACACAGAAAAATCTTACACTGTGGAAATATGTATAATATATGTCTTCTTGGCATGACATACACTATTATTTCTAAGATGCCAGAGGTCAAACAAACCCAAACAAACAAATCCAAATCATAATTGGAAGGAAGTGCTTTAATATGCAGGTGTTATAGATAATGATAGATAAAAATTTTGAATTTGAGATGCAGACATCAATATTGACTCAGGTGTTTTTTCCAAGCTTATTGTTCTACCTTAAAAAACCCTAATATCAAGCTCCTGTTTAGAGCACTCCTGATACTAAAAGAAATTGTGAGCTTTTCAATTATCGCATCATGTCGCAGGAGTCTAGCCAGTCTCTTGTAATTATTTTTATTTTCTTCTTTTAAATTTATTGGAGCATTCAAACACTCCGTTTAAGTTGTGGAAATGCTGCTTCCTCCAACTCCCACTGAATTGCTTTTGCAAAGAATGAATTGATACACGCCATTTGCTCCTCTGCTTCTTTGTTTCTCTTAGAAACATCTGTGCTTTTTGTTATTGAAACAGTCATGAAACTAAGTGAAACATTTGACACTTTGGCATCAGGGAGAGACGTTCTGGATAGGGCAAGGGATAGGGATAGAAAATGTTTGACTACATGGGCCACATTCATGTGTTTAGTGGGGCTTTTTTTGTTTGTGGGTTTTAATAGGTTAGCCACTGCTTTTTTCCTGGTGTTTCTAGAATCCAAGTGAGAATAATATACAGAAAAAGAATGGATTATTAATTTTATTATGAGAAAGAAGTAAAAAAAGAAAGGAGACTTGGAAGAAGCAAAATATTCCCCCTTTTGTTAGGTTCTAATTAAAAAAACAAAAATGTCCATGCGTGATGTTGCCTGGTCTTACAGTATATATTTCCTTTGTGGAATTGGAAATGCTGGCACTCTTGGGTAGGTACTGTTCTGGCAAATTTCATCAGCATATGAGCTTCTGATAGACCAGAATATTGCCTCTGCCTTAAACTTTTACTGTATTCAACATAAATGGTCGTCATAAATCTCCTTTACAGCTTACACTTTTTGTCTTCTATGGGTTGCTATTTTCCATTCCCTGGTCCTCTGAAAACCATATCTCTGCCTCTGCTGAGTTAATTTTTTGATTCTCAGATGTTTTAATTTTGCGGGTATTCCTTACTGCTATATGGGTTATCCTTGCTTGAATGCCTCACTGAAAGGCCAAGTCATCATCTTCTGATAACTACACTATCATTTTTATTAGTTAGTAAAAGCCACTGACAGATTGCTAAACACCAAGTGCCTCAGCTCATGTGGGGGTAGTGCCCACTTCGTGATCTCTGTAGGTGCAGCTGGTTATGAGTGCACACCATGCCTGCCAATAGAGGGCTATCCAAGTTTCATTCATGCACTAACCCGCAATCCGTGAAAAGCAAAGCTTTCCAGCCATAATGCACTTTTCAGTCTCATGTTAAAAAGATTCATTTTTCAGTCTGGTGTTGAAAAGGCTCATTTATTTAGAAATGTACCCTTCAGGATCTGCATGCTGCCATACTGCAACAAATACAAGGATTCTTAGGAAGATTTCATATTTATACCAAACAATGTACTGGACCTCATTAGAAAGTCAGTTTCAGTCAATGGGGAAAACTACTCAAAACCCCATGCTCAGGAACTGTAGTCAAACACTTGGTAAAGTATTCCAGCAAGAACCAGGTGAACAAAAGATATCTTATTTGCCTACAGACCTTACATTGTCAAAATTCAAGTGAGAAATATTTCTGAAGATCATCATTTCCACATTCAGCAAAACCCCTTAAAATTTGGTTATATTACTCAACTTACATTTTATAGACTTTAGATGACCAAGCACACACAATGAAATTGAGTGAAATTTCACTGATGTAAGAAACAAATTTTCATCTGAAATTATTGAGATTTAACTGAATTATAAACATATAAGAGCTGACCTTTCTGGCTTTATTTTGAAAATATTAAATACTGTCCAAATGCATTTAATCATGCTGGCATGAAAACTGATATTATCAAAATGTTTTTATTTTTTTCTCTGAATCTCCACAATTTAATATGATTTGTTAAGCAACTAAATCAGTACAAAGATGGAAAAATACCCGTTTTCAGCCTTTTGTGAGACCATGATATTCATTTTGCATCTTAATGGCTAACTCATAGCTCTGCTCCATATATCCTCCTTTTGAATCTAGCAAAACAGCAGTGCTAATTTTATTTTTTGAAGGTCAAGCTACTCCTGCAATCTGATTCCCAGGCACACTGTTATTTTCAGTGGTTTATATAGTCTTGGGATCCAATTAGCAGCACCATAAAATTCTAAAGGTGGTGGCAGCACAAGCAATGAGTATGGAGGAATATTCAGGCAGAGGAGTCCTCACATACCTGTGTATGTGTTCAGGGTCTGCTTAAAAATGACAGATAGAGAAAAGAGACAGAGAGGACAGAGAGCAAGTGAGCAAGAAAGAGAATGAGAAAGAAAAATGAAGTGAGAGTTCAGGACAGAAAGAGAGAATAGAGAGGCAGAGTGACAGCATGAAAGAGCAAAAGGGAACAATAGAGTGAGAGAGTGAAAATAGAGAATTTATGTGAGAATTTTATGGGGTTTTGCTTAGAGACATTGCAACACAGAGACACAAATGACACACATCCAGGTGATAGATGCAACGCAATGGGAAACATCACTGAACAATAAAGTAAGCCATAATTTTCACATCTCAAACACATGAATGCAAATCCATTTTTCAAATATTTTTTTTCTTTTTCTTAAAGAAGGGATTGCTCGGTCTATTATTGTCATTTGATTCTCAAAAATAGACAATAAATAAGCAGAACTAATTATATAGAAGTACTTTCCAGTCACTCTTCTCACTGTGGCCTTTGATGTACATGTGTAATTCCTTGACCATAAAATAAACTGCTCTATAAATTAATATACAGACCATAATATATAACTATTATGTTCTGAAAGAAATTATGTTCTAAAACAAGCTAAAGATTAGATTTTAAAGAAAGTAGTTTGTCCTTAGCTAAAATAAGGTGTAAATTGGAAAGTATTAGAATTTATTAATACCTTATCACATTATTTCTAATGCATTAGAAAATCTAATTTTGATTTTCTAATACACTAGCTATGTTCCCAGTTATCCTGGTTTCAACTAGGATAGACCTGATTTTCCTCTAAGTACCTTGTCCAGTGCTGTGTTTTTGATGTAATGTGCAAATAATGGTAATAACACACGAATATTTTGGCTGTTACTTACTCTAAATCAGGACTTTACTGTTTCCGTAGCTCTGTCAGTGAGCAAGTGCACAAGAAGCAGAGAGGTAGCACAATCTGGACAGCTGACACAAACTGACAAAGGGGATATTCAACACCACAGAACATTATGCTCGGTATATGAACTGGGGAAGTTGGCCAGGAGTTAACAGTGCTTGGATACAGGCTGGGTTAGTAAGTGGTGAGCAGCTGTATTCCTCTTCACCCAGGTTTCTTGGGTTTAATTCCTCTTTTTTTTTTTTTCTTATTAATATGATCCTCATTATTACCATTTTATTACTATATACTATGACATTGTTATAATTTCTTCTTCTTATTGTTGTTATTATCATTATTACATTCTGGTTTATCTCAATTATTAAACTATTCTTAACACAGATGTTTCAACACTTTTTTTATTCTCTTGCCCATCCTAACAGAGGTCTTGGAAAAGTGAGCAAGCAGCTACATGGCACTTGATTTCCAGCTAGGGTTAAATCACGACACATTTCCAGTTTTTTTTTGTAGTTGTTTATTTTAGGCTTACTGATTATTAATAGTTGGATTGTACCCATATTAATTGTTTTGCCCAGTCCATAAGTGGATTGGTGCAGAATGTAAGGTAGAAAAACTCACCCTGATTTCAGGATGCTCTAAATCCTTTTCTCCTTTACCATTCACTGCCAAACACTAGAAATAAAGGATCTACGGAAACACCAACTCAGGTAAAGAGATAAAGTAACAAGACTTTTATTGACTTGTCACCTGCAATTCACTGTTCCCTCTGCTAAATAGTATTTTTTCCTTGAATAGAAAAGGAAGAATTACAATTCATACAAACCCAGATATTCATACTATCCACCTGAACTCATCCTGTAAGGAAAGTGGAAATTAACAATGTTTTTCTTGTCAATACACAAAATATCATTGTAATTTGTTGAACAGCTATGTTCAGTAAGATGTTTGTAAACAACAGTAAGATACCTCTGTGATACCTCCTGGATAAAAAGGTGAACAATAAACTCAGTAGAGCACCTACTGAAATGAAGGGAAATGAGACTGCACTCCCACACATAAAGACTAAATTTGGTCTTTAGTGTTTAGTGACATCACTGGCTAAAATATAATTAGCCCAAATGTCAGGGTTCAATAAATCCATGTGAGACGGGTACAACATAACACCAATGTGATGCAGAAAGTCATCCCACTTTATTCTTCAGCTGTGCTTCTTTTAAAACTTTTTACCTTCCATACACGCGACACGGAACTTCTGCATATGGGTTGTACACGCGCTTATGAGATTATACAATTGGTTATAGGTGATAAACAAAAGCTAAGCATGCACTATATGATTGCTATATGCAGATTCACTAATTTGGGCAATATTTCCGGTATTCCTTGGCCAGCAAGGAATTCCCTACTTTTGGGCAGTATTTCCGCAAGCAACCTTCTACTTTTGGGCAAGATCCGGTTTTCTCTGGCCAGCTGCTAGCTTTCTTGCAGCATCAGCAAAATACTTTCTCTTATTTATCTTCAAAGACTTTCATAGGTCTGTTAAGACAGACCAGCTGTTAAGACAAACTAGACCCTGACACCCTAAGAAGATAGATGTGTCCTTGATAATGTATCCTTTCCTATTAATTGGTCTTACCTTTTATTCCATCTGAAAAGCAGCATTTGCATGTGATATGGAAGTGAAAACTAGAAAAAGACAAAACAGTATTTTACAATTAATAAGAGTTAAAAAGAGTTTAAAATATCACAATTAATAAGAGTTAAAAAGTTCAGCTCTCCCCTCACTTGAGTTTTCCTTATATTTCTTCTCTATATGTGCTAAATAAAACAAAAAGAAAGAGCTACAAAAGTAATAGGAATGTTAACAGGAAATGCAAAAGGGAGCAGTGTCTAGAGAGAACTTGGCCTTAGTGTGCAACATTTGCATTGCAGAACTTGACCTTAGTGTGCAACATTCACACTGCAGAATCTGCATACACTGTTTGTGCCTGGGCAGGAGGGAGTGGTGCCAATAACCAAGTTTTGCTGTAATCACCACTGATTTATTGACAAGCATTTATCTAATGGTTCACGTGTATGTCAGTCCACCTCTTCAAAAGTATTACACAAACAGTGGATTTATTTGATTGTGTTTGGTAAAATTTAATCAGCCAGTCTTTTTAGGTGTACCGGCAAAATGGGACAAGTACATAGGGCTGCTGACAAGTGCTAATAGAGCTCCACTGTTTAGACTTCTAGCATTTATGGTGCTTCAATAAGCTTAGGAAAACCTGTACTATATGTGAGGATGCAAGATCTTTCAACCATGCATACCTAAGGCCAGAACTGATGTTCAGGCAAAGAAAGTTTGCAGTTGATATCAATGCTCCTTGCTACTTTATGTATTCTTTTCAATAAAGTCTTCTGAAGCTATATAGAAGACTTGTATTCATGCTATCTCATGCAATCTGAAGCAGACTTATCTGCATAATATTAGTAATATTTGTTTCAGTTTTCTTGTTGTTTCTTGACATTTGCTCTCTATCAGGAAAACTAAGCCTGTAAGGCATGCCATGAATCTGCATCAAATAATGAAGAAACACTGAACCATAAATCAAATATTGGGCAAAAACCACTGCCTGATCAGTTTCCAGAATTCCGAAATCAACTTACATGGCTGAAAACAGATCTCTAATTTGTTCCAGCTGCATTTTACTACAATACAACATGGCAAAGGCAGTAATTACTGCAAAGAATAGCTAGATAATAAATACTAGGTATCTTACTAAATATCTTTTTGAGCTGCCATTTGTGACATGCATACAGATGAGATGCTTACTAAGCAGAAATTTTTTTCAATGTGAAATTGAGATACAGCTTGAAAGACAAATTACTGATGTGTAATTAAAAAGGTTCACTCGCTAGCACACTGAAACAAAACTGGTAATCATGAAGGTGTAAAATACCAAGAAATTCCATGATATCTGTTAGTGATCTGGCTATACATTCTGATTTTCCAATTTTTTTTTTTTCGTACTGTATAATTCTGGTAGGAATAAGCTGGGGGGAAAAATAAGAGTAAAGAAAAAGGAAAGAATTTTTTGCAGAATTTAAATTACATGGCAATTAACCACAAATACCTAAATTGTCAAATTTCAATTATCTGAGCAGAAAAGCACAGTCATATTCAATGCCGCCTCACAATACATGGACATCAGCCATCTGATACCTTGGGAAATTAGCAATAATGATTTCAAAAGAGCTTTATAGCCCTACTACTCCAGCATTTCCATAGTTAGACAAAAAAGGTGTAAAAATGAATTTGAAACCAAGAAAAAATTTTTTACAAAGAATTGTCCCTAAGTCTGTCAAGTGAGAGTTATTTGGAGCAGTTAATATTATTTGAATGAATGTTAGATCTCCTTTTAAAAATCTGACTAGTTTTGCTGAATGTTTGGTGACATAATTAAATTCTTTTTTCACTCTGGTTCATCATTTCCTCCCCCTCACCCTTCCTCTTCACATATTTTCAGGTTCCAGATTACAGGGTTGTTTAACAGGTCAAATTATGATTTTACAGCATCATTGATGTCTGTCTCATTTCTTAACTGATATTGAGGACAAGATCCCAAACTGCAGCAGATAGGCACAGTTCAGCTAAACTCATTGAAGCTGATCACAGGAGCATCAGACCTGTTTGGGGCTTGTATACAATCTTTCCTCTTTTATTCCTCCTCCTTTGAGCAAAGAGCATCTAAGATGGTCTCATGACTGATACCAAGCTGACCATGTGACCTTTTCACAATATGTTTTGCTTATTCAATTGTACCTTATCCAGGATAAATAATCCATCCAGTTATCCTAAACAGATGTATGTGCTAAGGAAAGTTCCGTGTCTGACCATTTGGGAGCCTCTCTGGCAAGCACATTCCCAGTACCCAACAGTGTCCCTGCTGGGACTGAAGCCTGTTCACATTGGGCAGCTCCAGTGAGCCAATATGTTCCTCATTTGACTCCCTGTTCACACCGCTCAGACAGTCAGACCAGGATTTTTTCCTGGTTTGATGCTCAGTTTCCCATTGCAGTGTCTCAAATCTCTGCATCATTAAATTAATTTAATGATGGCACCACAATATCTTACACTGGTGCCTCTGGAGGGACCCCAAACAAACGAAATCCTGGGGCTTTATACCCTCACAGTCCAAAGGCATGAAAGTCTCAGCTCTTCCTGCCGAGTCCTGAGCTCCTGGTATGTATCTGATTGTCCCTCACCAGGCTGTGCTGCAGGTCCCATGCCCTTGGTGGTGCCAAGGGTCACTGCCAGTTCATGGCCTCAGTGTATCAGGCCCTGCCACCCAGACACCAACCTGCAGCTCCACTGCAGCCGCACCCCGAGGTACCTGCACTGTGTGTGTTCCTCAAGAGTATGGAACTAAGTTAAACGAGAAATTATAAAAAAGGACATCTCCTCTGCCATTCTGACCACTGCTAATTATGTTACCTTTTCTCAATTTTCTTCATTTTGTGGGACATTCTAGAGCAGCTCATTCTTCTATGGTTCTCATCTTTCCCATCACATCTTTCTGTCATAATTTAAGGTCCTATCTGGTAATGAATGCATTGTTTTCAAAATTCTTGTTTGAATGCAATCAGGCTTCTCACAGCAGGAGCTTTAAACACTGACTGCACTGACCGGAAAAGGCATAAAACAGGGTATATTATATTCATATTCCTGTGGATGTCACAGTACTGCAGGGATTATTAAAGGGAGTATTTCTATATCAGAATTTAAGAAAGACCACCCAGTTCTTCTATAGACAAGTAGTGTTCCCTTTACTTAAATAACAAGGGGGTTTTTTTGCATTGGAAATTGAAATTTAGTGTTGTCTTCCACTGAAAGAAATAACTGTTCCCTTGTGTTCAAAATTATTTGAGATTGGATTGAATGATTTGAAAATCAGGCTACTCACTTCCATTGAACTTCAAATCTGAACATTACTCTCCCCCTTTACTTAACATGCAATAAAAAATTGCAAAACAGCATAACTTAGAAGTTAACATATTCACCACAATTTCAACACTTACACTTTCTAACACCTCTCCTATGCACATATATTTGCATGCAAGGAGGTGAATGCATGCTAAGAAGTTCCATGCAGCCATATGGAAAAAAAACCAAGCAGTTTTGTTTAGCACCAAAAATTTTGTGGAGGATCTAAGAAAACAGAATGGGGAAAAACAACTGCAGAAGATTATCCGGGAATATCTGGAAAGGTATTGCCTTCATATTTACGCAATATCACAGAATGCTCAGATATTCTCATGAGAAATGGAAATATATTACATGGTAAATATATTACATTTTTAAAATGCTTTGACAGGAGAGAAGGGGTTTTGGGTTGTAAGTGTGTTTGAGTCTACAAAATATGGTACAAAATGTGGAGTCTCTGCGTAAAGTATGTTTTTTGTGTATTTCCATTTTTTCTACTGTAGCTTTTTCCCACTCCAGAAAACTAATTTTATCCTTGTCCCCAGCCAACAGCTAAGTACCATGCAGACACTCACCGACTCCCCTCAGACCATGAATGTAAATAAAAAAAATAAAATACCATAGGTTGAGATAAGACGAGTTTAATAACTGAGAAACCAGGAAACCTGGATTTGATTTGAATTAAATGTTTTCTTAGGCACACTTTGTAACTGCTGAAATAAAGAAGAAAATGGGATTTTGCAATTTCTTTTTCAGAATCTGAAACTCAGGTATTTGCAATAGTAAAGATTCAAAATTACCTTTTTGCAATAGTTTTGTCTGTGGAGTAAAAACTATCAATCTAATTTATTATTCATCTCTGCTATGACACTTTCTGCTCTGGAAACTAATTGATATTGTTCTTCTCTATAATTTAGCACAGTTTTTCACACACACACACACGCGCGCACGCGCACTTTCACAGACATACACATACACTTGTTGTACACGGTACAAATTGATTGAAAGAATCACAGAAATTTAACCCTGTAAACACCTAAATTACATTGTAAGAATCTTGGTTTCTTTGGAGCATGAAAATTTGCTCAAAATCACTTTAGTATTACATGCTAAATATATAATGCTTGTCTAGCTCATCTGTGCTCATTGCTTCACATGGAAGCATCCTAAATACTGTGAACACTGATAAACTCTCTTAAAAGTGAAATTTAATGATGAAACTGTATGTTTTTTCCATTATTAATCATAAGTATTTATAGGCAGTCTGTGTAGTCAGAAAACTTCAATAAAATACCCTTCAACATTTTATTACAGAAATTAATTGGGGAATAGGTGAGGAAATGTGACAGCCATTAGACACACTCTTTAGAGAGACAGAGTCACAGCATCAAACGTAGGTGAAATTTTCGGGAATGCTGGCCATGATGTCCCTGAAAAGCTTTAGAACTGTATACTGATGCCTGCATAACCACAATGTTCTACATACCAAGTGTGAGGTCACGTTTTTAGGATCAATCAAAGCACAAAGAAGCTCAAAAGAAGAGTGGAGAGCAAGGTGAGGGGGGTGATGTCGCTGTTGCTTATATTGACATTAATCTGTCCCAGAAAACGCATAACTTTAATTACTCTCTGAGTGCTGAAGTGGTAGAAAAAATTAGGTAGTTTATCCAAGACTTCACTGCATGACTGGAAAAAACTGAAGGAAGCCAGACCCTGTACTGATTTGCACACATTGTAAAACCCCAAAACATGAAGTGACATTTGTCAAAGTCTCTGGGACTCTACCTGAGTAGGGTCTTTCTCTCAGAGTGCTTAAATACCTTGAAAACCTATGGGTTCTGTGATCTGGCCTATTGCAAACAGCAGTTCAGGACAAGTTCTCTTACCAGACTTCAGCTCTCAAGAGGTTAGTGGTTATAATCTAAATAAATAATCTATCTGCCATGTCAGCTCCCTCTAAGACTTTTACTCTGTGACAGAATGAAACACCCTTGAATGTGACTCTTTTTCCTAGTCACTACAGCAAGATGACTGGCTTAGGATACAATGCCCAGCTTTCAAACAGCTTATTTTCACCCTCAGAAGGAACAAGATGCAAGTCTGCTTTGAGAATACCACAATTACCTAACAGATGTTACTGTTTTATATGACTTTTCATGTGAAGAACCATAATAACTTGAATGACCATTTTTACCCAGACAGTGAGATGATGCAAGACTCAGGTGTTGTCCCTGCCTGTACTCTGCTTTACCAACATATTAACTGATAAACAGAAAGCACCTGTAGGATTCAGTTCAAGGCCTGACTGGTAAATCACTATTCCCATTCAGTCCTTGACTTCTCCACTGAAACTACCTGTAGAAAGGCTCAATAATGTCAGTTGCAAAGCTGATCTCTGTTGATAACATTTTGTATATTTTGGAAGATCATATTATTTAGCTCTACTGTGTACAAGTGCTGAGGTGCTGGGAGTGTGGGGCTGCAGGGGTGGCTTTTGTGAGAAGAAGCTTGGAATGCTCTGTACCAGAAACAGTTCCAGAGGGCTCCAACACACCCACACAAGGTGATGGCAGGTCGGAGACAGTATTTTTCAAGAAGCATAAAAATGCCACACAGCAGAGAGTGAGAGAGGAGTAAGGAAAAAAAATGTACGAGAAGCAGCCTGGCAAACACCAATATTGAAGAAAGTGGGGGAGAAGGTGGTCCAGGCATTGGAGCAGATTCCCCAGCAGGCCTGTGCTGAAGTCCATGGTGAAGCAGATTGTCCCTGTACACTGGGAGAACTGCAATGGAGCTGATATCCACACTGGACCTGTACAGGATGACACACCAGAGCAGGTGAAGATGTCGTGAAGGAACCTGCTGTCCCTGGAGAGCCCAGCAGCACCATGCTCCTGTGAGGAGCAGTGGCTCATGAGAGCTGACAGGACAAGTTTTATAGTGGGAAAGTATAAAGGGTTATTGCAGAGCCTACCTGACCTTCGTTGGACTTCACTTTGAAATTGTACAGAGACTTGAATCATATCTGAGTAGCAAAAGGAAAAAGTATCTTAGCTCAGCTCTAGAGCTCAAGACAAGCAAAATTAACTAAGGAATCTTGATGTGGATATTATCCATGCGAAAAGGTCTGGTTGGCTTTAAGGAAATATACCAGTTACTAGTCCACTGTGAGCATCCTAAAAATAAATACAAAGATCTAATATGCAAAGGGTTAGGGAGTCACAAAAAGGAAACTGCTCTATTTGCCAGATCACCACTGATTTGAGAACAGCCTGGAGCAGAACCAAGTTTCCTAACATTCATCTCTGTGGTTCCTTAAGATAAAATTTTAAACTTCACTATGCCAAGCAACCTACCAGTCATTGCAGATACCAGAATTTGATAAACTAGTTTCCAAAATAAGTCATTTGCTTTCCCTTTGAAATTCTCCAGTGAAAAACTTGAGTGGAATATTTGCCTAATACACTTCACAGAAATACAAAAACACAGACACAAACACACACATATCATGTCTGCTACAGAGAGGAAAAAAGGCAGCCAGAATCCCAGCCTTTTTCTGTCAAGTTCTGCTTATATAATTTCTCACAAAAACAAGCAAGAATAATCTTATCCTACTGTTTCCTTAATACAAGTAATTTGAAATTGCTATTATTCAAGAACAAGTATAGGGGCACAATTTCTCAAAGGCAAGAAAAAATTAAAACATATTGTTTCCTTGCATTATTTTAATAATTATTAGCTGACCAAAGATTGCAAAGAGCGAGGTTGCAATGCTTGTAATATTTTGTGCATCAAATATTCTAGTTAGTCACAGCTGGGTCTCTCTGCCCTCCATTCCATACTGATCTACCTACTGATTTTTGCTATCCAGACTGTATTTACTTTTTCGTTCACACTATCTCCTTGGTACTCCATCCATCATCACTCATTAAACATTGAAAAGTTATAGTATATGAACTCATCAGAAAGTTATCAGAACCAAAAAGAGAAGTATAGTTACTAGTAAAATATCTCATCAGAAAGGCTGATAGGCAGCAAAGTCCATACAAGAAAAGAGGCAAATACAAGGTCAGGCCTAGATGCAAAGCCATAGGCACAGAACTGCACTGCAGAACAACAGAAATACAGCCTGAGTGTAGAGATATTCCACACATATCTGGAATGTGACATCATTATTTGTGGCGGTGGCCATGGCACAAATAAGCATGACCAACCAGCTGCATGGGACGGTGGCTAGTGGAGTCCTGGGTGCAGGGCAAGGTTTATGTTAGGGGGACGAGATTGTCCCCTGCAGGATCCCCTGCAGCTGGAGCCATTAACATGCACTCCTCAGTTGTTCCATTGGCTCCACGCATCTTCCCACCCATATTCCTTATTTGGTAACTATTCTAGAATGTTCCTCTTTGTCTTCCCCAGCCGGGAGTGCCCATTGGCTTTTCAAATCTTGCACCCTCCCCTATTATCCCCGCATTGCTCTGTATCCCCATCAATCTTTCCTCAAGCCTCTCCGGATGGATCCTTTGCAGTCAGCCACTCCTCCTTCGGGGCCCCTTATAATCCTGTGTAACCCCTCATTTGGGGCTCTCAAGCTTCAGATCCCAGCGCCTTCCCACCCTCCATGTCCGACCCTTCTTCGCCTCCCTTCGCCACCCTCTCTTCCCTACAATAAACCTCTGGGATACCAAACTCGATAGCCTGCATCTCTTCCATCTCCGCGCAGTTCCTGCCTTCCTCTGTCCCCCAAGACTCTGCAGACCAATCCATGAGCTTCACTGCCGCAGCTCTCCCAGTGAGCACTCGGCACAGCGGCTCGCCCCTTGGTTGTAGCTTCCAGGCGTGTCGCTGGAGTCAAAAGCACGAAGCTACAATTATTCCCGTTATTTTACTGGAAATCTTTATGATTTCCTAAATGTGTTGTGCCATCTGTATCATAATTACTTTTCATAAGTTAATGGCACAGTTTTTAATTTAGGAACAAACACTGGTCAAAGAGTCATCACAACATCAGTAAATTACTAAACTAAAGAAATTCCTTGCCATAGAAAGTAAGTGATATAAAAAATTGACCTGGTAACTTAATGAAATGCATACAGATCAGAAGTTTAAAAAAATCTTTTTTAAACTAGATTCAATATATTTACTACAGCATTTCTTAGTCCTGCTTTAAAACACAGAATACCACTCAGAAAGGATCTAGATTTAGTAGCATTCCTAAATTGTTCATTCCTTTGCTCTTCTTTCTAGTAGATTTCTGCTAGAAATCTGAATACCACAGAGACTTCTGAATATGTCCCATGAAGAAGAACTATTTAATTCCCAAAGTTTTTATTACCTCATAATCAGTTAAAAGGAATCCAAATGTCTTTGATGGAAAGGTCAAAAGCTTGCCTGAAAATGTTGGGCAACAGTGGCATCATGCTGTTTGCTACATGACTCAGACTACCTTTTGTTTAGTCAGAAATGGCCTATTGATTTTAGGATTCATATTAGTTTTTTTAAAAAGTAGCTGGAATGCTGCTGCTTATTTGTTTCTTGTTGTTGTTGTCAGGCTGTACATTCTTCTTTACACTACATTTTAAATCATTTTTATTCAGAGATTATTTGACTTTCAGGAACCCTCACTCAGAACACTAAACCTTGAAATTATTGAACACTAAACCTTGAAATAAGCCATACAGACTTCTGTGTGCTAACAGAATTATCTGTGTAATATAATTGACCTGGTAAAATACAAATAAACTAAAGAGGCCCTCAAAGTGGCCTCTGACCTTAAGACAACTGGTACATAACATCCTTGATGCATATTATCAAAACTCTCCAAGCTTTTGGTGCAGAGGGACTATGTGCAAATGTCCAGGAATGGGTCCTGCATTATGTTAACTCCTGAAGAGTAGCCTCAAGCACCTGTAGGAATGCTGACTAGCAGTGCAGAACATGTGCCATTCTAGCAGTTTAGAAGTATAAGCATGTGATTTTTGGAAAATGCAGATGTTCTCTGCCAGTGCTCAGATTGAGAGGATTGACGTCACTGTGGTGAAGAGAACTGGAATGTCATTCGGCTCTACCACAAGTTTCTCTGAAGGGTCAAAAAAAAATCATAGCGAAAGAGTGAGAATATCCACTGAAGTTAAATTGAAACAGAAGGATGGAAGGAGTGTTTAGATTGGACAAACCAAGTTGTTTTAGTTTTGATTATTATTCAACATGTTTGAAGCAGATTTTATCCATATCAAAACTGTTGGGGGTAGGGGTTATTGTTGCTGCTGCTGTTGTTATTGTTATTATTATTTTGAGATAGAAGAGGCATGAGAACTATTGATTAGCTTTTGAATGTTTCCATTTCAACATGTATGTATTTTGCAATAAAAAACCAAATCTATAATAAAATAAAATCTCATCCAACATACTGGGACTCAGAGAGAAAGAAGAAAGTGAAATATAATGTCATCCACTAAACTGTTTAAGAACACTGAGAAAGTGCCATCATTTAGTAATCACTATGCTAACAGGGTACAATGCATGAAATGCTTATGTGGAGAGATATGTCGAGGCATTACCTCTCTAATACATAGCATCTGATCTAAGTTTCTGAAAATCTATGTTAAATAACAAAACACTCACTCTAATTCTAAAATATGACAAAAACATCCTTTCCAGGATGAGAGGATGCCAGTGGACCCTAGAAACTCTCTTTAGTTAAACCAACGAGCTGTGCAGCATCTGCCCATCCTCAGGCAAAAGAAATCCACCAATGTGTAATGGGGAAAGGAAGCCTTATAGACAGCAGCAAAACTCAGAATCAGTGTGCCACCAAAATGTCAGCCAGCACAAGAAATGAAGGGGGCAAGTCACAGACTTGATTTACCACCCCTGCTGCAGCGTTTCACTTCAACTGAAACCTGAGAAATGTTATGTTAAGCTCCCTCAAAAAAATAGTGAGAGGCGTCTCAGAAATCAGTATTGCAAGTAGCAAAAGTCCCTTCAGCTTAGTGCTATTTTACAAACAAACAAACAAACAAAATGGTAGATATAAATAGCACTTCTGATATAACCGGCAGCACATATTCTCAATGTGACCTCCTTATCAGCATGTTTACAAGGTTTTAGTGGAATTCTTTTCATTCAATGCTAAATCTTTGTACTACTATGCTTTGCAAGATACTGGTACAAATCAACTGTTGTCACAGCAGTAATTTCAACATGATGAAAAGTAGTTCAGTTAGGTTCAAGGAATGACCTACACACCTTTAGCATAGGTTCCATAACATCTAACTTTCAACCTTCTGGTTCAATGCAAAATCCATGACAATGTATTAAGTTTCTGCACCGTCTTTACAGTGCATAGGACATCAGGTGTCCCAAAATTAAATCAAAAATTGCAAACACTTTGTCTAGGTTAGCAAAACAATTGAGTCAATACATCAAAAACTGAAGTGCCTAAACAACTATCACACAAGAAAATGTGGAGGCCAAATTTCTTAGATCTCAAATTTTCCAATGTCAGAATATCTTCCTCCACTATAAGCAAGCTGTTTTAAAAGAAGGTGCCTATCCCTATTCAGTCAAAGAACTTTAAAAATCCTGTAGAGACACTGACATACTTTCAAATAGTTTAGTGGTTCTGACACTTACAGGAACTTTAAATATCAAAGTAGGAATTTCTCAATAGAAGAGAGAAAGTGACCAAAGATGTCCGATTCTTATGTGATGACAAAATTGCAGAGGTTAAGCAAAAGGGGCACCAACAGTATTATTTACTTTTTGGCAATCTTTTACAAGACAGGCGTGGGTACAAGCATAATATCTGAGGAGTTGAATTTTTATAGAATGTACATACATTCCAGAGAGCAAAATGTTTAGTCCCATATTTGCCTCCCCAAAGAATTCCCTTGGCTGGGGCAGATGGGAGGATGGGGGCATCCTCATATGAAAGTGAAAGCCAAAAGCAGTAAGATTTTCTTTTAAGGCATAGTTACAAGTGTTTATAATTTTCTCCCCTCTTCTCTTTGTTACTGCAAAAATTTGTACCTTTCTGGCATATATGAATATGTAAAGAGATAGTCAATTTCAACTGGAAATTATCTGCCTCATGAGTATAAAGATTATTTTGTAGTTACATGAATATATTTAACAACTTAAGCAGTCACTTTATCTTCATTTTTCTGTTAATTTAAATGCATATATGCACTAACTTATTACTTAGCACTCAGTGTTTTTCAACTGTAAATCTCAAACTTAGGTCCAATTACTTATTTGTAAATGACACAATATTGCTGATGAAAAAATCAGGATACACTAGGGCAGAAGAAGCCACATATTCAGAGCCTGCATGGAGAACAAACCTTAGGCTTCACTCTAGCCAGAAAAGACTCCAGAAAAGTAGAAAACAGACAATAAGTACACAGAAGGTGAAATTACATTAACTGATTGCTGTTATTAAAATCAGAGTTTTAAACAACTGTTTAGAATATCTACTTGAAATGAAGCCTTCAAGTTAAGTAACAAAGCAAAATTAAAAAAGAAAACCAAAACGTCATCTGTTATGAGATATTGCTATGCATCGTCGAGTAGCCCCCCCCCCTCCCCCCCCCGGAATAGGTGCAATGTAGATTGGAAATTATGTGGACTCCCCTCTTGTTTTTGCAAACTGTACTATTGACTGCTTGTCTAGTGGAGAGTAACAGTAGGTAATTAGCTTGAATTCAGTCTCACTGGGCAAATAATTTCACTCTCTACAAACCTTTTTGTTAGGTGCAACTAATGGCATTACGTCTGCATTATCCATGACACGTGGGCTTGGATTAGTCAAGCTAAATTATGACAATGAAAGCCAGAGCAATTTTGAAGTGTAAAATTTGAAAAAATCTATTAGGAAACACCCAGTATAATCTAAAAGGGCAAACTGACAAAAACATACTTCATCTGTTGAGAGAGCAACTTGATGTGCAGCAAAATACCAAACGTACTGCCAACAAGGCATAGGTGCATTACCACATGAGGAGGTGAATATGTGTCTGTAAGGAAACTGATGTTCACCCTGCAATCATATATTCTTCTGGTGTATATCACTGCAACTCTCTCACACACAGTAAAACCAGTTTGAAATGTGTTCAGGTAAATTTAGTTCCACTAAAACTGAGAAACATTCACTATTGCTTCAACTTGTGTTTCAAAGCAGCTTTAGAAACACAATCCAAAAAGGCACACAGATAATGCCACAGTAGTGATGGGCAAATCACAGACAAAAGCTTAATGGCAGTATGGAATACAATGTCCTTGCATGAAAGAGGTCCTATTTACTAAAAGAGGTATTGTTACCTATAAAATTCTTTGCATCTTCCCACCCCACCTAAAGAAACCTCAACTTTAAGACTTCATGTGAGAGAAAATAAATAGTTTCAATATTGATAAAACCCACTTTTACCAGAAAGAGAATTATGGTAACTGCAGTATGGTACACAGAACATCAGCATACCCTACATGAGAATGGCTTTTTTAAAAATAATTCTCTTTATTTTAGCATTTAGGATTCTTTCTTAGCTCACTTTGAAAGAGAATTTGGTTCTTTTATTTCCCAGGTTTCATCCCAATGTCTTCCTGGTATGAAGGGTGAGAGTGCCACTGTCTTTGCAAAAAGCTTCAAGTTTCTGTCTGTCTTTAAAATCAAAAAAAATTGGGCAATCATTTTATTCCTATAACATTCAGAGATAATTAATTTTAAATTAATTGGAAAACCGTATGTGGCCACTTCCAGTTCCATCACTCAGTGAAGAAAACTACTGTGCATTGTTTGATCTAATGCCTGTGTAATTAAGGGGACTTCAATGTCCCTTTTCTGTGTTCATGTCTAAAATTAAGAGACTCAAATGTGGCCAAACAGTCTAGATGGAAGTTCCTGGACTGATTTAACTGCCAAAACAACAGCTCTTTAAATCAAAATAATGTCCCCTGTGTGCAAAAGCCACTGTAGCAAGGTATGGCTGTGTACCACGTCAGCCAAAGATTTTTATGTTTTAATCTAAAACAAGTATTAAAATTCCTTAAAACTACAACTAAGAATTCCTTACACTTCCTTAACTTCCAAATATAGGTATGAAGTTTTTAGGTTTACTTGATTAAATAGAAGTAGTTGAAGCATTCAACCATATATGTTCTTCAGGTCTATTTACTCTAGGGAAACGGAGCCACTGAAATTTAATGGCAGTGAACCAAAACATGATGAACTGAGGCAATTTCAGTTTTGTTGACCATTGCTCCAGGCCATTGTAATTTAATGAGTAGTAATCCTGTTTAAAATATGTTACAAGCAGGAAGGTGCCTGCTGGGAGAAAGCTGCTACGCATGAACAGATCAATATGCACTGTGTGCATTCGACCATTCAATAATTGATTCACCCTTGTTATGAGAAAATAAATGCTAAAGTCCTAAAAGTTAATTTCCATAGAAAGCATTTACAAGGCTATCAAATTATTAAAAGTTTCTATGGGTTCTCTTTTTTGTTGTTTTTTGGTTTTAAATCTTTGTGTAGCATAAGTTATATCTCAGAGCAACATCCAGTTAGCAGTAGCTACTTGGCTCCCAGTTTCATCCTAGGCTTGAAGAATGAAATTTTGATTCAAAGACTGCTATTATTTTGAGCGAAGAAAATTGGGCATGAAGTAAACCTTTTCCAGTTTAAAGAATTTTACTGTGAACTCCTACAACTACCTTGGCAAGAGTTTTTTGTTTTGTTTGGTTTTTTTAATCAATATCTCTTCTTTAAGCCAGTTGTCTTTGGTTCTGATTCTTGAAAAGAAACAAAATTACATGTTTTTAAAGTTAGCATCAGAGACTCAAAAAGTATCATTTAAATTTTTGGTCCTTTTTTTTTTGTTTGTTTGTTTTAAATTAAAATTATAAAATTTTACACTGGAAAGGTACTTGTCCAGTGTGTTTGGATTCCTTGGCAAAGCCTTCAACTCAACTGATACTAAGGCTGAATCTAAGCACATATTTGCTATCCACATTCAGTGTCTCCTTGCTGCAGTGCTTCCCTGGTTCTGTCTGTCTGCCAGCCTTCCCAGCAATAAAAGTGAAAATTGCAAGGACATGCAGTGTGTAAATGCCCCAGAATCTTTGTGCTCTGCATGTCTTAGATTTCTGACATTGTTTTGCAATGACCTTCATTAACACAAAAAATATGGACTGTCCTCTTTTTAACAGTGCAGCCAATGCTGCTACAAGGATAGACAGAATATTGTAGCCAGTATAGATGCAAACTTTAAGTGATGTTCACACCAGACACTTCCACTTCAAGGGTGTTCACACTTTGAACACCTAATTTCAAGTCTTTGGGCTACCATAGGTTTCACGTCACTGACAAAGACCAGCATTTCAGCTGCAGCATTAATCTATCTGAAATGCACAAATCCAGCCTTTCACATGTTATTTGTTTAGGTTTCCATAACTGAAATATTTTGTCATGCTTATGCTAGTGAACACTTCCAAAAAGTGTTGATTGAACTACCTCTGCAGATTGCAGCATGAAAGTATTTGTAACAGATTGAATCTTTCATAGCCAGATGTAACAGAATCTTTCTTTTAAAATCACAAATATTAAGCTGTTAATTTCAGATGTCCCATCTTATCTTTCCCACAACCAACAGTGTTTTTATCGCTATGTTGTAGTAGAATAATCCCCTTCCTAAATAGTTAATATCACAATCTTAATCTGAACTGGCTATTGGAAGGCCCTTTACTCTCCGTCTGCTTCTCAGTATGTATTTTCTCTCTCTCTCTTTCAGATGAAACTGCTGTTGAAGTGTGTCAGGAAAATAATATAAACCTGTAAGTAGCAGAGGTATTTCTGCAGAATGATTTCTCTCTTTTTGAATGTGGAAGAAGCCTTTCACATGCTTATAATTCTGTTTCCAGACAAATGTGTGCTAGTGTCTTCCTCAATCCTGACAGCCCATTTACTGGGACAAGCAAAGATTTATTTCACTGAGCTGTTACCAATCACTGGAAGACAGAACAGCTTTGAGACTTATTCTATTTTCTCTCTAGAGGCTGAACCAAGTTTTCACTGTCTTTTGGACTGAAAGCAAAAATGTGGAATAAAGTATATCACAAGAAAGATTTCAGCTTATATGTTGACAGCATATCCTTCTAGCATTTCCTGCTACCCTGTGACAAAAAGTTGATAGTATCCAAGAAGGTACTAATCACCATATAGCCCTTACTTCTTTTAGCCTTATTTTCTGCTTAAAATTCCCTAATGTTCTACTCTAACATTATATAAGTTTCATTCTGAATCCCATCAGACTAGGAGAACAGCTGTTCTTTTCTATCTTGTAATTCTACTGAAGTTAATTAAGTTCTTTCTCATAACTAAAAGCTGTAGACAGCTAAAATTAACAGCTACTTTAATTCTTCTGTGTATCATGTTTCACTGTAATTTTCCTTCTGGACAGACACTAGTCAGTGACTTCACTCCAGCCTAGAAGACTGGCTCTATTTTTTTTTTTTTTTGTGCTGATGTCAGTGTTACTTCTGTGCAAGCAAAGGTCAAGACTCTTTGTTGCACCCTAAGGAGACATTCCACTCATTCTCACCAGACAGAATATCCAAATGCATTAATCAAAATAATCAACTACTACAAATTTTTGGTCCTTAACCATTCATAGCACTCAGTCTGGGGAACAACACACAAATCAACACACAAATCTGGGGAAACCTGGAGGCTTACAGATCTATTTGGTAGATTGAAGCCTGAATCCTCAGTCTCCCCATAATGTGGTGAAGAGGCCTTAGTTTCAGATATACATTCAAAATGCAGAAATTCACCCTCATGCACAAAACATTTGCAAGATTTTAGTCTAATTTTGAAGACTTACATAACATTTATAGATAAATAGACCCCGTGATGTGCCTGACCATGAAGATAATTTCTAGTTAATGTTTGCTACATCCAACTGGTTACTCAATATGACAATAGTGATCTTCTTTAAAATTTGCTCTCACACATGCAAATTAATAAAAGTCATGAAGCTGTAGCAAAAAGAGATTATGCCAGTGTTGACTTGAAAAAAAAGACTTTAGTGCATCTGTTTAATTGTATTTAATGTATTCTATTTAAGAAGACACAGGATGAACTCCACTGGAAAATATAAGTTCCATTTTTGTAAAATTAGTAAGGTCATAAATCTACAAATCTTTTCCAGAATCATATGTAGTATTATGTTTTTATTCAGAGGCATATGTAGGGAGAATTTAAAAGTAATCTATACAAATCTGAGAACTATTGAGTGAAAAAACCCCACTAATACAACAAAACATACCTTCCCATCTGCCCATGAATATATGAACCCTGAGGTTCATAGTGAGTCAGCAAAGGCAGAAATATAGAAAAGTAATCAGGGATTTTTAAACAGTCAAATAAGAAATAACATGCATTAAAAGAGGGAAGATAAAAAATAGACATTTTCCTCTCATAGACACAAACTTCATGCATCTTCTACTCTCATGGGATGAAAAAAAGCATCTGGTTTTTCAGTAGAACACAAGATTTTTCAGTAGAACACATGACAATATAATACCACAGCAAACTGGTGAATGTATGGTCCTTTTCATCCTTTTTCCTTTGTAGCTTTTATCATGGATTTGGGTTACTAATGGCTATTTAGGCTTAGGAACACTTTTTGTCAGCTGCAGAAAGCAGAAATCTGAGAGACTAGCCTTGGCAGACAGACTAGAAGGTTTCATGTAGATACTTAATGGAACAGAAAATTAATTTAAAAAAATAATTAAATAACTAAATCCTCTACATGGGTGGTGCTAAAGAGTAAGATTCTGATGGAACAACACTATTTCAAAGGCTTAGGCAGACTTGGGGGAATTAACATGATATGACACCACTGGGGTTTTGACTGAAGCAGTTTTCTTACACACCAGAAAATGGCACCATTCGACAAAACAAACCACCCCCCCTTGTAACTGTGGTTAATCTACAAAAGATCCACACATAAAAAGCCCATTCAGCCTGCATGGCTTTAAAAAAGAAGTATAGAAAGGTGAAGAGGTTTCAGGATGTCTGTGGGCATTATTGTCTTTGTTGAAAAATCATGTAAATATCCCTAAAATATAATTAACAAATTATGCTTAATACAGGTCAATATTTGTTCTGTGATTGTTTTTACAAGACACTTGGGTCATATCTGAGGATGGGGAAAGCAGAAAATCTTCACAAGAAGTTAATCAGGAACTTCATCAGGAAAGACAATTTCTGCAGATGAGGACTTTTAGAGATCTGAAAGAGATATTAAATTCAATTATCAACAGAAGATTCAAAGTCAAAAAAAACTGAAGACTTCAAATAAAGACATTGGTACAGCTTACTTGATTGCGTTTCTGATCATTGTTATTTCTCTGTATATTGATACAATCTACATGATATCTGTACCTTCCATTGCTTCAGCCATAATCTTTCTCAAGCATTTTCTCCTGAATAAAAATGTCACGGTTTGGCCCTGGCCAAACGCCACGCACCCACGACAGCCACTCTCTCATTCTCCCCTGCCACAGCTGGGCAGAGGAGAGAAAAAAAATTTATCGAGGCAGTCATGTGTTGAGATAAGGACAGAGAGGAAACACTCCAAGGACAAAACGGGCTCAACCTAGAGTTACAAAGTGAATTTATTGCTAACAGAATCAGAGGAGGATAATGAGAAGTAAAATAAGCCCGTTAAGGCACCATTCCTTCCTCCAACCCTCCCCTTCCCACCACCAGAGCAGGGGGACAGGACATGGGGGGTTTGGTCAGTTCATGACCAACATCTTCTGCTGCTTAGGGAGAGAAGTCATTCCCCTGCTTCACCATGGGGTCCCTCCCACAGGAGACAGTTCCCTGTGAACTTCTCCGACATGGCTCCAAACCCAAGAGGAGCAGTCATCCCAAACTGCTGAAGTGTGGGTCACTGTTCCACAGGGTGCAGACCTCCAAGGACAGGCTGCTCCAGCCTGGAAGCAGGGGTCCCCTCTCTCCACTAGCTCTGTCACCGGATCACAGCCTCCTCCAGGCATCCACCTTCTCTGGTGTGGGCACCTCCCCACGGGCTGTGGGTGGATCTCTGCATCCCCCATGGTCCCCATGGGCTGCAGGGGAACAGCTGCTTCACCATGGTCATCACTGTGGCCTGCAGCAGAATCTCAGCTCTCAACCTGGAGCACCTCCTCCATCTCCTACTTCACTGACCTTGATGTCTCTATGTTTTTTTCTCACATGTTCTCACCTCCTGCTATTCTCTGGTTAGGAAAAGCTGTGTGTAGTTTATCTATAATTCATGGAAAGTATCTGGGCTTTAATAAAGATTTGTAGAGAAAAGAATAGTTCCCATTTTTTTTGCCTTTTTACTTTCTACTTCTTTGTTTGAAACAGAGACGTAAATATCACAGAAAAGGTCTGGTCTTCATTTCAGCACTGACTCCATCTCAGCAGCAGCAGCATTTAACTGCTTTGTGTACTATAAAACTAATTAACCATCAAGGTAGTTATTCTCCAGAGAATTCAATGCCAGTGAACAAAATTTGTGCGTCCTCTGGTCCTTTTCTCTACAACATCTGGTACAAGCCACCAGTAAAAAAAAGTACTGGTGTGCTCCCATACACAAATTTCTCTATGTTTAAAATCCAATTTACCTTTTGAGATAACCACTACAGTTAGCTAATTAAGGGCTAAATTAGGATTATTGTAGGCAGTGAAAAACTAGAAGAGAGACACAGGAAGTTGTGCCTCAAGGCTTTCAGTCTTCGGGAGGCTGCAGCAATCATAATGCCCTCGGGCATAGTTGCAGGAATACAGGACTGCCTTGTGGTGCTCACTGCATTTTGTTCCAAGCAGTACACATTTAGATCAGGCCTCCAAGGGCTGTTTGGTACACCAGAGACAGCTGAATGTGGTGTTTCTCTTATTCAGAGAGCATAAGAGATAGAAGAAATCCAAAATCTTCTTTTTAGATTCTTTAGATTTTTAAATGCAAAGAGATCAAAATGCGGAGGGGAAGGAGAACACAAGGATGTTCACTGTGCTATTACAATAACAGGACAAACTGCACTGTGATAGCCAAGGAGGTGAGGCCTTGCAGTCAAAGTTAAATATCTGCCTGTTTCCTGCATATGGGAAACAAGAAGATAAGCTTAGTTTTTCTATTCAGAAAAAAGGGACATGGATGAGATCCTTGCAGAGATATGAATAAAAATAATAATATTGTATTCATCTTCACCCCAGGGATATTAAAAAAACAGTTTTACATTGAGGCATGATTTGTAGACATGATTTCCTACTAGTCTAGAAGGTCGTAGGAAAGTGGGAGAACTGATAGTAGTTCCACCATTTCTAGTCACTTACAGTCTCTGTGGATGTTCAGTAATTACCCTCATTTCACCTGGTCTAAATCATAGCTTGAGATCAAATACAATTATGGGTTCTATGGTTTTCTGATACTATAGGCTTCTTGGTCCTTCTCCAGAATTTATGAATATTTTATTTTCTTAGAATTTCATTACCTGTTATTATGGATAAAAGGGATGTCTGATTTACCTGACTAGGATAAAGGACTTAAAACAGGACTCTTATCCTCTCTCCTCAGCGTGCAGTGGCATTGGACTTTATTTAAACCACAGTAATTTGTAATTGACAAATATAAAGCACAATGTTTAGCTTCGAAAATCTTTAGTTTGACATTTCCTCCAATGTGGCTGCTGAACTATACAAATGTATTTTATTCTGAGGTTGATAATCTGATTTTACTTCTATAGTCTGATAGAAGAGATAAAGAAGGTCTTGAAATTGCCAGAATACCTCATCTGAACAAATTATTTAATACAGAATATCCTAGCTAGCTTCTTATGTTTAGGATTGATGAGTATATCTGAAGGTACTGACATACAAAAATTTTTGTATTTAATACAAATTAGTTTGGAATAAGATTATCAACAGCTTGCTGTAAGCATTTGATAAATTAAATTTGCATTGTTTTTATTGGACACAAGACGTGGTTTTCCAAACATTCCAGTTAGATCAACATCGCTCTGAAATTTAAGTTTCTGGAGTTAATAGTATTTAGGATTTTAATTACTGTGTATTCTGACTATACCTTTCATATAGGAAGATGCAGAACAGTTAGTGAAACTTATCTTAATTTTCTTGATATATATATATATCTATTATACACAGCAGCTAGCTGAATTTTCTGTGGATAACTAAATTTATAGGTAGTCTTTGAGCTCTTCACTGTACATACAATTCATGCTCGTTAGGTTTCAATTCCTTCATTGAATTCCACTGTTTTTTAGCTACAGAACAATGAACAATTAGCATATCACAGAAATATGCTTTCCTAAAACATCTGATAGTATCTGGCATTTGTAAATATTTTAGAGTCATAACGAAAACATAAGTGGGGACTGGCTGAGCATCAGTCAGTGGGTGGTGAACAACTCTATTGTGCATCACTTTTTTTTCTTGAGGTTTATTCCTTTCTCTTTTCCTTTATTATTTTTATTGTTGCTGTTATAATATTTTATTTTATTTAAATTATTAAGCTGCTCTTATTTCAACCCCCACGTTTTATGTTTTTCTGATTCTCCTCCTCATCTGACTAGGGCTGGAGGAGAGAGGAATGAGAGCAGCTGCATTGAACTGAGTTGCTGGTTGGATTAAACCATGCACTCTGTTAGAAAAGGCTACACATTTAAAATGCACAAATTATGGGTTATGACAATATACCATATAATTAATTTGTGGTGCTTGATACTGGCAGACATAACTGAAAGTATTAAGATAGAGAAATGATTTCACATTTATGAATAAAAACAGCATATATAGTTAGACTAAGTCATCTAGAATAAAACTAAAAGGGGAATCAATCTACGTGCTGCAGTGTATAACAATTGCTGGGTTTTGTCAGGAGCAAATTTAATCCCTTATATAGATGCATCGAACAATTGGTATAATGGATATATTGCATTCTTTAGAAAAATCTTATGTTGAACTCATAGAGACAAAACACTAAGATAGGAAAACAATTGCTTATTTTCCATACTAAAAAAAAAGATATCCAATTTCACTAAGCCTGGAATGTCCAAAAATTCTAGCCTGATATTTTTCCAGGATGAATTATTCTTTACAGAAAAAATATTCACTCAAGTCTCCTCCCTAATTTAGTACCACTTTCATTTTTTGATGCATTTTATTGAAATTTGTCCACAGTATAATATAACGATGCTGTATATTACAATCTTTAAGGTAAAACACTGAAGCAAAGTCACAATGGAGATCAAACAAGTCAGAACAAAACCTTTCCTCATCCCAGCTGTGAAGCAGCTAGATCACCACTCTAGCACATTTGCAGGAGTGTATGTAACACAGTCATTGCTCTTTGAAATACTTAACTCTCCCTTGTAAATCACAAAGGTGTGTGTTTTTTTTTTAATTAAGAGATATCTCTTTCTCTACCAGCAGCTTCACTCATCTATAAATACAAGCATACAAATGACAAGGGAGGAAGGAAGAGGAAGAATAGGTCTAGAGGGAAGAGTCAAAATTATATTAGCATTTGTCTGCCAGGCACAATAGACGCATGACAAAGCAATTTTCACAACTTCTTAATGAGATCCCAAGGCACTTTTCTTGAGTTGCAAACTGAAAATGTCAAATGGATTAATTCAAACTCACCCAGCTCACCAAGAACATTGTTTTTTCATTATAAAGAAAGTGCTAAACAGAATGTAGGCCAGCACTACAGTGATACTGGACACCCACAGTAGTATAAAGATTGTTACAGAGCAGCTTTGATTAGCTGCAACACAAGAAATACCACAAGAGCATACAGTAATTCACCACTTAATTAAAAATTTATTTCTTTAGGAATTTTTCAGCATGTTCAACAAAATCAAGCATTCTTTTATTGGAATACTAGATATAAAATATTAATGAGAGAGGGGTTTTATCCATCAAGCCATTCTATTATCTTACATACATAGTTTCTCACAAAAAATTAGCAAAATAGTTGGCTTTTATAAAGGTGAGCCTAGCTGAGAAAATTGTTCCCATAAACTTCCTGGCAATATTGCTTTTCATTTATAACTGGCAGCCCTTCTACTGTTCAGTTCTGCCTGGTGAAAGCCTGGCCTGTGCTACAGAATCTGCAATTCCATCTTGGGCTGGTTATCAACAACATCACCCCACTCAGCAAATGTAAGGAAATAAAGATAATATGCTTTCCTCTTTCTCCACCTCTTTCCCCACAGGTCACTGAGATCAGATATGTCAGTTTACTGAGAGATCAGGTTATTGCAAGCCTATACTGCAAGCTTGTATAATGCATCAGTTGTGAGCATTTCAACAGGATGACAGAGTCAAACCGCTGATCTGTGTCAAGGAAAAAAAACAAAGGTGTAAATTTAAACTTCCCAGCATGAAAAGTCAAGAGGATCAATCTGACGTCCTCAGATTTACTTTGGGGTAAAAGAATAGAAGTACCTCCATAAATTTCTACACACCATGATTCACAACTATCAGCATCTACAAAAGACTGAGAGTCAGAGACATCAGCAGGAGAGATTTCTGGGTTTTATGATGTGATTTGATACTCAATGCTTTGGTTTAATGGTGACCTGAATTAAATGAAGTTTTGTGATTCTTCTGTAGTCTGGTTTGTTAAGCTTTTAACATCCTTGCTTGCTTCCAACATGTTCTGTTTGACTTTACAGCTGTTTGATCTGCTTTGTATCTCTCTGTTATTTTTTTCTTTTTTTCCCCCTGTGGCTCTTTCCAGCTCTGTTTTGATTTGTAATTCTGAATGCCTTCCCACTACCCCCCTATTCACTAGATTTTCAGGTTATTTCAAGGAAGGATGATTTCAAATACATCCTGTTCTACTCTAAGCACACCAAGAGGTAAATTTTCAGTACAATGCACAGTCATCTAGATGCACAACACCTATTAACATTAATGGGAGTCATGCAGTTAAATTCATTCACACCATGCTGAAAATAAAACCACAGCTCTTCCCATCAATGAAAATTTCATAAGGATGTTTTGCCCAGGAACTCAGTGGACACACATAATTACTAAGAAAGCAACAGAGCTCAAGGACCCCTAATTGCTCATATACAACATAAATAAGTCCTTGACACTCTGTTCTACCAAGTTTCGAATTAGATCTTAGGAAAGATAATCATTTATTAAGACACTTCAAAATACTACGTGACTTCATACAAATACAAATACCACAGAGAAACACTGTAACACAAAATTTTATATAGTTCAGGCCCATTTTCCTTCAGTCCTGAACTAACAAAGTGATCTGTTTGGTCAAACAATAGCTGAACAATGTCCTTCATGCTAAGTGAACCAATTTTGACCACACACATCAGGATCAGTTTTACCTGCACTTAACTGTATTGCATTGGAATCTTTATTTTGGATACTGAGCATTGGAAGAAAAGGGCCTTTCACCCACAGCTGTTCCCAGACTATACTATATCAGTCAACTTACATGACATGAATAGCAGTTTTGAATTTAACACCAGTTAATTAAGAAATTGCATTTTAACCTTCACTCAGTATTTTACTTTTTTTTTTAATTTTTTCAAGGAAATATCTATGTACCTGAAAGGTGACAGCTAATGAAGTTTTTCAAATAATTTTTCTTAAGAGTTTCATTTTTCTTCAGCGCCTTTATTAGTAAATCTATTTCAGTTAAACCAGTCGGGCTCCACAAGCATCCATTACTGAGTCCTATTGCTACTGTCCTTGTAATTGCCATGCTGAACCCCAAAAATAATCCAGTTTCAGAAGGACAATTTAATAGGGGCTCATATTTTTTTCAGTTACACACTAAATTGGATATAATTGCTGCATCATACAGTGAGTTGCCTAGAATATAATCTTTGGAGATACTGATCTTTATAAAGAGCCAAAAATAAAAAAGCAAACCCAGAAAAGGACATTTAACAGAAGCATATCCATACCTAATTCATAACACACTACATATTTTCTGCAATAACAGTTACTCCCACAGCTTCAGCTGAAAGAAACAGCAATCCTTTCTTGTTCAGAGCTCCATCAGACTTCCTTGTGCTGTGCAGAGGTAAACTAGAAACAAGACCAAATGCTTCTTGTTAGAAATGGCTGCACTTCAGAATTACACAAAATATTTAAGACTCAGCATAGGCATTATACATCCAGTTTTGTTTTGACAGCTGTCCCCCATTCCTTACCTGCTCAAAACTAAAGGACTCAGTAGCCACAGAAGTTGTGGCTGAAGTTGGTAAGCATTCGCAACAATGCCCTGCCCATTCACATATCTGTATGTCTTAGAATTATTTTAAAAATCAATTAATAAAGTTTCAACATCATTGAGATGAATATACAATAGTCCTATCAGTTGGTATTCATCTCTGCACCACGTTCTGTTTTGTTTGGATTTTTTTTTCATTTCTAATGTGATTTATGGTCCCTTAGAAAAGAAAAGTGTATAGTGCTTTGGCCTTGATGACAGCCTCTTTTCACAGGGTATTTTACTCATTCAAACTCTGAAGATCTCAACCTTCTAGGCTGATATTTTATATAGCAGTCCTCTCATAAAGATCTAAAACCACATAAGGCTCAGACTCATGGCTAGTATCACATTTTGAGTTTGACACTGTACATCACAACTGCCTCCATCTCTAAAGTCAAATCAAGTCCTCCCGACATTAACTTCTACCTAAATTATGCTTTGCAAGGTCATCGGACATTCTGATGCAACACTTTCAAAATAAATGCAGTTCTCTAGGTCTATGTGAAAGGTGGGCAGTGAGCACTTCATCTGAGTTTTTGCTAATTTGAAATTGTTTACAACTGTCTACTTGTATATTCCCAGTTCCCTGGCAGAAACACAGACAATAACTGTCTACAATACTTCTCCTTCATTTTCTCACCATCCAGGTTGAACTTAGGACAACTGACTGTCCTGATAAAGTGAAAAATAATGAATGTTTAAGTGCTTGACCTAAGCCTCTGCAGGTTATCTACCTGGAAATATTGGGAAAAGTTTGAAAAGAACATATTTAGCCAACACTACCAACATATAATTTCAAATTTCAGAATCTGTAGGCAGAAAGGTGGATAGGCAGAGGGCACCAGAGAGTGATTTGGAACTTCTGTCATTCTGATGCATATGAAAGCGTCTACCAAATCCCTAACCTCAAGGAAAAATTTCAATGAGATCACAAATACAGAGAGAGGAGCTTTATGGCACACTACAAGTAAAGAAAATGTACAGAACATAAATAAGTTCTTTCACAAATGGAAAAAGAATCTGCAGAATGTAATTTAATATTATATCATTTACCTTCCCTGATTTCCCAACTGACACAATATTCTTTTAATTACTTCTACTTCCCACCCCCCTCCATCCCCCCAATATCCTGTTGATAAACTCCACAGAACATTCAATGAACAAAGATCCACGAAAGGATGGGAGTTTTCTATGTCCCAAAACACAAAGACAAAGGGTAGAAATTTGACATTTTTTATCCCTGTATATAATGTAGGTCCCCTAAGAACATAGAGTTTGCTATTCCATTTTGCAGGCACAAATTGTAATCATATTAACAGGTCTTAACAAGCATAATTTGGCATTGTATTTTAACAGACACTTTGCAAATTAACTGTAATGTGTGCCACATGCTCTGTATCTGACTTTCCTTGACAACATGTCTGTCCCTTCCTGCCCTTACAGAGTTTCAAAAGAAATATAGTCATTACTAGCAAAACTGATCTTCAAGCAAATACCAGTAATCATTTAAAACACAGCATGATGCTATATCATCAGTTAACATGATCTTGTATAATGAGTGTCAAAAATATGAAGTGTAATGAAAAGCAAATGGAAAGCATGGAAACACTGGTACTGTTACCACAGGTTTGGTTTATTGTTTTTCGGTGTTTTTCAAGACAGCCACACACAATTCCATCATTAATCACAAGGATATTTTAAATTCATTTTGTATACTTTGCACATGTGGCCTCTCAAAGTTAAAAAGCATTAAAAGTGCTCATGTAGTGATGGCACCGCCACAAATTATTTTTGTGGATAATGTAAGCTGTGACAAGAAACTTTTCCCACTTGCTTTCACATGTGGATATTATCAAGCAAGAGGCTCAGGTCCCCAAAATCCTATTTTCTCCTTAAAGACAAACCCATCTATTCAGACCCATTATGCTGATTCATTCATGCTTGTAAAGCTCTGAGATTGCCACATTAAACACACTAGAAAAACTAGAAGAGTCTGCAAGAAATGCTTTAAGCAGTGGCAGGAGGAGCTATTGTGACATTTTCTTCTGCACCTTCACTTTTCTTATAGTTTTAAACATTGCTGCTCAAAAAGGCTGAGAAATCGGGGCAAAGGATAAAGAAAATCTGTGTCATCAATAAAGCTGAAGGTACGGCAACGAGTAAAAGACCTCAGGCCTTTCAGAATCACGGATGCAAGGACACAATAAAACCCCAAGAGCAGAAGTCCCTTAGCAGGCAGTGGCTGTCTCTGAATCATTGTGCCAAAAATCCAGAGAAGAAGAGGAAGCAAGTTGCAGAGGGAAAGCAATTCCAGCTGGAAGTTTTTGGAATCCAGACACAGAACTCCTCATTTATTGTTCAGCCCCTGCTGCTTACTAATAGTTCAGGTGTTTTTCCCGCTACCTCTGAAATCATTCTTTGAGTTGTGTTTTAGGAAGATTGTCCTTGCTTTCTGCATAAGGAAGTTCAGGCATTGGTATCGTGCACTACCAAGACAGAGTACAGAAAGGCAGGGGTTTTTTCCTCTTAGCACTTAGTTGCTGCTCTCCAGTCTTGCAAGAAAGAAGACTGATCAGATAGTAACACCTGTGAGAATGAGTTTTCATTAACAGCTGTTTTAATTGAAGGTTGCACATACTGTTGCTACGAACTTTGTCAAGTCACATGGACCTCATACCACTCGTGAGAATTTAGCTCACTATGTAAGAAAGATACTTCAACAGTGGAACTGTAGATAAGTTACCATCCATGATGGTTTCTCCTAACTTTTTTAAATTGTGTATGTGACCCTTTCTGTGCCTGCCATTCCATGCTGCCCCCCGAATGACTTTGGTAGCAGCAAAATAACTTAATGACAAAATGCCTAAAAGTTCAGAGTTAATATAGTACACATAAATTATTGATATTTAGCTGCTACCTCCCTCATTACCTGCTCTAAACTACTGGGGATTAGTAGAAGAGAGATTTGAAGGGCATGTGGGGGGGGAGTGTATGATAAACCAGCTACCAGTTATTAACCCTGAGCAGTCACAAACATTTTCATATCTGAATCACTACTATTTCCTCTTTACTTTTCTTTGTTAGTTCTTTGTCATAGGGGAAGGAAAATAATAGATATAAATTTGATTTGATGAATTCTGTAAAAAAGCAGTGAATTGTCAAATACTTAATGCAGGGATCATGGATCTCAAGTTTCATGACTCAGGGCAACCATGGCAACCATAAAAACAACTATGAGGAAAGAAAGGTAGGACGAAGAAAATTAAAACTGAAACAGCAAGGGGCTGGGCAGAGAAGATGATTGCTGTTTAAAGAGAGGGTACAATTACCAGGAAGATATGAACACTATATAAATCGTAGTTTCAGGAATTAGAAAGTTTTTGAAAATGGACAAAAAACAGTTAAAAAGTGCTTTAAAAGCTAGAAAACACTTAATTCAGAGTTTTGTTGAACCTCAGCAAATTTTGCAAGCACATCACTTGCATCATAGTCAAGTCAGCCAGCAAAGGCAACTGTGAGAATGCTAGAGGGCAAAATTCTTCTTCTAGAAGGAGGCAAAGCCAGAGGACCATGTAGGGGTTTTTTCCATCTACATTTCTCTATGACTATACAGTAAAACAGTTTAGAGATTTAGAGAGCCAAGCAAAACAAAAGATAATTGAGGTTAAATCGGCCTCCATCTTGAGTTTCAGAAACACACAAATGAAAGATATTTGCCAAACTGGTGTAATAAAAACTGTACTGTTTAACTTGGCTATTTAAGGGATTAATCTTTGATGTTAAACAGCTCTCATTACTCATTATTATTCTTTTATGAGGCTATGATATTAATTAGAGTTCATTGGTCTATTCACAGACTTATGGCAAATACATTGATGAGATTTATAATTTTCGAACTTAAACCAGTTTTTTTGCATCTCAGCAAAAGTCAATATTTGATGCAAATAAAACTAGACATTTTAAATAGTATTTTCTTTTGTACTCTGAAGGAGAGTGGGGATTTCCTATTAAGACTTTTATGGAACACACCTTTTGCATTGCATTTTCACACTAATGCATTTTCCAATCCATTCAATTTTTAACACAGGAAAGAATGAATAATTAAGCAAACATTTAACATTTATTCTTACACACCTGCCAGCAACTGATTGCTTTAATTAAAAATCACAGGCAAACGTACAGGAACACAGCCTTTTCCACACTTACAGCATAGATGGGAGAGAAAATTTTGCCATTGTATTTGTATATATCAGTTCTTAACAACATTTAAAAACAGATTAGTAAACTGAAAAATAAGGCAATATGCTCATTCTATTTGAGTTCCACTACTTTTAGTGTTTAAGAAAAAAAGTTTATCGTATTGAACCCAAAATGAGCAAGGAATATTTCAGTGAAAAATGCAGCCTGTACCATATGAGATTTGGTATTACATAGAACATGCCCAAAACTGACAACAGTAATGAGGACAGACTAGAAGATCATCTATCATTTTGGTTTCATGTCTTAGGATGTAGTTAAACAGTGGTAAAAAGGTTGTATAGATTAGACAGCGTACTAAATGAGGAAAAGAATTCATTTGAAGAAACTCGGTTGGGCAACGAAAGAAAAAGGAAGAGAATAATGAAGAGGAAGGAAAGCATAATAAATGAAAGGGCCAGATGGAGAGAAACTGAGGTTAAGTAAGATCTGTATGGTGTGAAAAAACAATAAATTATGAAAGGCACAGAGACAGTTTGTGAAAGGAAGAAAAGCCTTACAAATAGAAGCTATAAATCAAACTAGATCTTGAGTCCAAACACACAAGTGAAAAAAAAACTGAGACAATCAATATTCTCTTCTTATTTCTGAAAAGGGAAAAGACATGTAATCTTTGTGTCCCTAGGAAAGTCTGCTTTTGGGAAGCATGTGAAGCCCTAGAGCTCTGCTTAACTACATGCTGAGCTAGCAGCAGTTTGAGTATTCTTGTGCAGTAAAAGGGATCCTTAATAGATAATTGTAGGAAAAAAATTTCTTCTGCTTGAGGAAGTCTGGCTTGAAAGCGTAGCTCATTGCTTGGATAAGCAACTTAGACACAGTGACATAATACAGTTACGTAGAGTCCGTGAAAAATGTAGTGGAAGCTGGTAATGAGCAGTGTGCTACTTATCTTCTCTTTGCAATACCTTTAGCAGCATGACTAAGTGAGGGCTTTTACTTATGTAGCATGATATAAAGATTTTCTCAACATTGGTTTAGTCTGGCCACATTGCTCATATAGAGGAAAGCTGTGAACATGTCATATGAGTCACACCAAAGAAAAAGAGTGATAAGCTCTCACACAGCATAATTTAGCTATCACTTTATCCAGGGGATAAAAAAATGGAAATACTTTTGAAGGGCCTTATTTCTTCTGCATATTCTATGCCTTCACAAGTGAAACCAAGGGTACACAATTATGATTTAGAGACCTCAAAAGGGCAAAGCTTGTTTTATAGAATTCCTTAAAGTAAGGATATCTATCCCAATATTTAATTATTTATCCTATATACTAAGCCATATGTTCCTCACTTCAAGTCCTGATTGCTGCCAAAATAGCAGGCTTTCAATCTCTGCATGCTTAACATGTATCTCAGGCCACACAAAACTGGAAGCAAAACTGCACAACATTTTGCCATTATATGAAAAAAGCCAGAGTTTTTCTTACCAGTTTTGCAGACTAATTTTACAAGTTCAAATTTCTCTTTTTATAGTTCCCTATTTTCCTTATTACTAAATCAATCAAATGAAAGGGAAAGAAAACATCTATTTTTGGATCTGCTCAAAAAATAGAAACATCACATTATTTGAAATACATGCTGTCAATTTTATTTATTTTTTTCATATAAAATATATGATGTATTTATATTTAATTTTATTTATTTATTTATTTATTTATTTATTTATTCTGGTTCAGCACAGGCCCAAATGGAAAAAACAAAATACCCATGGTTTCAAAAGAGTTTAACCCGGCCAATTCTGGTCAAAATATAAGGGGGTGAAAAAAGTTAATCTATTGCTTTTTTATTATTTTTCCTATCATTGCTTACTACATGGGATGCAAAATATTGGGCTGATCTCTGAATTTTTTGCAGAAGATAATTTCTTGGAAAACTGAATATTTCAAAAGACATAATTACTGATTCTCTACCTGTGACAGGAGTGTATATACCCAGAAAAGTAATTTAAAGGCATTTACAGTTTTGAGCATATTACTGGTTTTGCGAGGAAGCTGTTGTCACGGTGAACATTAACACAAATCTTGACTTCGCACCAAATAAGTAAAACTAAAATGAAATAAAAGGTAAAAGAGAGAGACAAAGAGAAAAAATATGGGAGAAAAGGCCTGCTTATGGATAATATTCCTCTGAGATTAACAAACTGAACTAACGAAAATAATGTCATCAATTAATACCCTGTTCCTTCTCAGTCAAAGAATATATAAAGCAGGTGTCAGATAGCTAGTATGCTAGCTTTCTTCTGGCTTATGTCACAAGACATGCAGCAAACATTTATTATACCCATGAGTATTTCACAGATGTGAAAACTTTTTTATCCAGACTTCAAATCAGGAAAAAATATACTCAGTTTTTTCCAATTAATCTGAAAAATTTTTGGATTTTCAAAGTAGGAAAAAAGTCATTGATTGTTATGAAATGGAAAAAAGTTCCTCCTCCTACAACTCTTTGTTACTAACGCACAGACTAAAACATTGAAGTGGGTGGGTGTGGAGGCAAATAATAAAAAAAGTAATGTCAGTGCTTCAGAAAAAAATCCTAAAAAACAAGCAAACTTCATCAGCATTGACACTCTTCCACCCTTTTTTTTAAATAAAAATTCCCAAACAATCATAGTCAGAGTTTCTAATAAATGTAGAAAGTTGATGATAGTTCTACACCAAGAACTGGCCTAGACCAGTTGACTAACAAAGTTCATTTTCCCAGACATCTGGCCAAAAACAGACTGAAATAAGGATTGCAGAGCTGTACACTATGTTTTTTTTGTCCACACACTGCTGCTTCTTTTTAACTGTGGCTATATGAAATAAATGCATTCACATAAAAATAGTTTTAAACAGAAACCTGATGTAGCATAACGATAAGTATGTTTCTTGTAGGTATCTAGGGATGACTAACTACCTCTGAAAACAGAGCCACTAAAGCAGTGTCTTTATGTCTTGTGAAGGGACAGAAATAGTGTTTCTGTTTTATGATACTGCAAAAGTAGTTAAAATATCTGGACATATTTCACACTTGGTAGTAGGAAAGAATCAGTCTGCTCCTAAAATGTAATAGGTTCTGGCCATCTGTGTCATCCTACTCTGGGGCAAAAGACAATGGTGTGAACAACACCATTAAAACTGAGTTACTATGGCAGAAGTGATCAATAAATACCTTGATATATTACAATTTCTCCAGAAATCATCATCCTTTTTTACTCAGATCATATAAGGGCTGCATAAGAAAGTACAATATAGCATGTCATGAAAATACTAGAGATGAGTGATTGTGCCTGTAAAGAGAAACTTTACTTTCTCAGTTCTGTTACACTGCCAGTGTGATATGTTTTGAGCTTTGTAAACTACTGTGCAGGTGCACATATCTGGATTACCAGCTACAGTTCTACTTCTAATACAGAATCATTCTCTTGGCCCTCTCACCCCTTCTTGTTGTCCCATTTTTCCTAGCAATCTTTGAATTTGCTCTTGTATCCAAGGAGTTCAACTCCTCGCATCTTCAAAAACCGTTTTCACATGAAACCCATCTAAAGTAATCATATAGCTATTTCTTTAACTCTGTTCATATATGAAGTTTCAACTGACTGCTAACTCGATACAGGTGTACTACAATGGCGAAATTATTTTGCAATACTAAGATGGTATAACCAGGCACAACCTCATCTAGGTAACACACCCCCAATAACATGAGCACCAATGAGGCAGAGAAAGATGGCAGAAGCTTCAAACAGGTGGCATTCAAGGAACAAATATTACCGGACAGAGGAAGCACAAGGAACTGCAAATAGGCAGGGCAGTTTCCCAAATTCACAGGACACAAACCCAGCAAGAAAAATTTATACAAGGTGAGCAACATCAGAGGCAGAGGAGAATCCCCTCCTGCAAGCAGTTAAACAGCATAAGCATCTTCATTTCAAGCAATGAATAAAATTACAGAAGATGATAAACCCACTTCTCTCATCAAAGACCTGTCAGGGCTGACTAATTTGACATTTGCAACTAAGAAACCCTGGGGACCATAGCTATCAGTACTAACTATATTGCAGCATATCTGTGGTTTTGTTTACCCATAGCTCTCTTAGAATATGACTGCTAAAGACTGACAGCTTTATATATGTACCATTTCTGTAGGATTTGTAAGAACTGACCACCAGGACAAAGTATAATATTAATTAATTAATCTAATAAAGTATTAGTTTTAAAATGTGAAATTGGCATGATTTGTCACTCATATCACCACCGAAGTGATCTCTTTATAAATATAGGTTATTTTCAAGACTATTTGACTTTTAATAGAAACACCCCTTGCTTTCACATGTTAGCATTTGAACAGAAAGGTTTAACTATGTAGACGATATAACATTTTCCTTCAAACACCCAGCCAGAAGGATTCATGTTGAACGTCATGATTCAGTATGCTGATGCACAGGTTAGGAGATCATTTTGCAGGTCTTTTTCTAATGTACCTGCACATCTTTGGCCCTTACATCTTTCCTTCTCGTTATCTCCCTACTTTATGTAAAGTACCAGTTGCATTTCAGTTCATTATCAACCATCTGCCTTTATTGGATTTGTGTGAATTTCTTATTCTGATACTTATTTTATTTTGCTTTAATTCTTCCTCCCAGTAGAGCAAGGATGTCAAAAAACCCCAATAACATGAGCACTCTATTGACTCCTCTGCTATTCAGACCATGCCTGCCTGGACTGTTTCTTTCTCATTTGCCAGTGAAAGTACTGACTTTGAAGAGAAAAAGAAGAATGAGCTTCTATTGCTCTTCTAAGCTTATGTATACTTGAGAGAAGAGTCCAGCAATGACAAAAACATGAAGCTTTAGAAAATCACCAGCTGACTTGCAACAGCTGCAAAAGACTTATCAAGATGTCTCCCTGTGGAGGTCTAGCAGGGCAAATAATGATGGGCTTGGCAAAAGAAAATACTCAGCAAGCTATTAAGAGGTCAAACTGCCAGTCTGCCCTGTCTTCATGTATTTAATTTACAACTGGCTCAGTGTTAATGCAGCACAGAAAACAGTAATCGAGAGAAAGACAAAATATTACATCTTGGTAATGAAAAACTGTTCTTTATACTGACATATTTAAATTTTTACAAATGACCATGACATATATTTCTGTACATGCATTTTTTATCAGCCCTCAAGTCTATTACTTTTAAATTAATATTATATTTAAAGCTATTATTGAAATAAGCGTAAAGGAATACTTGGAATTTAAGGGTATCCTCAATCTTCAGAAGCATAGTACGTATTTCAACACCACAAGAATTCATAAAAATTCTCTAACTGCTACTAACAAAGATAACACAACTCCCAAAGGCGTTGACTTCAGTTAGATAGATTGCTCTTTGTGGCATTGCGTCCCCGAAAAGTAGCCGAAAGCCCCAATGCCACATGGAAAGGCAGTCGGCTGCACCGTGACGCGCGCTGGGCTGCGCTGGGGTGGGGAGCATGCAGGAGCGGTGTGGAGCTCGGGGGACAGAAGCTCAGCGGGAAACAATGTGGGACAAAGAAATGTACGGATGCAGTCTGTGGTCTTCCAGGGAATGTATTAGGATCTTTGGGTGAGGTTCCAGGGGTGGCGAAGGGGAATGGAGAACAGGGCAAAGGCGGAGGGGCTGAAAGCCCATAGACTGCAACCCTGAGCACACGATGGCAGGGGATTATAAGGGAAGGGAAAAGGGGCATGGTTAGCTCCGAAGAGCCAACCCAGGAAGGCCAGAGTGAAGAAGGAAAGGGGTACAAACCAATAAAATTCTGATAGGGGAGGGTACATAATTCAAAAGAACTAATAACATACAGAGCTAAGGAGAACAAAGGAGAAACTTCTGGAATGCAAGCCACGTAGGGAGCCGGGGCCGGGAGAGGCACACACTGCTACAGCTCTTCTTATAGAATAAGATCCTGGGATCACTTGTCTACAATGGCTGAAGTTTTCTTGAGAACATTTGAAAACTTGGCCTAACTACTTCAAACATTTACAGCAAGTTTTTATTAAGTTAAACTGGCTCAGTCAATACATTATTTTAACTCTTAATTTCCTATCTGCATGTCTCTCAGAACTCTCTAAGCATCAGATTCTAAAGTAACAACCCACAGACTTCTTTGACTCTCCTTCATTCATGAGAGGTAACCCAGACTGAAACACATTAATTGTGCTCTTGCTTAGGTTACTGTTCCCAAGTGTGCAGTAAGAATTTCACAGTGCAAGGAAGAATATATGGTCTCTGTCTAGTTTCAGACACAATGCAAGGAGAGTAGAAAGGTGTTAAGAGAAAAACATTGAAAAGTCTGAGCAACAAGAGCAAAACAGCTCAACCTACACAATGCAAAATTGGAAAGTTTTTAATTGCTTACTGCTGCCTCGTACACAAGTTAAGTTCTGTCAAACCTATCTGCAACCTGGAGAGTCTCCAAAAAAGAGCAGTTGTTTTGCATACATCTTTGCTCAGAGTACTGAAGCACTTTTTCAGCAGTGAATTAGAGCTCTTGGTACTCTTGGTATTTTCAGTCTTTGACTTCAAAGCTTAGATGTATGAGTTGTCCTTTTTTAGACAACACTAAGAAATTTTGCAGACATTTTTGCAACTTGTCAGTCTCTGTTGACATCCCACACCTTTTCTTTTATGGCACAGTGAATGTCCTTTTCTCTAGATCTGCACAATAACCAATACAGCTGTGTCTCTGTGTCAACACCAAGTCAATAATATAACACTGTAAGCCAGCTTCGTGGGTTTAGATTTCAAAGCTCACTGTCTGTGAAGAGTTAATCTTTACTACTATTTCTATATCAAGAGTCTTTTCCTCTCAGCATTACTGGTATGCAATGCACTGGCAATTCAAAAAGCTGGAAAATCAGAACACTTTCTCTAGACAACCTGCCTTGGATCCATTCGTTGCTGGTACTCCATCTGTTGTAATAGAAGCGTTTCTATATTATGACTTCTCTCTCATCTAGTGTAACAGCGCAACTGCCTACTGCGGCCAGTCCTGGCTCGACTCCTAGACCCTGGCCTAAAGAGCAGTTGAGGCTCAAGTCACTGAGAGGCACGAGGAGCTAAAAGTGTCCCAAAAGAAGATGCAGACTCTTGTGGCAGGAGAACGAAAGTTTATTGGGAGGTCGAGGGAAGGCGCACAAGAGCCCCGAGGAGCTCTGTGCAGCAGGTTTTAAGGACTGCAGGGGAGGGCGTGGTTTAGCCTTCAGGGCTAACCAGGGTTGACTTTGAGGGGATTGACATATACAGTATCAAATGATAACATAACGTAGGAGGGATATACAACTTAAGGAACCAGTAATGTACAATCAACTGAGAAGACAAAGCCAAACATTCTAGAACTTATCCCTTATTAGGGAGACACAAGGGAGGGGCTGAAAGTCAGGGAACCATCCCCTTGGGGCACAACCAATTCAATCACCAGGGGTGTCCTGGGCCAAACCATCAATCCTCCCAGGGCTCTGGTGGACACTCATCCCCATAAGGGGCATCCCTTGGCAGTTCGGCCAAGGCCACCTCCACAATCTAGCTGGCTGGTTTAACTACAACTATCACCAGGGTGTCAAAGAGCTTGACCAAGAAAACAACATCAAAAATTATGGGTCAAGTAAATCAAATCAGCAATAGCCCAAATACAGTTGATCTTTTGCTTCTTTAAGAGCAGCCTTGCCTATGCATGTAGATTTCTTCATAGTGCCACTCATCTATTAATTTCAATGCTTTTTTTAGACAGAAAGCTGTAGCAGGCACATGTGGATGGCATTTAGTCTGAAAGCTGGTAAAATTAGTGACCATTTTAATCTCTGGTGGACATACCTAATTCTTGCTGATTACGAAATCTATTAAATGGGAGCATAGTCTCCCAGACAAAATGGTAGAATGTACATTGTTTAGAATTATGAAAGTAGGCTGAACAGTGCACAAGATTATGTGCTGTCAAGAGCAAGCTATGCTGGCAGAATGAAAGACTACATGAGTTAAGAACTGCTAGCTATTTCTAACTTTCATGAGTATGAAACAACCCCACATGTCCTATATTAAAAATGAGCTGGAGTTTACTTTGGAGAAAGAGAAAGCAGAGTGAAGAGGAAACAGCAATCTGGGGAAATAAATACTGAAGAACACATCTTCCCAATTTTCTTATCTTACAATATCCCTGGAACTTTTACATACTTCTAAATAGTGCCTTATCAGCTGGAGAAACTAGACCTATGTTGTTAAACACTACGCAGAGCAAGTGCAAAAGAGTTCTGCCAATTGTTTTGCAGTCTACAAAATGGAAAAAGGATTCCTTTTATATTTCATAATGACTAGTTCTGAATGGCATAAATTAACCTCATAAATAAAGCCCAATGCCATTCTCTTTAAATGGCTAAAATATACCAAGTCTATTTTCACTGCAAACTTAGTTCACTATCCAGTCAGGACACTTGGAAAGCGCTATTAACAAAAATGAGCAAAAGTTGTACAAAACTCTCTTAACAAAATTATTTTATTTGTTCTTTGAATACAGCTCTGCAATATCTCGTTTCCTTAGTGAAAACCAATTGGATTTTTTCTTTTATTGCGCAATAAAATGCTCTCAGCTCCAAGTACATCAGTTAGTCAGTTTCTTGCTAACTCATTTCCTTTTCAATTTACATATACCTATTGCTAAATTACTCACATTTGGCATTATGTATTTCAAAACTATTTATTTGGTATCTTCTCAGGGAAGCTTTCTAAAGTATCTTTAAATATTAAATTAAATATTAAAATATTTTAAAAGTTAAGCACAGAGCAGGGTAAATCTTCCTATACTACAAATTCAACATGTATACTGTTAGCACGTGTGCATAGAACAAGTAAAATGTGTCATTCTCACATTCTGACATTATTTCCACTAAATGAAATAGCTCAACATGGCAAAGTAAACATTAATTCACTACCCAATTTCTTCTTAAAAACATACACATATATTAACTCAAATAAAAGCAGTGAGGTATCCTGCTGTCTTCAGTACCCATTGTTTTCTTTTCTTGCTCCAGTTTTACCCCATGTTTCTGGGCTTTCATCTGTAACTTGTCTTTAATTTTTCTGAGAAAACATATAAAAACTCAAGTAAGTTTTTGAAAATTCAAGTAAATAATTGCCATTGTACCACTTTTATTTATTATTTTATAAATTTCATCAAAGAGCGGCAGAAAAGGAACAATTGCTCTTGTACTAGTTTTATGTACTGTAGCGATGTGATTTTAAGTATTCACTTTTATGTTATATTTTACTATTAACATTAATAATGTTGCAAGACTAAATTGCAGAGCTGGGCTATTACTTCCAGAGTAGTTTGGTTTGAACAGTGTCACTTCAGTTCACTTATTACCTTTTTTCATAAATTTGTAAATTAAAAAAGTAAAGCAGTGTGACTTGTCACGGAACACTATCTCCCTGATAAAGCCTGGATTTTGTCAGGTAATTGTGGTATATGACAAGGTTGTTTCAAGGAACAAGAGGAAATAATCACAGTGTTTTATGTGTCTCAAATACTGGTCAACAAAAGAAATTAAAATCACTAGCCCTGAAGTTGTCATCTGTTCATGCTTAAAATCAGATTATTAGGTAACAAGCTTTGCTAAAACATCTGCCTGCTTCCATTCAGAAATCTTCCTTCAGCAGAGAAGAAAATATTTACCTAGCTTCCAGCAGCCCAGGTGCAATAGTACCAGTAGCTATGGTCAGGGTGCTTAATGTGCAAAAAAATGCACATCTTACAACAGATGGCAAAAGCCACCTCCAGCCAAATCATCTGTTAGTTCTTGCCTTGCTTTTCACACAGAACAAGACACCATATTGCAGGATGGCAAGGAGGCAGAACAGATACAGAACAGATCAAAGAGTTCTGATTGCCTCTGACACAAGGTCTATAGAGGACTCTACTGAAATGGACAAAATTTGAAAATCATAACACTCAGAGTGTTAAGAAAGCTCTGAGAACTAATGTGCCAAACTGGTTCATCCTTCTCTGTTCCAGGAAACACGACTTGGAAACAAAGCCCTCAAAATTATCTTTTTTTGTAGACCTCAAAAGCTCTTCCTACAGTCCTTGATAACAATGATCAGTTTAAAAGATAAGGTAAAAAAAAGGTAAGAACTAACCTTGCACATGAAGGTAAAGGAAAAAGAAGTATGTACTTCTACAGAGAATTAAGCTTTGGTTTTTGAGATACATTCATGCAAATAAAAAAAAAAGATCCTAGGGTTTACCAGTGTGTTTTCTTGGAGTTTTTCTTTAAGCAAACAAAAGGAACACATAGGTACATGTGGAAATTCTTGAAAATGAAAATTTCACAGACAAAGTTCTTGAAATATGGGTGAAACTCACATGGAATACTTTTAAAGCCCTATACAATCTGTTCTATTTTATATTTGACTATATGTTGCTTATGACACAGAAACCATCAGGATCTCCAATGTAGTGTTCTGAATTAGATTCCAAGCTGATTCTACACATCAGGCAGAACCACTACATGTCTGTTTTCTCAGTCATGAATGTCTGTTTACTCACTTGACTTAAACCAGTCATTCTAACTTGTCTTGATTATGGAAACTGCTTTTGCTCATGACATCAGCATATCAAGGTCTTCAAACAACCTAGTAATCTATTCAGAAAACTGTAAGGCAGTAACAAATACAAAGTTATATCCAACATTCTTGAAGATTTTGTAATGGTAACAATCAATGATGCAATTACACTAATGAGCAAGTTATTGTGTTCTCTTACTAACATAGGAAAGCCTATATTTTGAAGTATGACTTGTCCATTATAAATTATGTTTAGGTTAGTATGATACAAGGCATGATTCAAATCAAAAGGATAAAAACTTCACTAGAAAGCGATGCAACTAATTTGAATTACACAATGTAGTCCTAAAATATTAAATCCATTTAGATAAACCTGAGTCCAAAGGGAAACATCCACTTGCAATTGGCTGAGTGGGTAAATGAATTGTATTACATGGATGTGCATTTCTTTGCATGTATTCTATGGGTAAAAAATACATCTACCTGATAGCATCTCCAGCATCCGTTTCACACAACAGCAGATATTGGCATCATAAAAGGGAAACATATGGGGAGAGACTGTTCCCAGAGACATCATTTGGCAGCCACAATCTCTCATGACCAAGAGTTGCTTAAGATTATTAACCAGGTGGGTCTGATGAAATCTGACATGAGGTATAGTGGAAAAACTGCAGAGATAAGATACAACAGGTTCCATTATATGCTTATAAATTGTTCAGAAAATACATAGTTTGAGAAGAATTAAATTAACAAGAACACATGATCCCTCTGCAGGGACTCAAAAGGAGTCCAAAACTCAAGGGCAGTATTAGTGTGTAAAGCAGAGGGCAAGCATCACTTCAAAAAATTTACTAAAAGCTTGGTAGTAATAACTATGCACAATATGGGTGCAAAATGGCTAAACCTCAACAGCATTAAAAAGGAATTTTCTGCAGTTGGAGAATTTTATTTGATCTCCAGAAGGTATAGGATATAACTTCATTTGTCCTTGCAGGTCATCACATTATAGAGTTTTAAAATTAGAGAGTTTGTGGGCTGTCAAGCAGTCATAAACCAAGCACAGAGAGAAAATAGGATGCCTCTAATGCACTCGTAAGACATCCTTTCCTTCGCATTTTCCTCTGTCTCCTTGGAATCACACTTTTTTATGTTTTATTTAACGTTCCTCTTGAGATCTTGAAGCCAGTGTTACTTTTGACTCTTCTTCAGGGAAGCCAGGATTTCAGAATACAGAAACTCATAACAGCATGGGATGCTTTCTGCAAAGGACTTAAAATTTCCAAATGACAAATTAATTACAAGACATACACATAAACTGCACTCTTTTTTGTACAAATGACGCCTGATGGGTTTTTGTCCTTTTTTCATTATACTTTTATATTCTTTTATATCCTTTATACCCTTCCCCATTCCTGTACTTTTTACTCTCTGTATCTTAACCCTACATGTTTACAACCCTTGTACCTTTGCCTCACTCAGAATTCTTTGGAGAAGATGAAACAATCTCCACAATCTCAAGAGCATGAGGCACCAACCTTGAAAGAGCCCCATCACTGGGACATGTTTTTGTAAACTAAGTTGTAACCATTTTGGGGGGAGGTAATTTTAACAAGGGGGCAATTACTTCATTTGTTAGACTTCTCATTGGAGAATTTTAGATAGGTATGCTAATCTAGGGAGTCCATAAAATTGTATACGGGGAGATCGCTCTCTCTTGGTCGTCGGTGTGCATCTGGGATCCTATTCCTATTAAACCAAGGTAATACCCTTTCGTGTCTGCGGCTCAAATTTTTTATCAGCATTTTTAGGCATCAGTTCTGGCGAGCCAGCCAGGAGCAGAGTAGACCCCCAAGTTCCAATTTTGGACCGAGAAACACCCCACTGCACCCCGTCCCCCTTGCTGGCACTACAGAAGGGAAGCAGCGGTCCAGGATTGAAAACCCGGGGAATTTCTAACAGACCTGCTGCAGAAACACAGCAGGAGAGGTAAGATCAAAAGGGTTTTTTATGGTTTTATGGTTTTATAGCTAGCTATCATCTAGGGAGATCTCCAAGGGTCTTTTATGGCCAGGGGGGCCATAAAAGGGGAGGTTTTTCAACTACTCCGCTCCCGCAGGGGGGGTGCTGTGAGGAGAAGGTGACGCCCTTCACTATTACTCACAACGAGCCACATAGGGCTCAGGGGGAGCCGTGGCTCAAGGGGGGCTACGGCCCATAGGTTGGGGTGCAGGTTCAACTACCGAAGTTCGAATCTCGCCACGGGTTTAATCTGCGCGCGTGTGCTGTTTTAACCTTGCTTTCTTTACTCTGCTGGGGCGTGGGAAATGCGGGTTCATTTCTCTTGCCAGTCTTTAAGCTAAGTGCTTTCTTTCCAGCTGTTTCTTTCTGTTTTTAAACGAAATATGGGTAGTGTATTATCTACCAACCCAGAAATCCTGCAGGATTCCCCACTGGGTTTGATTTTGAAAAACTGGAATCTGCTGACAGTAAAAAGCGCTGCTTTACATTCTGGGGAATTAACCAGACTCTCGCTGTGGGTGTGGCCTGAGTTGAAACTGGAGGGGGGAAGTAAGTGGCCTCGATTGAACAGCTTGGATAATGAACTTATTACAAAGTTACTCGTAGAACTCTAAGTTCAGGGCAAGTTTGATGAATTAAGGTATGCAGAATTGTTTTCCATATTCTTGAATCAAGAAGAGGTGTACAAACAAATAAAAAAAGATTACCTGCCTTGCAGAAAAGAATATCTTACCCCTTGTTGCTACAGGGGCCAGCCGGACCAGAAGAGCTGGCAGGAGGCTGGCTCCGTCCTCCGCCGCTGCCGCTGCCGGCAGCACCCCCCGCCCCGGGCCGACATGGCACTGGGGGTGGGTGATCAGTGGCCACCGCCAGCTCCCCTCCCCCCTGCCACAGTAGGGCTAGGGATGGGGGACGGGTAGCCATTGCCCCTCCACGGCCACCCTCCCCGGGCCACACTGAGGGCGGACGCAGAAGTGGAGCAGGGCCGGGCCAGTCACCGCCCACTCGCCACCCTGAGGGCGGAGACAGGGGAAGCGCGGAGGCAAGTCCAGGCGGGGAGGGAAGTGCATCTGCTGCCGTACCTGACCCCTCCCAGGCTGGGAAAGGGTGGGGCGGGAGACAGCAGCTGCTTGGCTGCGTGGTCAGTGACAGGGCTGAAAGAAAAGTAGCCGCAAACAAGAGCGAGCCAGATGAATTCAGGGCAGATAGCTCCGAGGAAGACAAGGAGACCGGGACTGCAGCTGTGACCACAGCAGCCAGCGGGCTTACCGGAAAGAAGAGGGGAATGGTAACCCGGGAAGGTATAGAGTCTGCTAGTCTGGTGTGGATGTGTGATAGCCTGGGGCTGCCGCACCGGGGTCCAAAGGCTTGGCAGTTAATGCCGTCGAGACCTCTGAAAATCTAGAGTCTCTTTCCTGGGACTCTGAGGTCGAAGACCCACCTCCATACTCCTCCCCCTGAAAGTTTGTTTAAGTTTAATAGGATAGAAGTTTATGCTCCCCTCCCTTGTTACCGCCCCTGTTGCCGCCCCCTGCTAGAACCTTCTGTTACTGCCGCTCCCCCATTGGTTGATGTGTACTCCCTCCCTCGTTGATTGTGATTTGCTCCCCAGCTTGTCCCTCAATATTGTACCGGAGCCCATTGGCTCCGCCCCTGCTGTTCCAACCCTGGGAACCCCGTACCTCCCTATAAAACCCCCGATCCCCCATTGTTTGGGGCCCTTGGAGCCTCGTGTCTTCCCGGAGCAAGACCTCGTGTCTTTGTCCCTGGCCGACACAGACCTGAGAGCCTGCGGTTCTCCCCGACGCCTTCCCTCTGCTTGCTACTGACAATAAAAGAGCCTTGGGGAACTGCAACCTCTGGAGCTTCCTTCATTTCTGGGACTGAGCCCGCACTCCCACTCCTGCCGGGACCCCTCTTGGTAACCGGGGTTGGTGAGCCGACCCGGGAGACCGACCTGAGCTGCCAGAGGGAGGATTGTGTTGGAGGAGTGGGCCGAGGCCAGCCAACCCCGGTAAGGCCTTGCGGCCCCCGGAGTGGCCAGCTGTCCTCTCGATGACTTCCCTTTTACAAACACAACAAGTGGCGCCCAATGGGTCCCTCCGAATCCTCCGCTCGCCACCTTGGAGAAGAAGAGTGACTGCTCCTTTGGATTCGCCGCTTCAGTGAGTCGCAGCACTCTCATCCGAAAGGTGCTCCTCACTGTTCTGGATTGCCGCTTGCCTGCCATCCTTCTCCGTCTCGACGCCGCCAGCGGAGATCCCCCAGAGAGA
>VZRM01007011.1:0-119250 GCA_013397955.1 Grantiella picta
TGGTAATAAAAAAAGCCCAATCACTAGGGCAGAAAAGGAAAAAACCGCAAAACTCTGTCTTTACTTCCCGGCCGAGGTTTGAGCCCCCCGCCCTAAAGCTGCGGTCCCGCGGCAGCGGCGCGCTCCGCCGCGCCGGGAGCCGTCACCGCCCGCGGTGCAGCACGGCAGAAGCTGCCGCTGCCGGTAGCGCCCAGCTGAGAGCCGGAGCCGCTCCCCGCGCACGGAGGAGCCTCCCTCTTTCCCTCCCTCCCTCGTTCCCTCCCTTTTTCCCTCCTTCCCTCCCTATCTCTCCCGCTCAGTCCGCTAAGGCGGGCAACGCAGGTGCTGCCGGCTCGCCCTGCGGCCGAGGGAAGAGCCGGGCAGGGCCCTCCGCCGGCGCTGGCTCCTCCGTGGGAAGCTGCCGGGCTCCCCCAGGCACTGGGGTGGCGCTGGGAGGCTGCTGCCGCTGCCGGGACGCGGCCGGAGGGGAAGAAGCGAGGGGCGCAGAGGAAGCAGGGGCTGTCCCCGAGAGCTGCCGGCGGGGCCCAGAGGCGCCGGCGGAGGAATGAAGCAGCAGCGGGGGGGGCGCGGCTGGTCCGGGCAGGGGTGCGGTGCCCCAGCACATCCCTGCAAACGCCGCTCCCCCGCTCACCTCCTGCCCGAGCGGAGTGACCCGGTGGAGAGGACCGAGGACGGTGCATCATTACTGCTGGATGTTTTGGGGGAGGAGGGGGCAGCAAGCGGAGAAGGGAGGAAGGGCATGATTATGAGAATCAAACGGAAAGGGGGGGGAAAAAAAGCAAACACGCACACTAAAAAGAGCCCTTTCTCGGGAGGGAAATCAAAAATAGCCACAACAGCATGGAAAGTTGCTCGCTTAGTGATTTGCATTATAAGGCTGCCGCTGCTGCCTGGCTCCTCCAACAGTGTGCCCGAGGAACATGCAAGATGGGAGAGGGGGAGCTATATACTTTTCCTGTGATCTCTCTTCCTTAAAAAAAAAAAAAAAGCCATCCCCAACCAATCACACCCCGCACACCCCATTGCTTTGATGGAGAGGTGGCTCCAAGTGGTGGTTTCGGAGCTCCAAGTGGACTTTGCTGAGGAAAAGGGAGAGTAAAGGACCCGTGAGAGTGCTCCTCCCGCGTTTTGGGCCCTCGAGTTTGGGAGCCCCGGGAGAGGGGGGAGCAGGCACTGCTGCCCGGCCCGAGGGGTGCCAGGTAATGCCCGAGCGGGGGCAGCGCCCGATCCCGGGGCACAGGGCTGCGGGGAGCGCAGGAGGCTCCCGCCGGCTTCCCCTCGCTCCTCCCGCCCTGCGATTCGAGATCACTGCCTCTGTTTTCGGGGGAAAAACTAAAGAAAAGAAAGAAAAAAAAACAGGATAAAATCTAAATTTTATTTATCAACGGTTCATGCCCCGATTTAAAAAATAGCACCAAATCTTAACCTAGATTATGCAGTTAAATGTATCGAGCCGGAGGCAGCGTGGCTGGTTGCCAGACCTATGATCCATTAACCTCTTTAGCTCATTGTTGGCAGGCAACAATACCACACGATTAAATTCTTACATTTTAAAGACAAGCCCTTTTCATAGTAAATTCCTCTCTCCTATATTGCACTTTGAAATAGGGTATTGACAATAAAAATTATAAGAAAGAAATAATACTGTGAGTTTTTACCAACTTTGTGTTCATTTTATGGGCAAAACCATTCTACTATGCTTAAGGCAATAGGTAGAAAGGTGGACAGAAGTATATTAAAAATTCTTATTCTGTAAGATGCATTTTGGATAATTTTTACCTTCACCATTGGATTCTATACTTCTTAGAGTGTCTGGCATTCAAAATTTTAGTTCCAGTTTTTATTTTTACAGAATGAAATCAAGCAAAACCCTACATAATCAACGTAAGAGTATGAAAGTAAGATATATAGGGCCTTTTTTTCCCTTTCATGTGTTACAGATATATATACAAATATATGCCCTTTAATCCAAAACCATTCTGTTTGAAGCTATATATTCATACATTAGTGTTAGTGTATGTATACATGATCTCTCTATATATAACTGTTACATAAATATTTTTAAATAATTTGAAAATTAGAATAGAAAAGAGGCAAAGCTAAAAACACAGCTCTTAGCCTCCTGCTGAGTGCTATAAAAAAGTGTCACCACTTGGAGGAGAAGTCATAGAAACACTGATACAGAAAGAATATGAAAGTTATATCTTGCTCCTTATTCTTTACCCAAAAAACTGAGGTACTAGAAATACATCTACTAAAAAAAAAAGAAGTATACGATGTTTTCTGTTTTTCTCTTTTTTTGTGTCGGACATTAGGCTGTGGTCCTGAAAGCCAATATATTTGTTTTGTAAAGTCTGCATTCAGAGAAGTTGAATCTGTCACTGCTAAATCAAGCTCTCTGGGAGTGAAGGATAGATAGTATGTGCAAAAAGGATGACTGATCCCGTGAGAATCTGGGGACAAGTAATGGGAAATGTGATGGGGATGGGGAGTAGGGCTAACTGCGTGACAGCAGTGAATTCAAGAAGCTTGTATGTTACAGAGGAGACTGGGCCTATAAAAAAATGCCATCTCATGTGGAGGAGGCAGCATGAAAAAAGACCTTCATTCCTTTTGCTATGGTCAGGCTGTGCTGTAAAACACATCCTACTTCTCATTAGAGAATGGAGAGTGTAAGATAACACCCATATCCTCTCAAGACCACTGCACATTTTTTCTAAATCCTCTGTGGTCTAGGAAAAGTCCTCTCAAAAACGCCAAACATGAGACTCTGGGAAATGCTAAAAGATCTAAGATCATAAGACTCACCCTGGTGAGGAAAGTTTAAGTGGTGTATTTTTTTCACCTTAACAAGCTCCTCAGACATAGTCACCTGGCACCATGCTGTCCTAGCCCAGAAAGAGAAAGGCCCAAGACTCTTTATTGGCTACTTTTAATATATATGTATATATATAGTCTTGATCCCATTTTCATTAAGATCAGTAGTAAAATTAAGAAGCGATTGCTACATTGGCAGAAAATTCTGAGTGTGTGAGACTGCCTGGGTTCAAGAGCAGATGTTAGCGATGGGAAAGAGATGTAAATCTACACTGTATAGTGTTAAATTTAGGCTATATTTCCACCTGTTGTAGTGAGAGTAGTCATTAATAGCCCAAAAATTAATGAGTGATTATTGCTACTGTAGGTAATATGTTAAATGATTGCAAGCAGGTATATTTTAGCTGGTTGCTTTTTCTCTCTGTCTATCCAAAATTCCCAACTTTCATGTGGTATGAAAGTAACAGATATTTGGTAGTCATGATTTTAAGGAAATAGAAAACTGAGACCTCTGTTTTTAATGAAGTTCTGTTTGCTTCTTTTGTATCATTTTTCAACTACAAAGCCTATTATCCAACAGCTTTATTGTATTCATTTTTATTACTGTAACTTGAAGACGTATGTACCATTTATTACAAATAGGCTTTGATGATAAATAACAAGCAAAACTTGTTGTGCTCTGCAAAATTAGATAAAAATGGCAAGATTGAAATGCCCAGCCTTTATTACCCTTGCTATATAGCCGCATTGGTTTGCAATCTCATTAACAACTTGAAAGCAAGTGAGGTTTTGACACCCAAGAGGATTTTCTAAGTCAAAAGTGACAGAGAAAATACTACAGATTGGTACAGGTTGGCAATTCTTCTGTATATAACACTACAGAACCGAGATGGTAGCATTTTAGTTTAAAATTCATGTTTCACTAATAGTTGTGGAAATGAGACTAGGATGTTTTACTTTTTAAACATCTGGTCTGTCATAAATGCATGTTTTATGTAATTCTCTCCCAAATTTTCAAACTTGCATTCTGTCCCATGTGAAGAGTCTCACATGTCAACTCTTTATTAACTTATGGAAGGTTGACTTATCTTTTGGAAAAAAAAGTTTCTTTTCAAGAACTTTGTAGAAAGTGAAGGTGTTTAAGGATCTTATAGGATTATGTAAACTTATGCATTAGAATAATAGATTGACAGATTTCTTAAAAATTATAAACAATGTGCGTTTGTTAGATTGGAACTTGCCTTCATAACCCACTAAAACATGCTTCACTGAATCAGTGAATACTGTATATTTGAGCTGTCTGCATATTATTGACTTTCCTGGTTTCTGCAAAGCATTACATCAGAAGTCCCTTCCCCCCATTGTTTTCATATCTGAAAAATCAATTCAAATCTTAGATATACAAAGAAACAAAGGTAATCGAACCTTGATATATTTCTGAATTTATGCAATCTCCTTCTTTATTTCGTTGAAGCTCTGCTTTGCAGGCTTAGCTTCAGCATCTGAGAGTTTTGACAACTCTTTCTGAATATACAGGAAAACATGCTAAACAATAATAGGCTGAGAGGCAGCTTATTTAAAATCGTAGGGGAACGTGACTAACATGTTTGAGAGAGACTTTCACTTTGGGAAAAAAAATTCAAAGATACTGGGCTTAGAATCAAATTCTACCTTCAAATGTCCATGCATGATTCCCTTTAGAAAGAAAAAAAGATTATATGTAAAGACATAACATTAGTTTTAATGGAAGATCTGTGGATATGTGCAGACTTATTTGGTCACTGGATACCCTCACTAGTCATAATTTTCACAGGTTTTTAATGGTTTTTCTACTCTGTTCAGCTCCAAACTAACATACAAGGCCTACTGACTCTTGTTTTCCATTCAGATAAGTATTGACAAAATAGCTGAGGTTTGCACATAAAAGGAATAATTCTCAGCTATTTTACTATCAGTTCCATGTTTCTTCCTGACACTTACACTGCTTTTAGCTTTCTGAAGGTTTGCTAAACTTCAGTGATTTAACCTGAAATTCTGTGTGCTGAAGTTCTGTCTCAGGCTGCATGTTTTTAGCATACCCAATCAAAATGGCTCAGCTATACCTGAGAATGAGATCGAGGGACAATATTTAGTTTTACTTCTTGCTAATATATTCATTGTAAGGCTTACTTTTTTAAGAACTCTAGCACCTTCAGGTAACTTACAAGTTGGCAGGGTTTAGTTGAGGATGACTTGGTATCTCCATGAAAATTAATTTACATTTTTCCAGTTCATGAACATTTGGAAGCTCAGTTCACACGTTAAATAGCAGTTTGTAAGAGTTATGTAGTTAAATGGTGTTCTCCAGCTGGATACTGGAGTGGCCTGGATTTGTGTCTCCCAATGCTGTTCTTAAGCAAGAGGCTCTGTTTTCCCTCTGCTCTTCATTTTGTTTAGAGCCTAAGCTGCACTGAGAAGTAGGCTGTTTCAGCTGAGTGCTGGAATCCAAGAAGCCTTCCCTGGATTTCTTGGGACTGGGGAGCTGGCAAGGATGAAGTGACAGGTATTTCAGTGGTAAAAAGTATGGGAGAAAGTTCTGAGACCTGGGAGGAAGTGGTAAGGAATAGACTGAATTCAGATGACTAACTGCTAGGTGCAGAAAAGGAGCATGGGAAGAGACAACGGATCTGCCTTTGTGGCAGTCAGATGGGAAAACTATGTGAGAAGTTTATAATTTTGGATATGCTGATAAGGAAAAAAAGAAACCAAAATACTGAAGACCATAGCTAGCTAAGTGAAAAGTCAGGTGGAAACAAGCCAGTGAAGATGTGAAGATGTGAATGAAGTCACAGAACTGGGGGAGAGAGCGAGAGAACTGGAATAAGACATAAAAGCAGAAAGAGAAAAGTCTGCAGTACTGCAGCATACTGCCATGCAGATCTTGGAAATGAACCAACCATCCTAAACCTCAGCCTTTCACAGTTATCAATAAATATCTGTGAAACCTGTTGGCAGAGTGTGCTCCTCACTCTCCTCTGATGCTGCCCTACACAAGGGGTGACCATCTGTTGCCATTGTCAAGCCTGACAGCATCTCTACAGGCAGAAACACACCCTGCAGGTCTAACTTCCCAGTCTCAATGATGAATCTTTTTGGTGTCAGACCACTTTTTGAGACACTTGTGTTCATTCTTCTTTGAAGAATAGAAAAGACACAGAAAATGGAAAGGAAGAGAAAGAGAAGAAGGGAAAAAAGGAACCCTTTAATTCTTATAGCAGTAAAATGCTGCTGTCATGTATTAGGCAACATTACAACTAAGGCTGGCTTTACTAACTCTACTCAACTTCTTCCCTATTTATGGGTGTATATTATAAAACACTTTAAAGTTGCAAAAACATGTACTGTATTTTTATTCCATCAGCACTGGACATAATCACTGCAGAAGATGAGTCCTGCTTAATGGCTAAGCAGGTGTACAACACTTTATTTTATTTTCATTGGCCTTTGGACAGACCAGACATTTTTCACCAATTTATTTGAACTTTACTGAGAAAAAATATTAATTGCCTATTCAGAGAATTTTTTGTGAAACCAGTCAATATGACATCTGCATACCTCACAAATTAATATTAATTTACTTTCACAGTGCTTCCACTATTCCCATAGCAGAGATGAGAACTGAGACGTGATCAATTAAAGCATGAGTATCCACCACTTTTGAGTGTAAATGTAAATTATCTAGAAATTTTCATTTTACTCTTTGAAAGGTTATTTTGTGCTCACTTCAGCTGAGAGGGAAGCACTTCTACAAATGAGACCCAGGCTTTCAAATAGCGTATTCTAAACCAAAATAGTTGTAACTTTTGAGAATCAGGTGACCGGTCCATTTCTGGTGAATTTTCTAGCTTGTTACTAGAATTTTCTAGCACTGCAAGGGGATAATATGCCACATTTCATGTCACCATTCGAATGTTTAAGAATGAAACATTAATTGAAATGCATAGTGAAACTTCTTTCACTGTATATGCTCTAAAAAATAGTAATAGTAATAAAAGGCAGCAAGAACAAAGATGACAGCATTGTGTTAAAACTCATCCCACTTTATTCCCAGAGGTGTTGATGAGAGGTCCTGCAGAAACAAAAGATATTTTCACAATCTGTGCGCAAGCTATGTTGAAACCAACCTATGCTTTAGACTGAGGTCATAACTGAATGCAGGTTCTTCAAGCATGGTGAAACTCTAAGTCCCAGAATAATCTGCTGCTGAAAAGTTTGCTGAACATTTATTTTTGAGCCAACTAGATAAGTTTGTCTACTGTCTAGAAGTGCCTGTAAAATTCCCAGCTTTGAAATTGACAGCCTACTTCACTTTTGGTGCTGTCATCTCATTTCTTTGAACACTGAAGATATTGCACTTATAGGAGGAAAAAGGATCCAAGCAAAGCTTTCCAGAGGAGGGAAATTGCTTGGAATTGATGAAGGCTAGAAGCTTTTCCATCTCTCTCCACATTTTCTAACAACAGCAATGCCAGGATAGCATTTCCTGTTTTCTAGTTAGGGAAAAGCATTGAAGAAAAAGTAAAATAAGACCATTTCTTCCTTTATTGTCCACGATAAGAAACTTCTCTTTCTAAAGTATGTCTTTGGGGAATTTCCATGGGACATAAAATGCCACGGTTATTTTCATATCCATTTTTGAAGGAACCTGGAAACCAAATCCATTTATCTTAACAAGGACTGATTGATATACAATGAGAAGAAGGGGTCAATTTCTTTGCTAAAACCCACAGCTGGGGACTTTTATTTGTGTGAGATTTTGTAAAAATCACCAAGTGACTATTTCCTCTGAATTGATATCTTTTTGATTAAGATCTTTTTGGCAAGGAATTGCTTTGCTAGATAAACAGTCATCTGATTAATCAGTAATTCAAAACCAGGTTAGTAAAGGTCAGGCTTGTGGAGAACAAAGTTGAAAGCCCTGTTTTTTTCCCCATGTCTGTAGCCATCAGCAGTTTTCTAAGTTACCAGTTCTTTTGAAGCCATGCTACAGACTGCTACTCTAAACTTTGATCCAGGTGCCTTGGATCCACACATCTTGGATCCACACAATGGAGAGGTGCTGCAGAGGTGAGGCCTTTGCTCTTCTCCACAGAATTCAGAATATCCATCATGTACATCTGAGAACTCTCTCCTTGCTTATGTGTTTTCCCCCTTGAACTGTTGATCCACAACAAGCTTTGGACAATAGAAACAGCTGAATTTCTTCAACTCAGTCTCTAGGTTTTTGGAAAAATCCCCAGTAAATCTATACAAGTATGTGTTGAATAATATATTTCAAGTGCTTCCTGTGAGCATGACTGTTTACATTTACTTACATATTTAACAGATTTTTTTGGGAACAAATCCAAACACTTATAATCACATGCTTAGTAAATTTACATTTGATGATACATGTAGCTGGCAAAAGTGGAGAGAGATAAGCAGCACCTGTACTGCAGGTGACATCCTATAAAGTGGACCAAGTCCTTCTAGATTCCAAATTTAGAAGCTGATGTACAAATTAATTTTAATCTTTTAGGTCCAGCTTTGGTAATCTGATCCCTCCTTTTATTCAATTGTTTCATAAGAGGCATACATCACTAAATATGGGTTTAGTCTCTATACATTTAGGTATTACAGAACCATACATTACACTTTTAGAGTCATTTAGAAGCACTGATGCACCTGGAACCTTGCTGGTGAGAGTGGAAGGAATGTGTCATGTATCCCATTTCCTCCCTCACTCAAGCAGATGTCAAATAATCCCATTCATATGGGGCTACCAATATCTCTTTCAAAAACTTTCTTCCCGTGTAATATAACTGAAAAAACACTGTAAAATTTGCTTGGTGTAATGGCTAGAAGCTTTTTCAATTTCCACTTCAGCACGTTTATGTCCACCTAGAATGTTTTCTGTTTCAGTATCATGATTTAATGAGCTCTTTCTTCTTTACCCACTGACGTATTTATGGGGCTCAGTCACCCCCCTATCTGCTTCATTTTTCTATGTATTTTCCTACCAGGAAAACAATTTCAGGGTGATCATTAAAATTGGTCCTTTTCTCCTGTTTTCTTCCATAACCTTCTCTCTATGTTTTCTCTTTCAAGGTTACATTTCCTGACCAGAAATCTCAACGCTGTATTGCAGTCATTTTACCAAGGCCTAGTGCAACGATACCAGCGCTTGCCTGTCTCTGACAGATTCACCTTTTGCAATGCATTTTCAGTTTCTGTTTGAGATTTTACGCTGCATCACACTGTGAGTTCATTCATTGAGAAACTGACTGTCACATTCCATTTCTACAAAACATTTCCATCTGATAAGCCTCCAGCATACCAGAGAACTTTTTATTATTAGCTCCATGTGCACGACCTTGCATTTCAATCTACTCCTGCTTCTGTTCATCCACATCTCTTGGTATTCATTTCTGATCTTCTCTGTCCTACCTTCCACATGTATGGTTTCTCGTTATGGATCTAAAACTGTGCCTGATTGAAAGCAATAAACCAGATGAGTTCCTAGAGTTTATTCTGCAGAACTTGACTAGGAAACAACTTGATACTTCTGTCTGAAACCTGTGCATGCTGCTATCCCTGAAAATGCATCTTTGCCAATTTTACAACTTCCATCTTAATTGTAATCCTTTTTACAGAAGTGTATAGTATGTCAAGTGCTACAAATACATCAAATACAAATATCAAATACATCTAGGTAACGACCTAGTAGAAAAATCCACTACAACGTCTGGGGAAAAATAGTTATTATGTCAAATAAATACATGGGTAAAGAAAAAAAATCTCATAATAGTTCTTTGGGAGAGAAGAAATGGTTGTCACATTGTTTTTAATGGCATGAGAATTCTTTTTCAGCTTCTTGAAAAAACCAAAAAACCCAAATAAATCACCAAATTTATTTGTGGCTGCTTAAATATTCATATAAAACTCTACTATTTGGATGTTAGAGTACGTAAATACTAAATGATGTGTGGGATTTTATGGAATCAAGGTGATCCTTTCTAGTTTTCTGTCTGTGAATTACTGTAGCTTTCTCAAAAACTTACCTTTTGAGCTGAACTTCTCAGTGAGTTAGGAGAACCCAAGTTCTTTCACTGAAACCCCAAGGTGATTTTCTCTCCGATTGCATTGGAATCAAAATCAATTAGCAGTAATAAGAAGGGCACTTTTGGAAAAAGTGACCAAATAAAAAAAGTGTCTCATCATAAGAGCGAGATAGTAGTTCAGGAAAGGATTAGTTTCCACAGGCATTTAATAAAAAGAAAAATTGACTTTTCTTTTGTTTTGAAGAGCTCTAAAGCAATGGTGACACTGTGGTAAGACAGGAAAAGGCTGTGGGCAGCCTAAACCTAAATAAGTTACATCTGTGCCCCTAAACAAGAGAGGTAAACACCTTTGTCAGAGAATGAAGCAGAGAATGCAGAGTGTAGGGCTAATTAGAAAAGGCACCTGTGGATAGTTTACTGACCAATGTTAATGTAATAAGGAGCATCTGTTATGTATGTGAAGAAAGAGTATAAAAAGGGGTACCGAGGATAATAAATTGCTGATGCCTAAGACCATCTTGCGTGTTAGTATTTGAGTCCACTGTCATGACACAAAGAGAAAAAAAAAAGTCATGGGTATAGGTCCAAGAACTGGTCTACAATATGCAGTAACATCATAAATATTCTCTGAAGTCTTATAGAAGGATTACTATGGCGGAGAGTGATTATACAATGTTCTCATAAGATCTTTTTCCCAGTTAATTATGCATCTCAGAGCACGTTTTTCTTATAATAAAGGGTATATGCTGTTTCCTACCCATTTTCATTGTGTTTTCTGTCAACATAATTCATATATCTGTATTTCATTTGTGGCTGTTCATATATATTGCATAAAGTTTGAAATGGATTATTAAAACAGTCTTGTACTTTGTATAATTTCTTTTGTACACAGCTGTGTGAACTGCCAGCATTAGCAAATCTTGAAGTGTTTTCTTTTTTCCACAGCCCAAGCTCTCTTTTTTAGCTTTATATATATATATTTCCAACAGAGAAACAAATGTTCTCATATTCAGCCTAAATAAGCCTTTTAGAGGCATAAGTTTTGTTATTCTCGTCAGAGCAAAATTAGATATTAATCCAATGCCAAACAGAGTTTATAAGAAAGTAATTCAGACAACAGATTGTAAAGTGCTTTTAAGTACTCCTGCACTATTTCCATGCAGAGATTGTTCTCTTAATACTCTGAAGGGGAAGATCTATAGAATGCAAAATGGAAATATGGAGAATATTTCTTCCCTGTTAATTTATTATGGTGAATTGACATAATGAAGGATGACAAATAGGTATTTTCTTTTTCATCCACACAACACTTCCCATTAAAATGTGAATATTTTCTGTATGAGCATCAAGAGTAACACATTTAATTACACAAAAGCCATGTGTCATATGTTAAGAATGTAATATGAGGAGCAACAGAAAATGTACTGCTGAATAAAGTGTTAAAGGGGCTTACACTTTAAAAGCAAGCCTCTGTGGTGCTTGAAATTATTGAGAAAAAATTGTGGCGTGCGGGCGGGGCTCCCTCGGAGCCCACCGGCACCAGTCACGGTCTTGGAGTTCTTGTACGGTGGGATCTCCTCCACCACAGTCCCTACCGAAGCTCACGCAGGCACTGTCAGCACAGTCCGATTGCAAAGGAAGAGCTGTAGACTCTTGCCTCAAGGTAAAGGATTTATTAATAGGAATCCGGAGGGCAGGGTGACGAGGGGTCAGGAGCAGTCGAGGAAGGGAGAGGCAAGAGCAGGGGAGAGGCAAGAGCAGGGGAGAGGCAAGAGCCTCGAACACTGCTGTGCAGTGGGTTAAAAGGGGAAAGGTTTGGGGAGGAGTTTTGGGGTATGGAACCAATGGGGGTACAATTTAAGGAGATTGATGATTAGGGGTACAAATCATATTATTCAAGGGGAGGAACAACTAAACTCAATAACCAATCAGCAATACTTAATAGCTCAAACAAAGGCGAACTTTCTAGAAGAAACCCATATAAGTAACGCAGGGGAGGGGAGAGCGCAGCCCAATCTGGTAGCTGAGATTTTAATATGCAGATTGGGAGCCCGGGAGCTCACGGGAGCTTCTCTTTTGGTCGCAGTAACCTAGAGGTTGTCTGCTTCCCATGGCCCCTCGGGCTCAGACAGCTCTGAGTCGTGATCTGACTCATCCACACTGTCTATGCTTGCCAGATCGGCCTCAGCCCAGTGGGCTGCCACAAAAAATATTTTTTCCCGTAAAAGGTGGAAAAATTATGTAAAGGCTTTGTCTTGAGCTTTTCTTCTATCCCATGGGATTGAATTTTTTGCTGTCATTACAAATTAGAGACTGCTATGCTGAAATATCCAAACCTAATATTTAACAATAATATATTCTGTGTAATATAATACTAAGTAATGACACTTTGTTGATAATATATGTAGACTGTTCATTGTTCTCAATATGGATATAAAATATCTACACATATTAGTAAAGACATAGTAAATATGTCAATTCTTAACTGAATTTGATGAAACTAAAATGGACACGAATTTAGCCTTGCTTATTTTAATTCCTGTCTAGAAGCTCCATACTAAACTTCAGAATTTGTCATGTTACTTGTAAAGAAAAGAGACAGCTGTTAGCATTGCTTGTTCAGTAAAAAAAAAAAGGTTCATATTAATAAATTATAGAAAAAAGAAAACACAGATTTTTCAGGTTATATGCAGTTATAGATATTTGATATCTTTATTTGATATTTATCTTTTATCAGCAGGCCATGTAGAAATAAAGTCAAGATATAGGGAAGGTTACAATAGTTAAAGCACAGTCAGTAGTCTTAAATACAACATTTTCTTATTTGATTTCATTAAGCATGAACAATTTTTATTGTGTTTATGTCCAACCAGAAGTGAAAATGACCATATATAATGCAAAAAAAGCCAAACCTATATGAAATTTGAAATAAATTCAGTATTGAAAAGACCCAACCAATAAATTAAATGTCCTTCTTGTCTGCAGCTTATATACCTCTGCATGACACCACTTCCAAATGTTTCAATTCTTTTTGCTTGCTTTTCTTTATATGTCAAAGAATAAGAAAACACTGGTTGTTTGCATGGTTGGTTAGTTTTCTTCTTTACCTAAGCAAAGGTTTTGTAAAGGGCACTGGGACTTCAGGAAACACACCTACTTGTGGCTTAGTGAGCTCCCTGAAGTGCCACTGACTTTATGATGCTCTTAGGCCATTTTTTGTAGAGAGAAATTTTGGTAGGATGCATGGAGCATTATTAGTCTTTTGTTTTCATGGAGAATTTTTGCCCCAGATTCAGGAGTTTTTATTCTTTCAGATTATTTCTAGCTGTTGTATTTTGCTTCACTGACGAGGGAGGAGCAGCTGTATCGCAGTGACATTACAAACAAAAGAGCCCAACTTTCATTGCTGCCTTAATCTAAATAGATGTATTCACAGGTCTTGCTAACAGCCTGATTTGTATCTGAAAGCATTTTCTTTTCCATCATGTTCCTTCCCTCTGCTTTGTCTTGTTTAAAGACTCTCATAATTGTAAGGTTTATATGGCACTACTACTTCACAGACTAGTTAGCTTAAATGAAACCGAAGCTAACCTGACAACGCTTGCAAACCAAGTGTCATGTAAATACTTTTTTTTTTTTTTTTACTTGCGTGCACAAGCTTACACAGGATTTAAAGAACTACTTGGATGCCGGTCTTACAAGTACACAAACAACTGAAATGCTTTATTTTAGAGAATAAAATTACCTCTTCTCAAAGAATCAAGCTGTTAGAAAGCTTTACTATCCATCAAGATCCACTGGCAGAGAAGTTTATCAGAGTGTGGAAGGTTTGGCTTAGCAAAAATGAGGTAATTTAACAGGTCTAAAGCCCCTGTTTTCTTTTGGCAGTTATTTCCCTTTCTTTGCAGAAAGCAACATTTTTCTATTTTACTGTTCAGAGTCCTATGTTTAATGTGCTTTGTCATGAATGTCTGCTATAAGAATTCTGTTTTGAGTGCTGACCCTTTGTAGTTCATAAATTTTTTGGATTTATGTTATAATTTTATTTGAAGTCATCACACAAATTGATATATTTTGGCTTAATGCAATTTAATAATAAAAATCCTTTAGATCACTTGTTCTTATTCACTTCTTTTGTGTGTCCACATCATCTTTTAGTGCCTACATTTAATGATTTTCACTGGATCTTAAGTATATTAAATAATGTACTACTACATAATATAAGGAGTGTGTCAGAATGGCTTTAACAATCTCTAAAATTCAGGGATCAGAGCCATGAAACCACAGACAGCATTCGAGGTCAAGCCAGTGTTTGAAGGTCAGAAAAATGGAGGTTACAAACCCAAGGAGATTGGGATAACCCAGCCCACCTGCTCTTATGCAGCCGCACAGTCAGGGAGATGAGAGTGATGAGGGAAGTAGTCAGATATGGATGACATTCACAGGATGACTGTGAATGAAAACAGCTCATTTGAAAGGGTTGCTGATGACACCTCACAAGTAGGGTGCACTGAATGGAAAATCCCTGTTGTTAGGAGAGGGTTGTGTGTGTTGTCCTGTTCTTGTGAGGCTAAGGGGGAACCCTGACAGCAGGGCAAGGGGCTGAGTGGGTGAGCTGAGGCACTGGAGGAGCCAGATGTGAGGATGGTTTTAAAGCCTGGCAAGGCAGTGCTCAGCTGAGAGAGGCTGGCAGGGAGCACCTGGGAGCAAAATTCTGCATTCACATTTCATGTAACAGAAGGGTGGTTCTGTGCCCACCATTTCTTGACAAGTTAACAACTAATATTGAATGGGTTTATTCCGTGTAATTAGCATGAAGAATGAAGGGTATTAATTCCGTAGCATGCACTGCTCAGTGAGATATATTAAGCTCAGGCAGAAATGGTGGTGTGGAAAGTCACTGGTACCCTTGAACGCACAGCAGATATCTAACCCGACTTGTTGATAAGCCCATGTAGCTCCTGCTGCTAGATCAAACAATTCAGAGTTTTCTCTTGCGGCCTGAATTGAGTGGCAATACTCTCTGTAAAATTTCAAGGGTGCTTACTTTCATCCTAAATGACAGTATTTCTTCATGACTGTTAGAAATGGCCAATCTATTATGTTTATATTGTGTCGTATAGTGTCCTTTTATGTGTCTCTCAGTATGTACCTGTTCATTCCTTTAATATTTAGTACCATCATATGAAAGTATTATAGCAACACAAAAATCAAGGCAAAAAGCAAGCTTTTGAAACATAGTGACAGGCACAATAAATACTTATTTTTCATATTATGGCATGTATGTCTTCTTGAAATAATTATATACAGTTTTCACCACAGAAGTGATGTGCTTCTTAAATAAGTCCACTTGAGCTTATTGTAAATGGTATTTTTGTGGCTTACTTCCTTATGCTTTTGTCATTCTACACTTGATTTATAAAGAGATTCATGTAAAGTCATAATTATTTTAAGAAGGCAGCTGGGAAAGTGTTCTTTCAGCATGTCTATAAATCTTTACTTATGCTCTACAGAGAACTCTGCTCTCTATGTCTGCTTTAACAGTGTAAGAAGAGTATATCATAATGCCTTGAGTTGTCAGAGATTCAGGAATGTTTATAATATGAGATCAAAAGTGGAGACAATTTCATTGTAATAGTCCTGGCAACAAAGTAAAAAAGGAATACCGATTCAGCTGGCACACTGACATGATAGCAAGGGTATGTTTTGTACAGTTAAAATATGTATGGGATTGGAATATGTGTGTGTGTGCATATATGTACATATAGACACACATAGACATACACATATGTATGTATAGCTAGGAAGCTAGTAAATTTGAGATGACTACTGAAAACATGGTCTATTTTAAGGATAATATTTCTGGGAGAATGCAGAATATAACATTTTCCCCTCACTGAATTGTAAATAGTTGCCTTTCAGAAGAAGAAAACACTTTTCTTCCTGATGAAATCCACAGCAGATAACGCTTGGGCTATTCATTGTCCTAAACACACATTTTCAAAAGACAATTTTCCTTTTCTTTTGCTCTTCTGCAAGGAACTATCCTTTTGTAAGACTTACAGCCTATAAGAGAAAATGTGTAGTTATGGTGGTTACATATGGACACAGATTTCTTGTGAAGATTAGGGAATCTCTTCAACTAAAATTTGGAGAGGTGTGTAGAGAAATATTTGTCAGGAATTTTTTAGGTGCAGCTAATTCTGCTTTGGGTAGTAGTCAAGCAAAATGGTTTATTATAGTTCTTTCCCTTTTTTAAGAAAAGCTCCCTGTGCTATCATGCTGCTAAGAAAAACCACCTGAATACTGTTCTTCAAAACCAGTTTAAGAGCAACACAATATTTACTGTGTCCATTTAAGTCACCTCATGTAATTTGTAAAGAATGAGATGTTTGAGAATAGATGTCTCAAAGACCTGTCTTATAGCTTAGTGGCTGGTCTGTAAGACAGCTGCATTGCACAGTAAACACTGTATTCTGTGTGCATACTATGGAATCATAGAATGGATAGGGTTGGAAGGGACCCTAAAGATTATCTAGTTCCAAGCCTTTTACTGTGGGCAGGAATGCCACTCCCTAGATGAGATTGCTCAGGGCTTCACCCAACCTGGCCTTGAATGCTGCCAGAGATGGGACACCCGCAACTTCTCTGGGCAACCTGTACCAGTGTCTCACCATGCTCACACCAAAGAATTTCTTCCTAACATCTGATCTGAACCTGCTCTCTTTCATGTTGAAACCATTGCACCTTGTCCTTCCTCTTTGCCTGTATAAAAAGTTCCTCTCCCTCTATTTATAAGCCCCTTTAAGGTACTGGAGATCCCCCCCAGGGATGACTCTTCACCCGAGCTGAACAAGCCCAGCTCTCTCAGCCTATTTTCATCGAAGATGTGCTCCAGCCCTCTGATCATCCTTGTGGCCTCCTCTGCATTCTAACAGGTCCATGTTCTCCTTCTGCTGGGGATTCCAGAGCTGGATGGAGCATTCCAGGTGGGGTCTCAAGAGCGCAGGGTAGGTGAGGAGAACCACCTCCTTCCTTACCTGCCGACCACTCCTCTTTGGATGCAATCTAGGATGTGTTTGGCCTTCTGGGCTATGAGACCACACTGTTGGCTCACGTCCAGCCTTTTATCCGTAAGAACCCATGTGATATTAATAATATGAATTGAAAATGGAATAAACAAAAATTGAAATACTCTATTTGTTGCATTCTGACATACAGATATTCCATGTTCATGCTTTAATTAAAAAAAAAAAAAAGAGGGGATTTAAATAATAATAAAAAATTTCTAGAGAAAGATGGGAAAAGTAAAAATTAGGATGGTCAGAAAAAACAGGTGGAGCGCCAACACATTTTTGATGAGTTCCAGTCTACAGTTTTCAGACATGCAAAAAAATTATATGTCTCAGTGGTTATGTAAGGAAAGCTTAATCCATTGTTACAGCATATATTTAATGTGCAGCTCTCTCTCTCTTTCTTTTCCTTTATTTTTTTCCATGAGCAATATGACTGAGAAAAACTAAGTTCTGTCACACTCCTGCCTCATCTTTTTTTATTGTTTAAGTATGAAAAACATATGTAGCCTAAGGATATATTCTTCCTAAGTGAAAAGTTTGCAATAAAATCTGTTTTATTTACACCGGGGTAAAATCTGGGAGTATTCTTTAATGTCAGTCTTTCAAAATGATGTTGCAACTGAAAAAACTCACCAACTTAAATGTGGAAGATTTTTTCTTCACATTAAATCACTTACTCTTTTTCTTACTTTAATAAAATATAGCAAGTAATAATTTTGGTGAATATTTAACTTGACAGTTTAGGAAAACTTGTAATCTTCTGGTTATTGCAATGCAATATTTTTAGAATATTCAGTATTACAGCATGAAATGTTCCTCTTTGTAAACTGAATAATAGCCTTTCTTTATAGAAGGTCCACACATCAAAATTAATTTTTATAGCAAAATTTTAATTAAAAAGTACCATTAATGGTTTCCTGGTGCCCAGAATAAATATGCTGTATATAGTTTATGTATACTTAAGATAAGATTATTATGGCCATCAAAAATACTGAATATGTATCTAAAGTCATTGAGTAAAAATAATTACTTTTGCTGGTTTTTCTCTTCTAAAAATCTCAGTAGAAAAAGCCACAGCTGCTGCAGTCCTCCTTCAGGACTGTGCAGCTTTGAAGCAGCACAGATGAGTTCTATAATATGAACTACCTTTGCCCAATTAATACCTAACCCAAATATTGCCAAGACAGCGGATTTGTCTCTAAAGACACTGATTGGCTGATAGAACAAGTAGAGAAAGAAAGGAGCACTTGACATCAAAATAGAGCCAAAATTTGTTTAGTTAGAGCCTTTTTTTCTGTGATAGGGCTTTGTTAAACAATATTATTAATAGTTTTTGTGTCCAGCAATGTGCAAGTAGAGGTGTTGGTGCCACTGATTAAGGAGACTAGAATTTCTGAGGTCTAGCCAACCGGATTGCCATAAACTTGGGAGAACCTGGCTTTGTAAGATTTTTGCTACTTCTTACTAGCCGAATTTGCATTCCTTGTCCTGAAATTCCTCTCCTATTATTGTCAATGACTTAATAGACCTGGTGACTTTTGAGATTATGAAAATGTTCTGAGGTGTTAAGTAATGACTATTGTGACTAGCAATGTTCTACATCAGTCTGGTTATTTTTCCATGTTCTTAAAGAAAAATCATGTGGTGTTTCACTGTCTCAAACATTTCTTATATCCAACTTAATTAGGTTCAGGCAAAAGTTTGTTTGTTTTTGCCCTAAATGTCAGCCTCACATAGAACACAGCAAGCATGGATATCCCATAGATCAAGTCTAGGCATTGGCTCCAAATCTTAAAACTGAAATAATGTATCAATCTTTTCCCTGCTGAAGACAGCAAGTAGAATCAAATCTGTCCACCTGGGGATTAGGGTGTAGCTGCCATTCAGGTTGGGACATAGCCCTTCTCATACTCCAGATAGATATGCCAAACTGTTCTTTACGGTCCAAAACCATTACTGAAAAAGATCACTCACCAGAGTTAAGGGGAATTACATTTTTCTAAGGACTACATACATGAAACATATGCAGGACTAAGATAATTTCATCTGCTCTCAATTCTAAGTACTTAGTTTCCAAAAAACTATCAAACTTTGCAATATACTTTCCTTAAAATCTATCTAAGTCTGTTTTTCTTAATTTAAAAAGTACAACCTGATTATATTTTGTATGTGTGGGTTGTTGAATACATAAACAGAAGAGAAAACCCTTGTATTCAACCATAACAGGCTTTCAAAGCAACCTCAAAGAAACAAACATCATATGTCATGATTTTTTTTTCTTTTTAATGATGTGCCAAGCTGTTCAAGTTTGGCCCTTCATTCCTCTGGTGGTAAGATAGATGCTAAGATCTACAGCTCTCCCATATAAGTGATTTAGGCAAGATTACAGTGTGGTGTATTCAAAATGGAATCGACAACCATTTCAGAGAGAGGAAGAAGGGATTTCTAATATGAAAAATTGTCGGCTTCCTTGAATTTTACCAGTCATGTCATGTTACATTACACAGAGTAATAGAACATTAGCTGTGTAATGAGACATGACTGGTAAAATGTAAAGGAGAATGCACTTTCAGATTGGCTAGTCCTGTTGAAAGTGATAGTTTGCATCTAATCTGCAACGCTTGTAGATATTATGCAAACCAGCTGTTTGTGAATTCCAGATCATTTGGAAATTGGAAGAAGTGTCAGATACATTATCAGCTTCTCAAAATATTTCTGTATCTTACTTTTTAGTTCTAGATAAGAAGAGGGTTTTGAGAAAAGCAATTATAAGTTATCTTCATTTAATATTTGACAGTTTTCTTGCCTGCTTTGGGTCAGAACTTCAATTGACTTATCAGGGGGTTTGTTTTACTGAAGTCAGCACAACTTCAGACATTTGAACAACTTTAAATCTATTCTTTTTTAGAGGTGCAATGGAATGAAGTTTCACAGTACTTACCAATGTAGCAGCTAACAATCTTGGTCCAAAAGTATTTTTACCTTGTAATGAGGTGATGTTTAATTGCAACTAAAACACTTCATAGAAAGCCTTCAGAGAAATTTTATCAGGAAAGAGGAAGGTAGAGATTTTAATTTAAGATTATTTTGAGTAATGAATTTAATAAAAATCTGACTCTTGAACTTCAAGGTGTGAGGCATGCTTTCTAACTAATGAGGTGCCAGATATTCTCATGCATGCTAGATGTTCTCCTCTGTTCCATGACAAATAACAAAAGGTTTTCTTCCTTTTCCCCACTCAACCACTACTAAACAAAAACTTATTTCAGACCACTGATGATTTTGTGTGCCATAATTCTGGGTTTCAGCCATATCATACAACAAATTAAAACAGCTGTTTCAAAGTCTGAACATTTCTAATATTTTACCTTTGTTGTACTTCTGCTTGCCACATAAATACTCTGCATCATGCCAGAAACCCTTAGAACTTGCTCACTTCCATAAGTTTTGTGTTTGGAAAGGAAGAACAAAATGTTTGGCAATGGACTCTTAAGAACTAGAAACCAAATTTATATTTTGGCTCTGTTGATTAATACTGACGTGATAAATAATGACAATAACCCCAGCAGTGGGAATATGAGATTCATTTGGTCAAAAGAAAGAACACTTGAAAATGGAAAGGTTACATATATGGAAATGTACACCTAGAGAAAGTCAAGAGATGCAAACTTCTAATGCTATTAAATCAATCTGCTCATTATGTCCCTTACATTCAATATTTAGAAAAGTAACTCTACTTCCAAGTACTTCAGTTTATTCTGAGTGCTGCCATTTTATTAAGATATGTATGCTAGGCAAACCTAGCTTCCTCTGAAATCACTAGGAATTGTCAATCTCATAAGCAGCAACTCAGAACAGCAAAAATAATAAGGAAGAAAAAGATTGATTTTTGCAATGCTGATTGAAGATGAACATTTAGAAGGAAAACGGAGCAGACTGAGTCTATGAACTGCTATGTATGTAGTTTTTGTGAAAATTTCTCATTTATTATTACTGTGGAATTCCAGTCTTATATATCTATACCAACCGTAATTTAGCATCAGTGTGGATGAATTGCCAATACTTGGCTTCCTCTGGGTAAAAAATACCCAACTCCTGAGCTGAATTATGTTGTCAAGCAATGTACAAATTTTTAGCTGTTCTGTTTTTATTTGCATCTCAAGAATCACATTGTGAAATCTTCACAGAATATCTTGAAAGAACACCCCTTTATGGCTACATTTTTCCTACATATACTTTTTATTTAAATTGAAGTTGTCTCAACTTACATTTTTAATAGAAGTTAAATCCTTTGGGTTCTTATTAGATGGAATCTAAGCAAAAAATTCTCTCATCTGCTCAGCTGTACAGATCTTTGAAGGATAAGGAAATCTCTTTTATACTTGCAGTTGTGGTTACAGACTGACATGCTTATGTCTTTACGTTGCCAAAATGACAGAGTTTTATACATGCAGTTGCAGTCTCACTCAAACCAACACAAAATTATAGGAAAAAAAAAAAAGTATGATTTTTTTCAGGTCCTGGTTTACAGTTTTGAAGGTACAGACCTCTTAGAATTTACATTCATAGAATGGATCTTTGTCTAAGTTCTGACTGTGTATCTTTTTTGTTTATTTGGTTTGCTTTGAGGGGTTTGCCTTGATCTTAGCAGAAACCTTGTACTGCAAACAGATCCAAAAGTAGGACTAAAGGTTGGGCTGTGTTTAGGACACAGGTAATGCACTTGTAAAGAGGCTTTTATTGTAAAAATGTGCCTTCAGAAGACTGCATGCCTGGCCTTAGTACCATCAAGAGAATTCGTTTACAACTTCTCAATATAAATTTCATCATGGATGACATTTAAATATACACAAGCAGAAATTTGGAACAGTATTGACAAGGCAGCTTATTAAAGACAAGAAGAAATCTCATTATAGAACCTGTATGACTTATGATGATGACCAGAAATTGGCTAGCTATAATGTCCAGACTAAGTGAGAATCAGAGACAGCTTTCATTTATAAAAAAGTTAAAAATAATCAATTTGGGATAAAAGTTAAAAATAAGCAATTTGGGATAAAAGGAGTAAGAATCTTGACATTTTTAAGCTATGTCTTTGCAGTATCTCTTTTCCATCTAAAATCTCATTATAATAATGATGATGATGATGACTGTTTTTATTTACACTGGTAGATGCACACACATTTTAATTGCAGGAGATTCCACTGTAGGATTACTAATGAAATATGCAGTGATTTTTGTGGGAGTGTAACATCTTACAAATCACTATGCAATACAGAGATAGAGATTCTTTCTCACTTCAGGCAATAAAATAAAACAGAAACAAATAAAAAAATCTTGGCTACATAATTGAAGTTCCTCTTCATTATTCTGACATTAGATAGCCTCAGGCTTTAGAATCTGCTCAATTGTAATGAATCGTTAAGATTTCAGTTGGACCAAGGAGAAGATAACACCTCATTGTACTTTGTTGTTTGCAAGATTTTAACAAAATAACATCTGGTCTCTTATATTGTGGATGATTTAATTTTTAAACACTTGTTCCCAACCTTTAATTTTCTGCAAAACAACCACATAAATTATTAATTCATCTATATTTCCTCAAGGCGAGTTAGACTTAAGGTCCTTCATAAATATTTAAGAATTCTGTTGCAAAATAAACAAAAACTTCCACTTAACTTTTAATTGCAAGTCCCCAAAACAAGCAGCAGCAGCAGCATCGACAACAGTAAAGAGAAAGATTTGAGATAGAAACACATTTTTGTGAAAGAATCCAGCCTTTAAAGCTTGTGAAAATGCAATCTGTTTTTGCACCAAGTTTGCAAATCATGTATTTCATTAGCAACAAACATCAGGAAAAAAAAAAAAAAAANTGTTAAAATATAAGCCAGTCTTGAACTGAAAATCTCCCTAATGGTTCCCAGGACCATGAAGTGCAAGAGACATGTGTATACGCATTTTCCAGGAATACATCTGCTGTTGTTCATATCGAGTGTTATCCAGGCCCAAATCTGAGTTGCTGTTTATTCTGGCCCTGGATCTGAGAAGCAAAGGCGGACTCAAGCTTCAGGGCTAGCCTAACATAATTTTAGATGCCAACTCCTCCCCTTTGCCCAAAGGAGTTGCACTAATTACTATGGATCATTGCATTTGCTATTTCTCACCCTTTCACCCGAGCAGTTCTCACCTCTTGGAAAAACAGAGCTCTCTGAACCCTTTGGAGTGGTGTGGAGATCACAACAAAATTAAGATCCAAGTTCTGTGAGTGCAACAAATTTGCTTATAAATATATATAATACATATACACATACATTTTTATATACTATTTTCTTTTTGCAAAAAGTGTACTTTTCCATAAAAATTTGTTGGGATTTTTCCACGTATCATACATGGGAAAACTACTATAAAACTATATTTCAATGTCTTCATATTGCAGTATTCCTTTGAGATGAATCTAATATTTTGAAAATATTTATTAGTTGAATTTATGTATTTAGACATAAAAATTACCTTAGGAAACTTCTTTTTAACACTCTAAGATAAAATCAGTGAATCAGTTATTATCTCACATCATGTAAGAAATAACTTTATGGAGACAGTAACTATGTAAAAGTTTCAGTCATTATTCCAAAGGAAGGAAAAGATTCTGCCATAAAATGCAAAAACAAAGTGTCAGCATTTTCAGGTTTCCTCTAGAAATATAGTACTCCCCTAAAAAGTAAAACTTGATTAAAAATCCAAGTGTGTGTGTAAAACTAGACAAGCATAAATACTTTGCATAATATGGAAATGTTCGGCTGTGACCACTTTTTCTGTTTGCCTTCTCTTCCAGACTCTCATTTTGGCTGTAGTTCCCCACAGATATGGGCTCATGGGCTCCAACTGTACTCTCACCTTTTCCAGTGCTGTCCAGAACTAATTCCAAGGAAGTAAACAAAATACAGGGATGTGAGAGTGGACTAAGGGAGATTTAAAAGAGGATCATGAAAGTATTCGTCCTGCCTTGCCATATGGATATTGATTTCTCCCCCTCAGGCTGAATATAATTGCCTGCTCTAATTTAGCATTGATCTACCCACCCAAGTTTCTTAAAGCACTGCACAGGCATCAATTAAGTTGTTCCTAATACCACCTTTGTGAAGTAGGATAGCTATAATTATTCACACTTAGATGATGGAGAGGGGTGAAAAGTGAACTATTCAGTGAAACAAGTCAGGAATAAAGCATGAGACAATTATACCCTGCCATGTGCCCGTTATCAGATCACTCAGAGCTTTTGAAAAGGCAAAATATTTTCTCATCTAATGACTTGGGATTCCAGTGAAACATACCTGGTAAGATAATGAGTGTACTATGACTGCTGCTGATGATATCAGATGTGCCTATTGCCTTGAGTTCTCTCCTTTGTGTGATTTTTCCACTGTCTTATTTTTTGGCTTTTTTGATTCCATCCACTCTGCTTAAAATGTAAGAGGCTTTTATTTCCTATGGTTCAGCTCTTGGCACTTGATTGTTGATTTGTTCTTCGATAAGAACTTTCATGTTTTATTACATGCAAGAGATAACACCTCCTGCTGCTGAGGATGACAAACATGGTTTTGCTGCTCTGCTTTTTAGTGTCATTTTATTTAGAAGTTCAAGAGAAATCAGCTAGGGTGCTGATGAGGAGAAACAAGTACAAAGTGTTTCATATACACATTCAAGAGTTCAGAAAAATTAAAAGTTCTAGCATATTTACTATGAAAGCCCAGTGCTAAAGCAATGCGTGGGTTAGGAAATTCTTTGAATCAGATAGTGGCAATACACCAAAGTCATACTGGATATCAGATTTAATTTAGACAGCTTCTCTATGAAATATGTGACTTGTAGCCAATGAAGAGAGAAACACAAACAACCCCTGCACACATGCACAGACATCTGGCACACTATTACAAGGCATGTAACCTGCACGTGGGCAAACACTGGCAGATTTTTTCAAATATAGGTTGGATGTGACCTTTACCCTTCTGATTCAAACTTTATCTGAGAGAAAATCATATTGATATTGGAAAGCTGTACAATATGTACAAACTTTAATTATCAGCTAGGCCATGCTACCCAGTGCTTTCACAGAGAAACCACAGGAATGTCAATAACTTAGTACTTACTATTTGACCTCATTTTGTTACATTGCTTGGCTTGAACAATGTAAGTCTGCATTTTTGGCCAAGAATTTCTGACTTCAAAGAATCCCCTCTGGGTGGCACTTAGGGCCCTGGGTTAACTTTAAACATGTTCATAATATGATCCAAGTTGCTCTAGGCTTCACTGTTAACATCCTAGAAAATTAGAGACATAGAATACAAATTCCTTAGGCTATTTCTTCTGAAGGATACGTTTTTCCAACCAGGAGATGCAAGAGATAGCAATGAATTTATTCTTGCCTCCTCATGAAGTGATGGAAATTAGATAGTGTTTCCTTGCTCTGACCCTTACAAAAATGCAATGCATGATTTTAAAAAAGTGTGGCGATTGTTGATTTTGTTTTAATTTAGTTCCATTTTTGTTTGTTAGGTTTGTTTGGTTTAAATAGGACCTAGATCCATAACCTTCCTCCAACAGACTTTATTTTGACGACACGTTTCTCCTGTGTGAGGCCTTCCCATGAAGGTAGTGATTTACAATGGATCAAAGAGTTCCAGGCATAGTTTTTACTTTCTCTACTATATTCACAAATATATAGTTGCTGTACACCTCTTATGTATATGATGATATATTCTACTGTAAGGAGTTTGGCCTCTAATCCTTCTAAATGGCGGGCATTGGGCAAATTCTCCCACTAGTCTGCCATTAGTCTATATGTAGAGCCTGGAAAGACTGCATTGTGAAGGAAATATCATTAATTTTATAATTTTACCCATCTTACAACAAAGTGAATCATGTCTGACATGAATCAGATAAAATATAAAATTATCACAATCTGTCAGTATTTACTATATTTTAAGATCTCCTTGAAACACATCTGAGTCCCAAGGTGCACAATTCTGTGAAGCTCCAGCATGAAGCACTCAGTGAAGCAACTTCCCTGTGGCTCCAGCATCACCAAAAGAGAAGAGAACAGAGAAGAAAGAAGAAAGAGATCTTTTCCGACATATGTTGACTTTCTTGCCTCAGCTGACACTGCCTTTTCCTTTCTCAAGACATATAAGGGTTAGTTCTACCCTTACACTGAAGTTGCTGTCCCACCTACCCTGAAAATCTAGGGAACAGGTTGCGTCTGAAGTAGTTGGACTAGAAGAGTCAATATCACACGTGAATTTGGTGTCTGTAAATATTACTTCTGCTACAATTTTTTCCCCTCAAGTAACTGTAAGGTTTGGGGATATGTATTATCAGTACTCATATAGCATATTTTGTTTATATACTATTTAAAAAGGGTTCTGTGCCTATAAGTGCAATTAAGTAAGAAATGGAGATAATTACTATTGTTAATTTTTCACTTGCTGAATGAATGGAGAACTCACTGTGTATCTACATCTATCCATACACGCAAAGGGAAGAACAAGTAACTAAAACATAGCAAGTTCTTTGTAAAAATAGCAGCAAAGGATCTTCATCTTCATGGTGTTGTCTGGGAGGTAAGGCAGATAACTTTCCCTGATAAAAGTTTCCCAGTCAAAGAAAACATTTAACAGCAGCAATACCTGAAGCCCACACGGTGCAACTTTAAGCATCTCCTCAAGTGTGGAACAGTTGGACATATTCATAGGGGCTTTTTGATAACCCCAGGACATAATGTATGCTCTGATCATCTACAAGAAATAGGAATGCTTTTCATATGCATGACCTACCATGCATTCTAACTGAGAGGAGAGGTACTTATCAAGATAACACTGACAGGTGGCACAGCAACGTGAACAGTACAACATAGAAATTCTCAGCCAGAGGGTGGCAAGAGAAAATGAAATAATGCTGACTGGTGCAAGCTGATACGTCTCCAGTTACAGCATCCTGATTGTGTGAAATAGGACATTGGGAGAGACTTGCATTGATAATGTTGATAATTCTTATTTTCTCTCTATTGGAGTTCCTTTATTTTCCTCACGGTATTCTTTCACGCTGAATACAATCATGCTTTGTGCAGCAACATTCAGGATAGCTTTCAGATTAAGCAACTGAGAGCAGCAAGTTTTTCCTTATCTGCTTGCAAAAGAACAATCATTAGATTCTGAATCATGTGGCTCCAACTAATCTGCTTAAAAGAAGGTATTTTTCAGGCTTCCTGAGTCATGATTCCCTTTTATATAATTTTCTCTTTGTCACATTTTCTTTTACCTTCTCCATGACCTGAATAAGCTAAAAATAACTTAAGGATGGTGCATTATCATTAGTTTGTTAGCTGTTAAGGTTAAAATATGTTCTCTATCTTATTCCTTTTCACCACCAAAAAAAAAATCAGAATCCCAGTTAGACTTTGATCTGAGTTTTTTTATGACCTCATGGGGTGTTTTTGGGATTTTTTTCTTTTTTTTTTTTTTTTGAGAAAAGGTACATATTTGATAGCTGTAAAGAGATGTCTTTTCCTAAAGTTTCTCTTCTTCAGTCTTACTTCTGGGTAATAAAAGTGTTTTGCTAAGATTATTTGCAAACATCATCAGCACATTTTAGATGCTTTAGACCATTTTTATAAATCAAAATAGTCAGAAATGCAACATCAACACCGCCAACAACCCCTTTGCCAGTTATTTCAGATTTACAGTTCTTTTGTTTTGGCATGAGCTACAGTAGTCCATAGCCACCTGAGAAAATATCTGAATTTGACGCTATATATTTTTGCCTTAATTAATCAAGTTCAGTGCTTTGTCAGTATCAGTGGCAAAAAACCAGTACAGGTCAGATTTAAAGTTTCTTTTCACTTCCTTTTAGCTTCATACGCACACATGCACGTGCACATGTGAAATATTAATACACAGACATCTCTTGACAGATCTATATGATTGCTGGCTTTAATCGCCTCTCAACAAACTAAAATTGTTTAAAAATGCCTCTGTATTATCTGATAATGTGTGGTGTTTGCCGCAGCTTGTATTAAGTGTAAGTTAATCTCTCACAAAACAATGTTTTACCAAGTCTCAAGGTTGGCTGTAGGACACACCGTTTAAGCTAATATCACACAGGAGATCAGCTATTTCCCATTGTGATTCCCAATTGGCATCTTGCAGTGAGCTTGTTTACTGCTCCACAGCAGAATGGATTGTCTGTCGTTAAGTACAGAAAAGCTGCATAAAAATAGTGTTAAGTCTCTGGTTTAAGCTGACAAATTCTAGGGAAGTCTAGATTACAGATGAAGTATCAGAACAGCACTTGTTTTTTGCAGTAATATTACCTTGGAATGGGAAAGGAAGGTAGCATAGGCAATAGCTTTTGTCTAGCCATTATCATGTCAGTCTTTTACTTAGATTCAGAAAAGTAAGAGCTTTTACAAAGTCCTTGTTTTTCCTTTTCAGACATGAACAAAGCGGTGTAAGTGGGCCAGTACTTATAGGCCAGCATTTGGTACAATTGTGATTTGAAATGATTTAGGTATAAGAATATTATTTCTAGTGGAGATGTTGACTGAGCAGCAAGGCAGTGCATTTGTAGTACTGACAAGATGATAAAATCGGTTTTCCAGGAGAACAGTAAACCTATTTGACTTGAGGGGTGTTGAATTAACTGATTTGAAAGGTTTGACACAAGAAATTCAAAAGTAGTATTAAAAATCTGGTATAATGAAACTTGTGCTTTCTCTATGTCAACTGAATCCTTAAAGACAGGCAGTGAGAAAAATAACATTTAGACACTAAAAAGCAAGCATGACAAAGCAAACACAAAGGACATATTTTGAGGCATCATTGCTGAGATAAGAATAGATGGATGGGTGGCAGGGGAAAAATTGCTCTTTGAGAAGAGTGACCACAGAGCAGAAGACATCAAAGGAAGGTGGGCAAGCCTGTGAAACAAAATAGGAAATAAGACTCCAAGAGGGCTAATTAGGAGGGAGAACAAAGAAAAGTGGTGTTTTTTAGATGAATTACATGTCCAGGAGAAGAATTAAAAAATAAAATTTTCTTTCTAGGCAATATTATTCATTTTGTTACTACTATGCAGAGAAAGCATAAAATGAAAAGTAAATACGAGACAATTCAGATCCCTCCATGCTCTTGGGTTCACAGCAAGCTAGAGTAACAAAACCATCCCTCTCCCACCAGCTACATCTCTTCCCAGTACTGTTTCCAGGCATACAGAAACCTGTGTTGGTCAGAAGACAAACTCCTGAACAGCCTGTATGAGGGAAAGAATAATCTTTTTATATTCATCCAATTGAAAAAGACAAATAAGAAAGGAATACCCTATTCTAAACTCAGCACACATGGGTGGAAAAAAATAAAGATTTGCAGAAGTGATATTTTTACCAGCTACTATTCTAGGCTTTGATTAAATCACCTAACACAGACCACTTATTCACTTAGACTTCTTGTAGGGACAGCAGACAAAAAACCCAGCACCTCCAGGCCACTAGTGTTCTAATGTATTTGTGGAAACATCTTTCTCTGTTGGCATCTATGGTCCTAAAACAGGCATAATAAGCAATGTAAGGTGAAGGGATTTGAATCGGTGCTCTAAATTTAACTAATTGTCCTTGCTTTTTGTCACCATGTTTATTCAGTACCTCTAATAGTAAGATCTTTTCCTATGCAGTGACTTTTCTCAATAAAAATCTATCCTTGTGAAGCTGCACAACTTCTGCACAGGTTCTGCATGCAATAGTTGCTATTTTTCAGCCAGGAAGTGGGTTGCAGCTACAGAGAACAAAGTTTGGCTTCTATTTTCAAAGCCCGAGGCTCTGGTCTGCTGTTGAAGCCAAACTTTCACTGCTTGAGTTGTGCAGTGTTTAAATAAAAGTAATCTCAGTGTTAAATTCGAGCTCTCCATGCCATAGCAATGAAAATAACATACTGTGCCTGGGAAGTGCCGGTAGGGATGGAAGCAGGTGTGTGCATATGAATGGCAAGCAGGGAGAGAGATAGGACCGTCAGAAAGCACTGGACAATTTGTAGATCCTGGAGACTGTGAGGCTCAGTGGTTCAGTCACTGTTATGGGTGGCTGGAGAAACCCACCATTTTCTGTACATAGAGCCTAGGAGATCACTTAGAGAATTTTCCTTCTCATTTTCTGGCTAATTTTGCATATGAAGCTTTGAGACACAAATAAACTGCTGTCACTGAACTAATATGACCCAATTTCATATTTATTTATGAATAGGTATTGCATATTGCTCTTTATGAAATGAAAAAAAACCACGTTAATAAGAATTTTAAGTACTTGAAGAGCACAGCTGTACATGTCTGTCAAAACAAAAGAAAAGTAATTATAAGTACATGCCAGAAGCAGTGCACTTAGCATTAAAAAAAAAAGAAAAAGAGAATCTTTGTGTCAAGGCCCCAAGGGCACCAGTGGCGCATAGTGGTTATAACTAACCTCACCTGGGACTCTCTGGGACCCTATTCCACACTGTACACATGGGCCTGGGCACCTCATTTCAGCTGAGCCTGCAGTTGTTGCTGAGCTAGGTTTTAAATGTGTCTGTGCCTTCTCCCCAGCTGATGGTGGCTGAATTTCCTGTGTTGACTTGACCTGATTTGTCACCTCACGTGTGTCTCATTGCTGCTGGACTGTTGATAGGATGCACTGCTGGGACAGCCCTGCCCTGCTGACCCACTTGGCCAGTCCAGGCTGATGCCTGTTGGTGAAATCACAGTCTGTCCTGGAGTCCCCCTCAAATCCTACTCATCCTGCTTCACAGAGCAACTCCTGCTGCTCCCTGACACCAGCACTCCTTAAAAACTCCTTATTGACATCAATGGTATTCAAGGCAGTTCATTCATAGGGATGAATGCATGGATGCTCTCTCAATAGAAGGGGAATATAGAAGAAAAAGTCTGTTCTGAAGCACTGTAATTGCTGAAGAAAGCAGTAGTTGTTGATAATTCTCATTATTTATCTGCACTTCTTCTATTTTGAAACACGCTTCTATACAGAACAGTGGGTTTTACCATAAAATTTAGATAAGGAGTTCCATGAAGAATATTTTAAAGCTTTATTTGCCATTTTAAAATTTTGTAGATTCATGATTCTCTTTATTGTTAGTAACAAAAAAAACTTATTAAGAAAGATACTATTTTCTGCTCAATAGATCTACTCTATGAGGAATAATTAGGAATATTAAACAAGAATGACTTCAGATCCTTTTTTTGCTCCTTTCCATCAAACAGGAGAAAGAGAATTATTTTGGCTTTTTAGTCCATGCATTTCATTTGTCTTCTATCAACTCAATTGAAAATCCAAACAATATTTTTGCAAGAAATTGACACTGCCAATACTCTTCCACTTTTCTTGTCCTAAGAGGTAGTGTTTGTCAGTGTCTGGTTGTAACTGCCTGATTCTGAAAGCCACACTTAGTGCCAGACAATCCCAACTCTCACATGTATCACTGAGTCCCTTGCAGGCAGTGTGTCCCCTTGAGAGAGGTTGGTCTTGGAAGAAATGACACCTGGACATCAGTGGAAGCTCAGAAGTGTTGGCACTAATGATCTTCTGATGTAAGGGTCTCTCAGGTTTGCCATCTATTTGAAGCAGAAGCCTGGCCTAGGTACGTAGCCTTCTGCCCCGAAATAATTCCCTTGCCTCCATTTATTATAGCTCTGCTTAGGCTTCCACACTCCTGAAGGGTCATGTGTTTTGATGGAGGTTTTAAATACCAGAGGGAAGAACAAGGACATCAGTATACCTGGTTTCACAGTACAGGTGATGCAGGGGAAATCCATCTAGCACCTGTTACTGACATTTATACAGCCTTTAAAGGGGTTTTCAGTAGGTTCTTTTCGGTTCTTTTCGGATCTTCCTGATAAAGCAGGATTTATTTTTTTTTAAGCCAGCGTCAGTGATGAAGCCATAGCAGCAGGAATAAAATGTGGTTGAAGATGTGGTTGAACCAAACTCTTGGCTGATAATATGTGCACTTTGAAGCCAGATTTCTAGAATATAATGTCATTAATGTCCCAAAACTATAATTGGATTGTTAGTAACAGTCCTAATCGAAGGGACAAGAGCAGATCTTTCTTAATTTGGAATCTCTGGGGATTGTGTTATGATGGGAGAAATAATGTGATCGCATGCTTTCTCCTCGGTATCATCTGGTAAACTTTGACTTCTAGCATTGTAATGCCACTATTTCTGTACATATTTAAATTTTTATTGTCTCTTTCTCTCAATATGTTCTTTTATGAAGTTTCTAGATGGTTTATAATCTTATTTAACATGCACAGAGAACATTCTTTCAATCACTGATTCTGCATCCCAAAATAAATGCAGGGATCCTTACACTAAGAGTTGGATTTATAAAGACTTAATTTTAGAAGTTTGAAGTTTTGGTGCACTGAAATATATATCATTAGAGCTCTTACATGCAACATCTGCTTACATCCTATAATGTCATCCTATTGTAAGTGAACATTTAATCCTAACTCATTATGCCTCTCCAAGCAAGCTGCAACCCTGAAACTTAGGAAGGAGATTTGCTTCTGTTCACAGAGATTGATGCAATCTGTAATTAGAACCCCATACTCTTCCCAGCTGCTGTTGCTGGCACAGTTGCATTTGAGAATGATGTAATATATCTTCTATTGCAGCACTTCCTACTCTTTTCAGTCAAATGTACAAGCTTCCTAGCTAGGAACTCACCCGTGCCAGCCACCAGCCCTTATTTTCTATTTAACTTTGTGCAGAATAAAAAGGAGCAAGCATTAGGTACTAGTGCCATGCTAGCACCCAGTGCAGGGGTTCATTATTAAATGAAGGAGAGAGACAGCTGAAGATCAGTAGAAAAAGCTTGAAATGCATAGCAGTAGCATAAGTTAGATTCATATTTGCATAGGTCTAAATTCTGCTATGCTAAAATGGAGAATGTAACTGTTAGTACAGAATGAAGGGCTGCAGCTCTGGAAAGTAGCACCTCCAAGAGGTGGTTATAGCAGACAAGAACCCATCCTGTGATAGAACAAGAACCTGTCCTAAAAGGGCAAAATTAATTTTGGCTTTATAGGTTAGGAAAGATTGACTCATATGTCAGATAAATTTAGGTAATTCTACATCTGAATGTGACTGTCACCTGCAATCTGCTCTTTTACTGTGGTTTCTAAATCTATGCTAAAAAGTATGGAAGAAAAAGAATTAGATATTTTGTGCCTTATACAGACACATGATTCTAAACTACAGAAACTGGTTCAATGTAGCTTCTAATTAACTAGAATTAGCTGAGGATTTATGAAGACAGAGAATGATGTTTTGTTTGTTAAAAGGGTAACTGAGAAATTACATGTTTCCATGAATAAGTAAGTTTCTAAGGAAGATAATGGATGGTAAAAGGCTAAAACTTATCAGTGACAAGAAAAAACCAGCCAGTTTCTAGAAACATAGATCAAACAAATTCAAATGCTTGAAAAGCATAAGTTTGCAAATGTCATTTTCTAACAGATTGCAATCTCTGAAACAACACATATATCGATGTGACTACTCCTTCAGTTTCTAAGGTTATAAAATCAAGGTTGGACGCCTTTTTGAATGATAAGCTTTAGCCAAAACAGGTTAGTGAACACACTGGAAAGTTAATTGGATGAAATGTAATATGAAGGCATTCAGAGTAGAAGCTTTAATGATTAATTTTAGCTATAAAAGTCTTTGAAGCCAACTAAAATACTCCAGTTGACCTAAGCAGATTTTTTTTTCTGTAAGAATAATGAAGAGCATTAACCTTCTTAGGCCACACACCAATCATTTAATTACTTTCCATTCTCAGTAAACTTTCCAGAAGAAGCACATCCTACCAGAATTAAACACATCTATATTTTAGTGAAGAGATAAGAGACTGAACACAGAGGAATGCAAGAGATATTGTACTGTATAAACGCAAGTGAATTACAGCATCTGGTATCAATTCAATGGACAATCTCTAGCGTACCTAGGTAGAAATTACTTGATGGCCTTCAAGTTAGTTATACAAGAAGTTAGAAACAGGTCTGAATCCTACTGGAAAAAAGCATTGTGGCTCAGGATCTGTTAGCTAAACAGAGCGATTGAATTTCATTGCTAGTCCAGCATTTCTTCTTTAAACTTGTTTTGAAAGCAGTCTGCATGATGGCACATCTGTGAGGGAGGTGTAATATTTTGCCCATCAAAAGAGCTGAGAAGGCAAAACCTTGAATATTTTCCTTATCAGCTGATATGAGGAACATGAGTCAATGAAATAGGTTTTGAGATTGTTTCAGTAAATCACTTGCTAAAATAGGTTTCCTCCCTTATACAATGTGGAAAATTAGAACAGAAGTAAGATGCTGTAAAGCTTCTGCAAGGTTTGGTTTGGGTTGTTTGTTGTTTTTGGTTTTTTGTTTGTTTTTTTTCTAAACTAGAGCCCCTATCTGCATATAAAAGTTTCCATTTTTGTTATTGTCACTGCAGAATATAGACCTGGAAATTATCCATAGACCATTAAAAAAACACTCTTGTATGGTATTGCATTAGGAAGAATAAATTGGGTGGACTCTGTTCCCTGTTGCATCCATATAGTCCCCTTGCCATCTGTGAGATGGTCCACATGGATATGGCAGAATTTATTTCCACATATCTTGCAATTAATATCAAGCGATTCTTTAAACATGTGGTTCAATCTCTGTGGGGAATTCTATAACAAGATTTTAGTTTCCTGACAGCACTTCAAACTAAAATAGTTTCAAATATGCAGTAAAAGGGAAAATAGTTGCTGTGGGATAAACTTAAGGGTCATTTTTTAAAAGGACACATTCAGATACAAGAGTAATGCTCTCTTCTGAGCTAAGGGACCTATTCTCCAGTCTGTGAGCCTGTATTTCCTGATAACGTTAATCAGAGTAATATATGCATGCTGAGTGGAGGCTAAATCCTTAATTGTCGTAATGATACTGTTAGGTGTTTTGGTGTGGGTTTTTTTTTTTAAATTTTTACATTTGTGGGTTTTTTTTCTTTTAAAAGCCTAAGTGTTTCTTCCATTTTTACTGTATTTAGACAAACATGTAAAAAGGAAGGGCAAAGATGCCCTATGGGACTTTCATTTACTGAAAAGGATGTTGACGGCAATAATCAAAAGAAAAAGAATAAAAACCTGATTCTTACTATGAATCAACAGAATGTAATGGAAATGTAAAAGCAGTTGTGCTTCCCTTAATGTATTAATCTCTTTTGGAAATCTGAAGCAAGTGAACACAAATGCTTTATTATAAGAACAATGCTGTCATTTAGTTTCTTAAATAAAGTCTTAGCACAGCATCATTCCAAAATTCCTCCCACAGTCTGCAGAAAAGGATTTAAATGAAAATAAAAATATACAATAGATAACAACACATTCTTTATATTGACCCATGAACAACCTGAATAAGGACATACCATAGTCTTTTTCCTGACACAGAGAAAGTTATTTTCCCTAAAGAAAAAGCCTGTAAGTATCTATCATACTATCACCCTACCCATCCTATCGGCAGTATTAACTGCAAGAAAGAGTGAAGTCAGAGCAGGAATGTGTGAATGGAGGAATCACACCCTGGGACCCTGTCTAGATCTATTTGCAGGCAAGGACTGAAAGAACTGTGGAGCTGGGGTTGGTTTCTGACCAATGGACATTCCTAGCAGCTGCTTCCTACCAAATAAATGGAACTTGGAGCACAAAATATCTACTGTGATTTGCATAGATAGCAGGACAGATTTACTAGAATGTTATTTCAGTTTTATGGTGATTCGAAGCAAGTGAATCACTGCATCTCAGCAGTTTATTTTCTTTTGGTTGACAGAAGACAGATTGTATGATTCTATCTATATCTGTATAGGATACAGATAATCTTCCTCCTTTATAGTTTATTTAAAAGCAATTAAAAAGTTATTTAAAAACTGGTTGAACCAGGTGCTCAAGACGTCCAGGCTTATGAAAGGTTGATACAATAAAGAAACTGCTGTTTGACCCAGTAGCTGTATCACTCTTGTTAATTTTCAGAGTTAGATTATACAGTTCTTTGAGAATGTGTAGTTACAGTATATGTGTTCCTCAAACCCAGTCAGGATGCAGTACTTGTATGCAGAGGTGTTAGGCTACTCTTCAACAGGCTCTTGAGACAGAGGGGAAGATCGTAACCAAGATTTATTGGAAAACTATTAAGTTTCTCTTATTAAAAGAACCTAGCTGTTGTTAGTGATGCCAGAGAGCTGTTTGCACGGTACATTTACTTGTTTCATCACACAGTTCACACTCACTCACAGTTACCTCGTGGAAGCTACAATGAGGAAGCCAACTGGAAAATGAGGCCAGCAGAAGTGGAAGGTCACACTGATGCCCCAGAGGTCTCTTGGTACAAGCTCAGAAAGTGCCCTGGGAGGTGGTGAACATGTAATCCTGCTGTCTTTGTCCATAGCAGCCACAACACTCCTTCATGTGGTCTGTCATCACAAAACCTGTTGCTCATGTGTGTGTTGGCCTTGTACAAATTTAGCTAACTCTTGTTGTCCTGAGCTTGTCACATCTCAGATTCATCAGGAACACTAGACTCTAGAGCTTACATATGTCCTCTCAAGTACCTCCCTTCCTTCCTGCCCTGATGTCCTTTTATTTTAAGATTAATAGGAAATAAAAGCAAAGTTGTATTATTACGGGATTCTTTTCCTTCTTGGAGAAAATCTCTTTTCCCTTCTGCTGCTAGTTGTTTGTATTATGTCACCTCAGAATTTGTTACTTTTCAGAAAGTCCCATATAGCAAGTGTATATGGAGTTAATATAATGTGATCTGGTAATTTTCAAGTATGGGTATATAACTGATAAAAATTGTCAAATAGTCTCCCAGCCTTTTTGCACATGGTAAAGTTTCTCCAGCTAGGGAACTATGAATGTCTCCTGTTTCCCTATTCTGCAAATTACTGAACACTGTTTTTCTGTTTATAAATGTGAGAGAAAACAGAAACAGCCAAAAAAATTACACAACTAAAAAAAGGCCCATTGTTCTGAATCGTAAAACTGCCAAAAAGGTAAATTGCAGGTCTGAAAATGAATTTATTAAAAGAAGATGGAAGACCTGTTTTTTTCAAACCTTCCAATAGAGGCACTAAATCAAATCCCAAATCTTCAGTAGCAGATATTAGACGTCAAGCTTACAGCTCCCACATTTATCTCCCCATCCTCTGGGTGTAGCTTGGTTCAGTGCTGGAAAGAATAGGCCAGCTATAATTAAGATGCAAAGACATTGCCTCCGTGTTCTTCCTCACAATGTCTATATTGTTAGTCCTTGAAGCCTAAGCATCTGAGACTTAAAAATAAACTTCATGTGAGGAAAACTAATATTTATTACAGTGAAAGCTGTTGACAATTTGCAACTTATTCAGGAAATTAGAGCATTACGCTTTCACCATTTCTCGAAAAAAATCTTTATTAAGGTATTTTTCTTTAAAAAATAATTTGAAGTGATTGATCATTTCTTCTACTAGCTCTTATAGTATCCTTCTGAAAATGTTTCCTTTTAAAATTCAAACACAAAGCTCTCTACTTTTCTCTTAGATACTGCTGTGGATGTTTCTGAAGAGTCATTTATAAGCTGTCGATTCTCTTGCAAGTAAAAGGATTCAAAATGGAAAAAGATCAGAGCAAATAGCAAAGCTAACCTAAAAAGGTACAGTTCAGGACTAAAACTTTGATTTGGTAGGTTGCCCCTCATGCAGCTTACAAAATTGTTAAAATACAATTTGGTTTCTCTTAAAAGGAAAAGAAATATTCTCGATGGAAAAGCCTTGAGAAAGGATGGGGCTTGTAGTTTACTGGGATGAGGCAGCAAAATTAAAGTTCCACCTATGATATTCTGATAAAACCATGCAAACAAACTGAGAAGTGTCACAGGGATGTCAGACTTGTAAATTCCTGGACAAATGACATTGACTCTAATATCAAAAGATTACATCTACACAAAAAGAGATAAAGCTTTACAGAATTACCATTATTATTAAATGCAAAGGAGACATTTAGGGAGAGAAGCAGAAAATTTTTAGTAATCTATACACTGCTGCAGAACAAAGAAATATTTCATAAATAAGTTATAAAAGTGCAACAAGTTTGTAAAAAACCTATTTTTTTTTCTGGATATATGCTACAAGAATTAAAGATGGATGACTTATAGTTAATTTTGTCTTACTAATCTGTTCTGATTCCACCTCAGAATTGGTGCATTCAGAATTACCTGATTTTTAGGTAGCACTCCTGACAAGCTCCTCACCAAAAAATGTTGGGTGTGCATGGTTTCAAGGGACACTGGATAAATTTGAAGAAATATCCATGGGAGGTTGCTAAACAGATGAACTCTCTCTGGTTCAGGAAATGACCTGAGCTAAAAACTGTTGAAGTCTTGGGGATTAGCTGGGAGAAACAATGGTTACTAGATCTTACTTCCCCTCTGCCCCTCTGGTTTGCATTGCTGCTGGAGACAGCATACTGGGCTGGTGCTGCCAATGCAAGAAATTCTGCAGAACATACTTTTGCTCCAGCAAAAAGGCATCTTTGATTTATAAACTACTTGATGCTATTGTTGTATATTTCTCTTGTTGTATATTTCTCTCTGGATTGAAATTGTTATGTAGGAGAGTACCTTCCTATGTAATTCTGAAAGAAATTACTGGATGGAAATTATAATTTTTTTTGCTTTTCCTAGAAAAATTTAGCACCCTTAGACTTGTGGTTTTATTTTTTTTTCTTTGTATAAATATATATGGAGGAATACATATTGAAACAGATTGAAGGAATGACTCCTTTAGGAGACTAAGTTGCTGTACACATTGTGTTTTAATGAACAGCTGTGCTCTTCCATCACAATTAGTGTCCATAGTGCAAGTGGAACTGAAAACAGGAGAGAAGACAAAGGGCTGCATCAGCAGCATCAGGAAGTTCCTATATTTGAGTCAAAGAAAAAGGTCAATTTATCATTTTTATCAATTTCTGTGAGGAATGAGAGAGGAAGAAGATTGAGTGAAGTATGTGAAATATAATTAAAAAACCAGGCTGAGTAGTATCCTCTTGAATACTGAGTTCAAAGGAGAATATGAGAAGTGTAGTTAATACCAATAGAGAAATGGTGACTAGTGAAAGCTCAGGGCACCCATAGAAGGATTGTACATGTCAGCCTTGTGATGATTTCTGCTCAGAGTACAAAAGAGATCTGTGATTTTGTAAAATCTTCAAAATTATTCATAGTTTTTCTTCTAACACTGTAATTTTTTGTTATTTGCTATGAACCTAGCTGAAGGATTTTCTAACTATTTTAGATGTAGTTTTGTTTTTTTACTGAATTCCCCTTTCTGTTTTCCCTTAAGATCTTAACTTGTAATTGTCCTTATTCTTCTATACTGGAAATAATGTACCACTATCCAGTCAATAAGCACTCTTCCCATATGGACTTGTCGAGCCTCACAGAATTTACCTGACAACACAGGGTGGGACACCTACAGAATCCATGGGCTCAGGCTGGTCACAACAGAGAGTTTTTTGTGCACGTCTGCCCAAAAATATAAAGCTGGATTACTGCCAGGGTAAGGGGGCATTGTAAGGAGCTAGAGACGTGCTCAGCCACTAATGCTGAGGCGGTAGCTGGGATGGGATTCTGATCACCTAAATGTCAGAAAGTACAACAAGGACATCTGCATAAACTCTGGGAGGGAGCAGCACAGTGGAGAGAGATAGGAGTTTTTATTGCATGATTCATCCGACAAAATGCAGATCTTTACTTCAAAAAGATAGTATTTTCAGCATAGAAATTCCAGTTTTTCTGTGGGACTGAAAGTCTTTTTGTTCAGATGAATCCCACACAGAGTGTCTGCTATGGCAGAGCACTGAAGGATATCCTCACCCTGATTTGCTGCAGAACTTCCTCTGAGCAGTAGCCGATGCTTGGATTTTCTGCAGAAAAAAAGAAATAATCTTGAAGGCTTTCACTTGCTTATTTTTTCCTGCTAATATTCATTAGATTTTTTCTTTTATTTCTGCTGTGAATGCATATCCTGTGTCAGCCATCCTGAAATAAATCATAGCTTAACCATGAAGACATTTTAGCACTCATTCATTATTTTTTACCCTGAAAAACTTCAATAAAGCAAGTTACTGTATTTCATTAGTGCAACCAAATTTGTGGAGTTTTTGTTGTTTGGTTGGTTTTTTTTTTTTCTGTATTCTGAAGCCAATGAGATGCTGTAAAGCTATTTATATCTGCTCAAATATGTTTCCTGATGGAAAGTTCCTTATATACATTACTACATGAAAATGGAGCAGCCTCTAGAGAGTGTGATTTTTTTTCAAAATACAGACAAAGTATTAAACATATAATCCTGCTCCAGTGTGATTAATTACATATCAAGTTGCATGAGACAGGCACTCTGAACTTGCAAAAGCATGCAAGTTCAAAGCACCTAGAGTGAATACACTCAGAAATATGTTGGAAAAATAAAAAGGCATCTCTTGAAATTTCATGTGTTGGAGAAATAAATGAAATTGCATAAATGTACTTCCAAGAACTACCATTGTATTTGAAAAAAACAAGATAAAGGGAAACAATGTCTCCTTGTTCATCCTTGCATTTTATATAGGATGCTGCCCCACTGTGTGACCTAAGGAGTTGTTGCAGTATAGAAAAAACACCAATACAGCAAAGTATGCCTCGTTTCTTCTGTAGGCTCTTTAAGTGTTAATATACATGCTCATTAACATTGCTATATTCTACAATCCCCCCCCCACCCAGTCCCTAATCCCTTCATGTCAATAAACATGACAGGTCTGGTTCTAGTAGGAAAATAGAAAACTCTTTGACCTGTTAACTTAGCAGAAAATATTATTCCAAAGGGACAACTAAAATACACCTTTTTTTCAAATAACCCTGCACTCGTTGTCATTAAATAGTAAGGAAATTTTCAAAAAGAGGCATTCATTGTTTCCCACTTTTAAATATATGGGAAATCTGATATTTTGGATGTTTATACTGGTGTCAGCAGAGAATTCATTCTTCCGAAGTACCTGAAGAAAAGTCTAGAGAAAGGCTGCTTCTCAGCCATTTCCCTATGATTTTACAATTCCTGTTTAGTGAAGAAAATCTGCTCCCTAATTTACGATTCTTTTTAGGATATTCTAACTTACAATGTTGCATACATTTGTTCATGGCCAAGGATCGAATGGGTCATTGCAAATGCCATTCTACCTATTCCCATCCCTATTTTGCTCCTATGCTTCTTCCTTCAAGAACATTTTTTAGAAAGGCTTAGGACTGGGAGCTGGAGCAAGTGGGTCATCTTTATGCCTCATCAGCAACATAAAAACTCTGGAACAAAAGCCAGAAGTTCTGCCCTGACTATCTAACTGGCATTCTCTATCAGGAAGATACTCATAATTCCAGGTAATTAATGACTAGGAAGCTCATTTTGTGCTTGGCAGCCAAAATTAAACATGTCAAATGAACAAAGCCTGCTTAAATAAGTGAAATACTGAGGGCTGCTATTAATTTCAATTGGTTAATTAGTTTTAGGGAATATTTTGATCAATGTTTTTGATCTGAAAATGCTGAAAATGATGTTGTAAGTGAAAAGCCAATATTTTCTCATTTTTTCTCTTGTTAGCATTGTTGGGATTAGGAGAGGTTAGTCTGTATTTTTCCACTACAATAATAAACCTACATCATGTTGGGTTTGGTTTTTTCTGCTTGTGATAAAACATCTATGAAAAATTTGGAAAAAAAAATTAGAATACAGAATAATTGTTTAGTAAACACTTCTCAGAAAATGTGTACATACTTCAGTTAAACTACTACTTCAAAATGTGGATATATAATTTTTTTAGCAATTCTTAGAACACAGATAGCTATATCTGACTTAGAATGCAATTTGGACTACTGCATTATTCAATGAAAGAAAAGATTCCTCTATTCTGTGAAGAGATTCTTCTATTCTGTAAGTTCATGAAATAAAGCTTTTCAGAAATTCAGTATGTGCAGTTCCCAGATCTGTTATTAGAATGGTAAACACTACATTCAAAAGAAGCATTATAGACTCCATTATGTCTAAATAACACATTTTGATAGATACTCCTTTTATTGTGTAATGAAAAACATCATTTGAGAGGCTTTGAAGGTTAATATGCATATAATGGTACACATATATACTAAGATGTCTATATGTAATAATATGTATTGGTCATAAATGAATTTACACTTAGAACAGTATTCATAATCTCAGCTCTTTTATTTCTCAGAAATAAGCGCTTCACTTCTCAGAAAATCCAAAGGGTTTGGATTCTAAGCACCCACTAATTTTCCATTTTAAAACTTTGCTGGAAATAAAAGTGCACAAAATAGATTGCCAGAAGAACTAATTTTCATTCTTTGCAGTTTTATTATTTGAAGTCTTCTTATAAGTAAAACTTAACAATAAGGAAAATTAACAATAGGAATTGCTACAGCTGGCACTATTATAACTTCAAGTAAAGTAGTGCATTGCAGGAAAACTCAGACTCCGGTTTTGAAGTATTTCTGAGACTGGATGGCCCAAACATGCCTAGCATGTAAGAAATTTTTGGAGACTTGGTTCCTAAAGGTGCAGTGAAATGATGAGCAAAGAAAGTGAACACAGTCTCTGTTTGCTTTTGAGTGCTGCATCTGTTCTCCCAAACCTTTCATGTCAGTTGGCCTTTGATTACCATCTAGTAAGTCTGATGGCAGTGGCCTGCTTTTCAAACTTTATTTCTTTGAAGTGCTAGAGACGACTTTTACACAGAACATGTAAGTAGAAAGCTTCTTATGTACAGCTATTCCACACAATTGCAAAAGAATCTAGGGAAATCTTGGCCCTTAATGTTTATATCCTCTGATCTGGTAGGCCCTCGAATGTATGTAACAAATTTTTTTTGCTCTGAACCCAGTGGGTTACAAACACATGTAAGAGCTTAAGGGCTTTGGAACAGAGGGCTTATAAATACACTCACCATCTGATTTCACACCTTTGCAAATGTGCTGTGCTGGAAGCATGATGGAGTTCACATGAATCCCTTTGACACAATGATGGAGACAAGTTGAGCTTCACCCTGATGCAGATGTGCACAGACAAGAGATTTTTTAAATCAGCTCAGCTCAATGAATATACAGTTTGTCCCCTGCAGAGCTGCCAAGGTCAGTAAGAGTGCTGGTAATCTGCTGTATAAATGCCAGATGCACAAGGTTTAGTGCCTCCAGGCATTTTTAGTTCACATTGTTTATAATGGAAGTCAAACGCCAAGGTTCATTACAGTAAAAAAGTTTAGTGTTTCTTCCTGTCTTGCTTTGACATAAATCCAAGTACAAATAAATTATGGTCTAAAGGTTCAGGCAGCATCCTTTTCCAGGCTGGCACAACTCTGTAGAAAACTTTAAAAGGGGCATGTAGGAACTTTACATCAGTGGATATTTTTTATATAGGTTACACTACAGGATTTGCCCTTTTGCATAATCTCTTTAATCAAGAGAGAACTTAATAACACATGTTGCAGCTGGGCATCTTTACCTTCCTGAAAAAAAATGGGGGTTTTTTTGTCCTCCACCTCAGACTTTGACCCATTAACCAGCAAAGACAGAGATTCATTGTATTTTGATTTGTGGCATGACATTTCATGTGCAGCAGGTTTTCTTTATTTAATAGGAAAGGAGTGGGTACTTAACACAGTATGGTAACTTCTGGATCTTTAGGTCCAAACCTCCACTGTTGCAGAGATTTGTTCTCTGCAATACTCTCTATAAACTTATGGAGTGGGGGAGGCAAAAAGTCTGCTGGAAATATATTTCATGGAATATCTTTCTCCTAATGACTAGGAACCTTCTTCTGATTTCCACAATAGAATTATTTATGGCCAGTTTCTATCCATTTGATCTTGTGCCAATGCTGTCTTTTACTCTAAACAGATCCTATCTTGCCCTGGTGTTTCCCTGTCTGTGTATTTATAGATAGTAATTCAATATAATTTTATTAGATTACCCAAAACAAATTGAGTTTTTCTCTTCTGCTAAGACTCATGGTTCTCTGATACTCCAAGAGCCTTTTTATTCACCTGTTCTTTGCTGAGTGGTCCTAAATATTGCATAGTTCTCCAAAAGCAGCCAGCAGTACCTTGTGTAAAGCCACCTAGTTGCCATGGCTCCTTCGGGAAATACCTCACCTGATACAATTATGAATTACCTTTGCCTTTTTAAGAATATCTTTATGGTTCATGGCATTACTGGTGAACACAGATCCTCTCCTTTTCCAATATTTTGAGCTTATAACATAAGTTTTTAGTATTAGCCCCTAAGTGTACGACACTGCCCTTTCCTTGATTGAATTTTTATCTCATTACTATCATGCAATTCTCTAAGGTCATGAGGTCTTCCAAACCTCTTTTGTATTGGGGGAGGTTTTCTAACATCATGACATAATTACAATTAGAACAGCTTCCTTCAGCATCTTCAACTATTTTATCCTTTCCCTTTACTCTTTGTCTAACTTCTATAGCAGTCCTAAGCTTCTCCATGTTAAGCAGTTTGTTCTCTCAAAGCAACATATGAAATGCTTAAAAGAACATTTCAGAGAAATTCCTTGCATTTTCAAGGCAAATTATGAAATCAGTTTAACATAATCTGTTTGGCAAGGTACTGCCATATTTTGAGACATTTTATGCCTTTACTTCTTTGGCACCCTCACTTAAAATTATTTCAAAGCTTTTAATTCCATTCTGAGTACTTGCATATTATTGAGAACTGATGAGTAGGTCATCATTTGCCTTAAAAAAAATCCTCTTCACTATACTTCAAAATTTTTACTCCATGCCCCAAAAGGATGAATAAGTGAAAGAGAATGCCTGGGAGTATCCATCTAAATCAAGTTCCCAGTTTGTGGTTTAGTGCTTCTCTCACAGTATGCAGCTGCAGTAACTTACAATAACCACTGGCAAAGGAAGAGAACAACCAAGATTCTTTAAATTGAACTTTAAATGAAAACATGTAATATTCCCTTCACTTTCTTAAACATTATTTGTAGATTCAAATTACTAAAATTTGGTTATATTTTTAGTGGGTTTTCTTAATTATTAGCATCTTCAGATTTTAAACGTCAACATCTCATTACCATTTTTTCTTCAAATTCACAAAGAAAAAGCAAAAATCAGTAAGGAATAAGGGTCCAGATTAGCTTTCATTGTGATTCAGATAAAGCATACAAGAAAATAATGGGGAAATAAGTTGAATTTGTGTAATGCATTTGTCAGCATCTTATTTTTTCCATAAAACAGTGACTTTCTAAAGAAAGACATGGGCTTTTCCTTTTTAGGGCGGAGGTTTGATTTTATTGCAGTTTGGAAAATCTGGACAATACTGTATAAATGCTGTATACTCTTGGATCTTGATGTTGGTTTAGGTGGCAAATTAAAAAAATAAACCAAGTAATACAAAACAATTTCCTTATGCCATTTGAGGAAGATGATATGCATAGCCTCTTTCTACCTTGACAAGGAGAGAGACACAATGTCATAGTTTACAGGGGCAAAAATATAATTTAAATAAAGGAGTGAATTAACAAAAATATTAGGACTTATTAAAGGAAAATATCAGAGACTAGTAGGCCAAAGAAAAAAGGTACAGCAAAGACACTATTTTTTTTTAGACTTAATACTTCCATTTTGCAATAATGCAGGCATAGATTTTGATTGCCATTTTAAACACTGTGAGCCCTACTCTTGGAGTTTATGAATTCTTCAATTATTTAATCATCCACCATACATAATTTTATATGATCTATAAATGAACAGCACTTGATAGTCCCAGAGAGCTGAAGAATTTTAGAAACATTTAAGGTTTGCATGCCTTCCTTATAAAATACTGTCATTTCTTTGGCTCAAGAGCTCCCTTGCTCATACTGTGAGATGGAAAAGCACAAATCACTTTACTGCGGTATTTTCTCCATGGCTGAGTTACAAGTCTGATGTTTACCAAGTGTAGAATGGTCCTGTGGCAAAACAGAGCGTGGGAGTGAGGAAGTTCATATTCTAATACAGGCTGTGCCACAGGCTTTTGTATGAATCCACGGGCAAGTAGTTTAACCTCTTTGATCCTCAATTTATTTTGCAGGAAACTGGGGGGAAAATGATACAGTCTGTCTTGCAAAGGTGTCAGGAGGGTACCTTCTGGCACTTTTAGATGGAATTGAGTGCTTCAGAAAAGCAAATCTTATTGCCTTTCAGCCTACTTCTGTCTGTTAAACATCAGTGGAGATGGGATCAGAGGCCTTACCATTTGTGAAGGGAGGTGTATGAAAAACTCAGCTTAAAGATTTACCCAAACATTCAACATTAGCTATTAAAGCCTTTGTTCATGTATTCCAAATAGAAAAAATTCCTTTAATACTGTAATTCATACTTTTAATTTTGATACCTGTGATCACTCAAAATACATTTCAAATGGGAGCTTAATTATTGCTGTTAAGCATCTCCTCTCCAACAATTATCACTTGAAACATATTTTCTAGGCACAATCCACACTTCAAATCACTTTAGATTTTATAGGTGAATGCCAATAGTAAAAAGATAAAGTTGGCATCTAGACATTTGAAGCTGCCAGGTGTATCATATATGACCGCTGCTTCACTACGGTAACTGAAGGGGAAAAAAGTGAGAAAAATAGAGATAGCCCTTAAGAACTGCCAAGAGTCAGTGCTATGTTATTATTTTAATTACAAGGGGATGCTGATTTGCTTTGTAATTCCAAAGCGAAGTTGCTGTTGAATGTCCAATATATGTCTGGAATTATGTTTTCCTGCCAGTTTTCAATAAAAATAGAGGCTGCTATTAGGAGGACTGTTTCAGCATAGTAAACAGGAAGGAAGAAAATTAGAATGATGCCTTTTAGCCATAATTTTGGAAGACCCAGATCCATCTCTGTGTAAAGGAAGCTGTAAGAATAACACAACACAGGAAAGGGAGAAGAAATCTGTAAAGTCATGGCTATAGTCTATGATATACCAGAAAAGTATCATAGATCTCTGTCATAAAAGTAATGCGTTAATGTAGGGCTCTTAGGTAATTAGATTTTGCAGTATTTTTTCCCAACATGCTGTAGAGCAATACCTTGTGCTGTATATGTATGCATTAGCCCAGCTTAACACACCCGCCCCTCAAAAAAAAGAAAAAAGTGATGAATTACCCATTCCCAAGCAGTCCCTCAGGTAATTTGTCCCTATGGGAGCTGACCAAGAAACTCTTGGATTTTGTTGAGCAGCAGGGCAAGAGAACATCCCACAAGGGTGCTCCAGTGGCCCTTTGGTGACTACACTGAACGTGTTCTTATCCAACACTTCCTTTTTCATATTTAGGTAGGGATGTGACTGCAGTGAACTTTGGAAGTGCTGAATTAAAAGAATATCGGTAAATTTTGAATTCACACTTTGTTTGCAGGAGAGGATTTGTACTACTGAGGTTAGCAAGGATGGTCTTATGACTGGAATTTCAAAGAAAGATATTAAAATCTTAGGTCTGTGACTTCACATCTTGTCCTTGAACAAGTCATCTGATTTCTATTGTTCAGATAGTAATTTGTTTTCTTTGTTCTTTCTGACAAAGGATACTTGTCCCTGTGTGTTTGTACAGTGCTTATCATATAGGACTCCCAGTCTTTCAACAGGTTAATGAGGTGCAAGTTATAGTTTGGATTTATGATATCAGGTACTCTGCAATAACTGCAGGTTCTTATGCCATGGTGAATGTATGTAGCTTTTTTCTTCAGTGAGGAAGAAGTTGTCTCACTTTTACTGAAGAGTGAGAGCAAGTGCTCAGACTGTTAGAGAACAGCAGAAATGCTACAAATATACATCCCACATTACCATGTGAAAACTTATGCATGTAGCTGTCTTTCTGTGCCAGTATGGTTTGAACTCAGCTATACCCAGCACATGTAGATAAACCAACACAATGCTGAAATTATCAAATCTTTAACAGCAGACTTTTAAACACAAAATATAGAAGGTTAAGGATTTTCTTTTGAGAAACATGACAGCTTAAGGTCATCATTCGATTTGCCTAGGAAATTTGTAACTGGCTTTTCCTCTTTGATTGATCTCAGAAGTCTTGTGGTGATTTTTCTTTATTATCATCCTCCTCTTCATCCTCCAAACTTCTAAATGACAAATATGCCATAAGGTGGAGATTGCAGGTAATCTGTGTTTGCTCATAAGTGAAAGTTTGGTTATTGATGGTAGATACAAGCAGTTAAATCCTTCAATCATTAACAACACCAAATGATCCTTGAGGGTGAAATTCTAAGTTTTATTGTAAGTATATTCAGAATTGCATGTTTATATTTTTGATATTTCTACTATAGCTTTTGTCACACAGGAATCAATGTTTCTTCCTTGTAAATAAGTTTTTTCATATGGTTACTAGGAGTGGTGGAATACCTATTGGCATAGTTGTGCTTTCTGCCAGGAAATCCTGGTGTGAAAAATTAAAATGATTCATAGAGCATATGGATTTTTGACTGGTTCAGTATCAATATTTATCATATCAGCAAAGTCAATTTTGTTGTGATGTGTAAAATGCATCATATTGAGTTAATCATTACAATCACTCTTTATTAAATTAATTTAATATTTTCAGTTAATACTATTCCATGCCAAATGTAAGAACTTTCTAGACTGATTGGCAAACTGAGAGACCAAAATTCAAGATTTTTTTTTAAAACAGTAGGTCCTGCTATTTGTCTAACAATCTAAATTATCCACTGTATTATGATCAACATGATAATATCCCAGTAGGTTTGTATCACATCTTGTTTTCCAGGCCCCAGACCTGATATGCATAAAGTTTGAACAAGTGATCCATAGGAATATTGCCTTATTTTACAGAATCTTCAATCATTTAATTCTTTACAGCCTTTAAATTTTCCTCTCCAGCTCTCCTCAGCTCCAGAATTACTGTTGGTCCTTAGGCTGAGTTAAAAACTAACCTTCCTTCCTATCATATCAATATAGAATGTTGAAAAAAGATTTACTGTCCTTGTAACATGTCCATACAGCAGGCATTATCCTTATTTAGTTTGTATTTAACCTAATTCATCCCTGGGTTTTGCTAATCTTTTTCTGTTTGGTTTGTTTCTTGTTTGGAGTCTTTTTTGGGGTGTGTTTTTTTGTTTGTTTGTTTGTTTTTGTTGTTGGTTTGTTTTTTGTGCTTTTTTCTTTTCTTCAGACATTTGAAATCCAAAATAAATTAACATTGCTTGCTATTACCAGCTGGGTGCTCTTCTACTGTGTCTGGCTTGTCACTTTCCTGATCAGGCTATTTCTTTTTAATCCCCATATTGACTGCTATTATGCTTTGTCACTTTTTCCATTCCCTTAGTCTCTGAATCTGCAATAGTTTCATCAATATAATTTCATCAACTTGCATTTCCTTACAACTTTACCTAAGGGACTTCACCTTGATTGCTGTGTAAGACCAAGTTCCCAAGATTGTCTTCCTTCTTGCACAATCTTTGTTTTCCTTTTAAAATGAAAGGGAAACTGAAGAATGCATCCATGCAAATTGCTGCATTAAAGTTCATACCATTTGTTTTTTTAATAGGATTATTATTAAGATTTTGCCTCCTAAATGTTCATTGCCCCTTAACGTTTCCTCTTATCCCAAATTAAAAGAGACCAGGGAAATTTGTTCCAAATGTGTTAGAAATCAGGAAACCATGAAAAGCTCTGAGTAGTCCAAAGTCAAGAAAGGGAATTTTATTTCCGTGTAATTTTTAAATATTACAAACACATTACATACAGCAACATCTTCCAGAGGTCACTCAATTCAGTCTTAGGAAACAAGATATGGTGGCTGGCTAAGATCTGATTCACTGTTACCCCACAGCAGTGGAAGCTGCTGAAGATAATCAGGGGTGTTATCAGCTCTGACTTTTATTGCTTCTCCATAGCAAACTAGGCAATAAAGAAAACTGTAAATGTGGGATTTATTCTTTGCAGGGGCATACCTCATGCTTGGAAGATTAATGAAGAATTCCTGGTTCACTGTTTACTAAAGATACCTCTATTCTATAGTATTTTAATTGTAAATCCCTTATTTGACATACTAACTAATGGCTCCTGCTGAATTAATAAAAGCAACATATTAACTTTAAATCCCAGATAAAGTAAAGATTGCTGTTTTAATATCCCATCCATATCCTTTATCTTTCTACAGGGGCTTTCAGGCCAGTAGTTTTAATAACATGCATGAATGAAGATGCTCTTTTTTAACACAAATGGTGGCAAAGAGTTTTTCCTTTATATTAGCAGGCAATCAATTCCAATAGCTTTTTAATGCTTTTTTAAAGAATCAATTTTAAAGCAGAAGCTCTTCAGGGGACCCTCTTAAACTTCTTCACAGCCAGTCTCCTAATTTTCTATTACAATACAATCTAAAGCAGCTACAAAAATAATGCAGATAATGTTTGCTGGGTAATGATTTCCAATTTCCCCATTCCATGTACCCTGTTATTAGGAGGATCATCTTCACTGTGTAAATTAATTTTCAATTCACTTCAGGGGAACATTACAATGATTTATTCAGCACTGATACTGAAGAAAGTGTTGGGAGGTTTTTAGCAATCTGAAAAACAAAATCAATTTCTTTTGATAATTACCATGCTAAAAAATGTTAGGACAAAGGGTTCACAGGAATATTTTAGAGGTTAGCATATACCTTACAGAGGCAGTCGCTGTGATCCAAGGTTTAGTTACCTGACCAGAAAAGGCAAGGAAATTGTCTGAGACTTGCTAGTTTCTCCCCATGCTTCAACATTTTGGAAGGACTGAGCATATTCTAGGAGTTTTTGTGTAGATAGAAAACAAAACAGATCGACATTTCAGCCACTAAAACTGTTTCTGGTCAGTGAAGAAAACAGTTGCTGTAAGTTAGACAAGGAACAGATTGTTTCAAAGTCAACTGTGTTATTGGTAATGATACCCAGGACTTGGGAGACTTCCAGGCTCGGAAGAAGGACTAGAACAATTTTCACTTTCACAAATAAAGGATTTGTTGTACAGCAAGCATCTGTTAACTAGTGCTCTGGGGACTTAATACCAAAATGCTCATTCACTGTAGTGCTCATACCAGATAAAGTAGCACCTATATCTGAGAGTTTGGTTATTTTGATTAGCTGTTGCATTATTTAAAGTGAAATTTGTGTCACTGGGCATTCAATGACCACAGAAGAGAAATCTGATTGAGGTGAGAGTCTCTTTGGAGAAAAGAGAGGTAAGTAGAGAATCTTTGTAGTCAATAACTCTGATTTATTTAGATGCCAGTTAGACATGACTACTTCCCTCAAGTCAGAGTAAAGAGTACCTGGAGTGACTATTTCAGACCAAGCTGTAGGTTTTGATGTAGAAGATATTTGCATTTTATTTACTTATGTGTTTCCTGGGTTACCTATGATATTCTGACATTTTTCAATGGTTTAGAGATCAATGGAAATACTCTTTTCATGTGAAAGTCTTTGAGTGGGCAGTTGAAATGCCGCAAGTCCATCAGCATCAACAGGGGAGAGATTTTTAAAATGAAAGCAAGTTTGTTAAAAAATTCAAGCCCCATCCATATAAAATTGAAGCTTTTGAAATTGGTTGAAAGTTTTAGGGATGGCCACATGAGAAATACAACCAATCAGCTCTGAATTGCCAAATTGAAAATTGTCACTTTCTGTGGTTACAGCGGTGAGAACAGCACCCCAAACATAATAAATAGCATAAAATCCATTGGTCATAGTTCCAAAGGAATTTTTTTAACGATAGTTGTGATCTGTCACTATTGCTAGTGTTTTCACATACCATGCAATATTAAAAAAAATATTATTGAACTACAGATGCATAGTTTGAAGCTGAAGGAAGCTTGATTTCAGTGGTATCCATGAAACATTAAGACAAAAGTTGTGCAATTGCATTGCAGTAATGTCTTCGAGGTTTTTTCTTCAATACTGATGCCATATTGGAAAACTGGAAAAGAACTGTCTTTTTTCTGTCATGGGGCTATAACCAAGCATTAAACGTATCACAGTTACCATGCTTCCAGCGTGCTAGTAGCATAGTTGTCACACTGAGTTTTTAACAGCATGTTGGCAGGGAACCAAACTGACAATATTTATTAAAAACAAAACAGTGAGGAAGAGCTAACACTCGTGACAATACAGTAAGTGATGGTACTGATTTATAGGACATATATCTAAAATGCCTGATTTGAAAGAAACTGAAGACTTTTCTGAGTATATGATTTTTAAAATAAACAAAATTAAAGAGAAAGCAATTATTTTTCACTGCAAGCCATAGTTAAATGCCTCATACTAGAAGAGTCAGAGTTATCTTTAAAATGTTTTGTCAGCTTCTGTGAATTAACCTGGTAATCTAAGTTTGTAATTATAACAGACTGAAAATGTTACAGGCTTGTATTGTTGAGGATCTAGAATTCTTTATGGATATTTGTAGACGGCCTATAGAGGATCCTAGGAAAGTATACATGAATAGAAAAACCATACTTTGATATGTTGCCTGAAATATTATTAAAGTTTTTGACAATGAGCCATTCACAGACTTCTTGTTGAAGACACCACACCTGATATACTTTGATAAATTTAAATTCTTTCTGAGCCTGCATAAAGTACTCTCACCAGCACCATCTCACTGCAAATTCTACTGTATCAAACAAGATGGTATTTAATGATATTGCCTTTTTCTGTTTCAAACTTTTCCTAATGATCTTGTTCTATTACTCCAAGACATTTCAACACACATTTTGATGTGCAGATTCTCAGTTCTTACTTTTCCATATTTGTCATTATTTTATTCTCCTTCATATTTCTCCCTCAGGTTGGAGAGAGCTGGTCATAGTAATCTCTTATAGTATGTTATCTATTCCAAATATTTGATCATCACTATTGCTTTTTTTGACATGATTTCTGCTAAAAACCTGATGCTAAGTAAAGGGGACCTGATACAAAGAGAAATAAAGCAACTTTAGGTCTCATGAGTCCCACTTCAGTGCAAACCTCTCTTGTACTTTAAATTGTGTTATTCTTACCTTACAATTATTATTATTGTGTATTCAATAGACAGTTTTAGAGCACATGTTCTCACCTGTAATAGTAACTTTGAAAAAAATGTTTCTTCTGTGCCTGTAAATTAAAGTAATATATGGTTTTCGTTTCCTTACCCTAACTTGTAAGTGTCAGTAATATGAGAAAAGTAGAAGGAAATCCATTTTACCTCGATCTGTCTAGGCATCCAATGACTCTCATCAGAGCTAGGTGTCTACTGCTTCCTTTACAGTCAGCAGAGAGAAATAAGGGCATCTCTGGAGACCTATTAATCCCATTTTAAGAGAGATGTTTGTGGTATGTGGTCTGAATTGATCTCCAGAGGATGGGAATAATTGCACTATGGAGGTCCCTCTCTTCTATTCCTCTAGGCTCTTTCAATCATGGATAGCAAGTAATAACTTTGATTAAAATGTGAACTTTCAGACAACTAATTGGATGAAATTATTCCTCATCATCTAGGTTTGTAGGGGAGAGATAATAAAACAAATACTGTGGTTTGGTGTTTTCATGGACAGCAAGATGCAGTTAAAGTAAAGGGACACCAGGGAGAGTCCCCTTCTCCCTCAGTTCCTACACCCTCCTCGGACGATGAAGGGAGCCTTTCCTCTTTGAGCAGTGTGCTCCTCTTCCAGTGTGCAGTCAATCTTTGCAGGCTGCTTTAGACATATATTTTAGCAATAAATCCAGATCAGATGGCTCCCCACCTCTTCCCAGGGCACACATTCCAGTGGCAAAGGAGGTCCTCTTAAACTGGTAAAAAGGTTTGTGAAACATGTCCTCCCTCACCAGACACCACCATTCCTTCCCCAGACTCTTGCAACTTCCTCCCTTTTCCTTTCATGTCAGCAATACAAAGAAATCATTTTTAGCTAGGCTCAGCCACAAGTTGGCAAGGATAACATTCTTAAATATCACTGTGTTATTATGATAAGCACAGCATATTCCAGGCAGAAAAACTGCAGATTATGGCAAACTTCAGTACGGATAATATTAAAAGTTAGAGTTTTCTTTTTTTTTCAGCACCCAAAAACCCATTAGCACACTTGTCAAAACAAAAAAAAAAAAAGAGAGCCTTTCAGGATTTCAAATAAAAGAAATGAAAAATTCATTTGTGAATACTTATCTCCCAGATCCTCTGTGCATCTTAAGCAGAAAATGATATATGCTTGCATCAGAAATATAGTTACCATATTTGAACATCTGAGCTACATGAAAATACCAGAGCTATATATTCTTAAATTTTCTTCGTTTTATTTGAGACTGTGAAGGTGTAAAAAGAAAAATATGTATTAAAAATCTATGTCATGATGTGTCCTCCTTTCAGAAAAAGAAATATGACCCCTCCACTACTACAGCAAAGTCCTGTCTTGTCATAAGAAAAAACATTCATTCCATGCTCAGTGCAAATAATGATATTCGCGTAAAAGAGTCTAGTACAGTATTTATCAAAGAATGTTGAGAAAGAACTGCAACAGTGTGATTCTTTCTGAAGCTAACTGAAACCCTGTTGCTGATGAAATTCTTGAGTCTCCTAATTTTTTTTTTGTTCTTCAATTATTGTCCCCAAAAAAGTGCACATTAAACGAAGGATTGTTAAAAGGCAATTGCTTGGTAATGAAAGCTGAACTAATACTAGTAATGAATAATATCAAAATTCTAAAGGTCATTAAAAGGAAATTGTTTGGTGAAGCACAAATTCCAGACTAGCTCCATGTCTCCTTCACTGTCTTGGCAGAACCTGGATTATATTTCAGAAGATAGTGGACCAGATGGAAATTTTAAGAAGGATTGAGAGCACACTCCTATATTTCACTTTTCTTAAGGTATCTAAAGATGTCCTTGAAAACCTCCACCTCTGCAAATTACTTGAGAGGTCTTCTAGGAAAGAACCCATCCAGCTGGGTAATATAGGGAATATTAATGGTTTAAGGTAAGGACTCTGGCAGTGTGAGAAGATATTAAGATATTAGATAAATATGTTTCCAGGCCAATTCTAAAGCAACAAGTGGAAATGCCCTAAACCTAAAGCTTCATGATGATTTAAGGATTAATCCTATTTTTTTCCTAAATATCATTCCATTTAAGAAATTTTATTCAGTAAATAAAAACTAAATTTGGACATAAAGGCACTGCAGATCCAAAAATCAGTGAATTACCAATACAACAAATAAATTTTATGTTGCTTTTTGGTCACTAAGCCGTCCAATGGAGTCTCCCTTCAGAAGCCATGATCTGTGAGGCAAAAATGACATCTGCTAATCAAGAAAAGGATGTAAAATTGTCCCCAAAGCAAGGTACATTGCAGTCAGAAGAAGAATAGAAGAACATAGGAAAAATGAAGCACAAAATTAAACGCTGTATCTAAAAATATATTCTCTTTTATATATGGTAGGTTGATCTGCTGTTGAGTTGGATTTAGGCTTTCTTTTGTGTTTATTTTCTCACCCAGAACTGTTACCTATTTTGATAAAACTTCTCTTTTTTTCACGGTAAAGTTATATAGACAACATGAGTTATATTTTATTTATAGCAAAACAAACCACAGCAAAACAAAATCTCTTTTAACAATCTTGTAACATTTTTAATTCTTTCACTGAAATTTTGACATAAGCCAGTAAAATAAACCACTATAAAGATTGTCTTGGTATAAAAGTTACTGAATCCGCATGATTTCAAAACAGTAAAAAAAAACCAAAATAAATATGCTTTTTTTTAAATGCAAGTCTCACCAAAGTCCTACTATTTAATCTATCCTCATTAGCATTTTAGTAGATTATAGGGATATTATAGTCTGCAATTATGTTTCTTTTTTATTAATAAAAATAAGTAGGTTTTAGTTCTGGATTGAAAAAAAAAAAACCAACAAAACTATTTGTAAGCACAACCCAGAATGGCACCATTTTCATTAACACTCCCATCAAATCTAGTTATTTTTCTTTAAGAAAATCAATTTGGCACAGGTGTTTTGGAAAAGACCTGGCAATCTAATTGAAAACGATAGGCTGATTTTATTTTCCTGTTTGTGCAATCTGAGAGCACAGCATGCCACACTGAAGGTGATGGCCATGGATTCCTGTTCAAGAAAATGTCAGAGGAGCAGCAGCAGTGACATGTGTCCCCTCTACACTGGGCTTTTTATTTGCAATGAAATGCTTTTACTCAAGGGCTTTCACCCGTCCAATGTGTGGATTAATTTTTTCTTCTTGTATCAGAATCTGTTCCAAATAAATATGGGCCTATATTTTTGCAATGTTCAGTGAGCTAAGAGACGTGCAACTGCTGTGCAAATAGATTAGATTTAATAATAGAAGCATATGTCCAGGGTCTACTGGCAGTTTTCTCCAGTTTGATGAGATCAAAATACTAAACATAATCGTGTTTTTGTGCAAACTTTACACAACAGAAGCATTTTGTCATTAAAATTACAGTTTGTTTTTGGCTCAAATTACTGCAATATTCACAGCTGTGTTTTATGAGAACATGCATAAATCCTTTGCAATGTTTTTGGGCTGGATTGACAAATGTCATATTTCCATTTCTCTTTAGAATGATGCCATTGCAGTTGATTGTTGATTTTAAATTTTGATGTGCATGAGATTTAAAAAAAAAAAAAAAGGGAAAAAGCCACTCAATATTAAAATGAAACCCTATGAAGTTCAGTTTTGGTTTATTAGTCTTCTGTCTTATGGATTTTGTTTTCCATGGACCTTATTCAGTTATGTTTTATTTCCAAAAGTAATTTCAGAAGCAGAGGAGATAAAAGCCATTCTGTAGCACAAAGACCACTCATTTGGTATACGTGCATTGTAAATAAACTGTCTTGCTTTTCCTCTGTTTGTTACTATTGTCACTAACATTTTTACAAAAAACAACCAACAAATGAAAACCAAAACCCAACTTATAAGTCTTTGTGTTCGTGCATTGTTTTTATTGAAGACTTTGTGATAGTGTTTAGTGGCTAGAATACAGCACACTGGGAATGGTACTGGTGAATTACCTTGACCTTTACAATGTTCTTAATTTTGGTTGGCTACTCATTCCACTCGTCAACATTTATAGCCACACTCGTTTCTGGGGAAGGCAGAGATAGGTACTAAAACAGAAAATGTCAAGCGCTCCTGTACTCCAAGGACATGCTAGACATTCAAATTCTCATACTTTATTATCATAGCAAACGACTGCTACAAGAGTAGGAAATAACCTTACATTAATCACGTGACAGATGGTAACAAAGAGGAGAAATAGCACAAGCCAGCCTGTTACAACTCTAAGGTGTTCACTTTGTGGTTTCCTTCAGGTGCTGCTCATCCTTCCTCGGATGAGCCATACACAATGGAGTTTCTGAATGTGATTGCCGGTCTCTACGTGCTCTGCTGGCTCTCCTGCAGTCAAACCTGGAAACCACTGCACAGTCCGCCTAGAGAGGCTGCCCCTGCTGCCTGCTGGTTACTCAGGCACTTCTCGGTCTACTTTTGATTAGACTCCATTCCAAATGCACTTTCCTGTTCATTTGTCTACCCAATTCTCACTTACCTTGTTTTCTTAACTTCAGCCCTATCTTTTAAAGCTCACCTCTTTTATATTCCTCCTCTCCTCACTTATATACACTAAAATGCACTATTTGCACTTAAATGCACTAAAATTCTAGCCCAAAAAAAAAAGCTTCAATGATGTTACAAGTGTATCACAAGTTAGAGGGCAAAAAAGTGATGTAAGAATAATGAAAGGCAGAAAACTTTATGCTAAAATATTTGAAGTATGCATTTGATTTTAATACACTAATCAACTAAACATTTAGGAAGATTGTAACACTGAGACAGTAACACAAATAGTAATGAAGACAGCAAACCTCTCAAGAAGACACAGCAGAAAGTTTCTAAATTATTCTGGGTTTTAAAATCTTATATACATTACAAGTGAATCATTTTTGTGCACTTTTTTCCTCCTCCCCAAATGTAAAATACATGCACTGAACTGCAATGTAGCCAGCAGAGAAAGACAAAGATACAAAAATGTATCTAAACCAGCCAAAAGGGAGTGCAGTTTGTCAATACCAGTTTGAGCTAGTTAATTATTTATTTTCAATGGTCACCTTGTTTGTGCTATCATGAAAAGTATTAAAGTGGAAATAAACCTCAGTAATTTATCTTGCTGCATGAGAGAATGCAAACTTTGCATCAAGGTACTCAGTCTCTGTCAGACCAGTATATTATTTCCCAGTCATCTTGATATTATTCCTAGGAGATAAAACTGGATGAATATACTGGTCCTGTTATGAATTCATAAGATTTTCACGAGACAAGACCCCTCAAACAGCAGTGAAAAATTGTCAGTAAACGCCCACCTCAAATAATGCAATCTGTATTGTCACAGTAAGTGTTACTACATCCAGTTATAAGTTAAAATGTCTTTGCAGTGCATTATACTGTATTTTGTGAAACATTCTGTGGATTCATCAATATATGCTGTACAGAAATAACAAATACCCTCTGAACAGATACAGAGAGCTCACACATAACCTCATGAACCTTATGTGTGCAGTGACAAAATCCCAGAACAGTTGAGGATGGAAGGGACCTCTGGAGGCCATCTAGTTCAACCTTCCTACTTGAGCAAGACCATTTCCAGTTGTGTTTGAATATTGCCAAGGATGTTGACTCTACAGCTTCTCTGGACAACTTGTGTCAGGGCTTCATCACCCTCTCCATATAAAAGGGTATTCTGATGTTCAGAGGGAACCTCTTTTGTTACAGTTTGTGCTCATTGGCTCTAATATTGTCAGCGGCACCACTGCAATGACCCTGGCTCCATCCTCGTTGTGCCACTGCACTCTTCCTTTAAGTATTTATATACCTTGATAAGACCTTAGCGAACTTTCTCTTCTCCAGGCTGAACAGTCCCAGCTCCCTCAGCCTTTTGTCACAGGCGAGATGCTCAAGTGCCTTCAGCATCTTCATGGCCCTTTGCTGGGGTGTCTCTGGTATGCCCATGTCTCTTATACTGGGGAGCCCAAAACTGGACCCAGCACCCAGATACAACATTGCCAGTGCTGAGTAGAGGGGAAAGATCATGTCCTTTGACCTTCTGACAATATTTTGCCTAATGCAACCCAGAGCCCATTGGTCTTCTTTTCTGCAAGGGCATTTGCTGTTTCATCTTCAACTTGATGGCCACCAGGATCCCAAGTCTTTTTCTGCTAAGATGCTTTCCAGATGTCTGTATTCAGTGTATATTTGTGCATAGGGCTATTCATCTCTCAGTGCAGAAATTTCCCCTGATCCTTGTTGAACTTCCTGAAGTTCATTACATTGTCTGATCGCTTTATTGTGGTAATTACGCATATGAGTAACAACAAAATTTGGCATGTAACTTTTCTGCAAACTAACAAGCAATTTACTAACTACCAGAATAACATGTATGAAAGTGATGCCAAATGTGATGAATGTTTCATTTTCTAAATGGTATTTTCTAGGTGCCTGCAGCCTGATCACTTTATTTTATGTTCTTAACAACTTTAAAAAACTAAGCAAAGTTAAATTGATTTGTTGTTTTCCTATAGAAAACCTAGAGAGCTATTTTATTTTAGCAGAGGATCTGCACTAAATAAAGCTTGGCAAGCAGTATCTTAGGCAATATGTTTCCCTTGAGTAAGTATTCAGATTTTTTTTTAACAATTCTTTCCTTATGCATCAGTTTTACCCATCTAGATAACCACTGATTCAATAGAACATTTGTGTCAATGCAAGAATAACAACTGGGAAATCAAGGTTTATGTGCCATTCTGTTAGAGGGTTTTTTTTCTTACTTGTTACAGGGAAGTCACTTGCATAAAAAAAAAATAGTTTTGCTACCATTAAACATTCAACAAAGCCTTTTACAATAGTACAGCATTAGTCAAATAGTCTTAACCCTGCCAAATGTTTACATTAGATTTATGAAAGCTATTCTTTCATTCTGAGTATTTTCTTAATCTAAATTTCTTCTTTGAAACCATTGTGTGCATGGTCTAATAACTGCTATGTTGCATCCCAGGAGGGAAAGAGAGTCTTGAAAAATCCTGAGGGGAAGGCGTTAGGATGTTCAAAATTCATATGTCTTGTTCTTTTCTATGATTATCTCAGTGGATATTTTAGTTTTTCAAGACTGTGGTATAGAATATGGTAAGTTGCTCAATTCAGGTTTTCTCATTTAAACACAGGTCATATCTGCATTATATTACACCTCTATCTAGTTCTGTAATGTAATGAGAAAGCCACTGGTAGGGAAATTCTTGAAGGCCACAAATATTATTACTCTTTTATAATCATGTTTCTTCTGAGAATTAGCCATAAGCATTTCTTATTGAACAAAAATGTTCTCTTCAGACAGCAGAGATGCAGATATTCAAGTACTGAAATATATTTCACACTTATAACTTTTATGAATAGTAAAATAAGCAACTTTTAAAATTCCATCCTTGAATTGATCTTGAAACTAGAGAAGCAAGAATGAACATCGGTTTGAAATTAGCTTTTATTTAGAAAGCAGAACAGACACCTGGCATGTGCCATACAACAGGAAAACTATCAGATGGCCACTTCAGGAAGAGCGAACAGTCTTGTGAAACTATCAGGGAGTGAGGCTGAGCCCCATGTGAAAGCATGGTTCCAACTACAGAGGACTGGTTGAAGTACCTACCATGTCACACTTCCTGCAACAACTCTTCCTTTCAGATTTCTCCATAGAGAGAATAAAGTTTATTTCCTCAATAATTATCTATAGGGATAATTATTTGAAAGAGTAGGTGAGTAGCTACAACGTTAATTTGGCAAACTATATTTTGTTAGAAGTCGTCTTCTAATGACAAAAGAAATCGTCCTTCTAATGTCGGGTTTCTCGGCCCGAAACCTGGTTCAGGATCGGGGCAACCAGTTCTCGAGGCCTTCTCAGGCAGCGGCAGCTCGCCCTTCGAGGCGGCGGAAAAAGGGCTGGGGAGGAGCTGTGGAGGTCTGGAGATCGAAGGCGGTCGCAAGAAATGTAGGCAATTCTGAGCGGGGTTAAAAAAGGGTTTATTGAAGGACGGGCAGGGAGGTCTGGAGAGAGTCAGGAGGAGCTCAGAATGGTGCTGCTTTGCGCTGTGCAGAAGGTTTTAAGGTAACGGAAAAGGGGAGAGCAAACGCGAGACGACCAATGGGGTACATAGAACAGATGACTGACACAGGGTTGGTTCAATGGGGACACAGAGGGGAGGGTACAAAATTCGAAGGAACCAATGACTAACAACTCAATGGGGGAACAAAGGAGAAACTTCTAGAATAAGACCTTATAGGGAACAGGGGAGGGGAGAGAAGCAGGGCCAATAGCTGAACGTACTGGTGCATATTAACTACTCTTGCGGCAAAGGTTCCTGGGAGTGCTCTTTCGAGTCACCGTGACCAAAGAGCTAACTCATTTCCACGACTCATCTGGGGCTTCACCATTGCACCTTGAACTGGGGGCGCTCAACTGTGCCAAGGCCACTGCAACATTCAAACAACTTTTGGTTCTATCAATGAATTTTTTTTTGCTTGCATTCAAGTGAAAAAAATTAATTCAGGGTATTTTTGTAAGCTCAGTTTCTCCACTGCAAATCTCCTCTGGGAGAAGGAATAGGAATAGGAATAGGAATAGGAATAGGAATAGGAATAGGAATAGGAATAGGAATAGGAATAGGAATAGGAATAGGAAAAGAGCTGCAACAAGAGATCTATTCTTTCATGGTGTCTTCTGTGAAAAACCTTGGACAGGATTGAAAAATTTCTACATCCACAGAGACAGAAGATAGGTATTGAGGGACAAGTGGTACATCAAAATCTCCGAAGGCAAAATAAGGTGTTCATTAGATGGTCTGCAGAAAAATGAGATCCATGTTTGCTGTTTAGATTTGTTTTTTAAAAAGGAAAATATACTAGTGAGTCACAGACAGTTTGTGACAAGGGCAATCTGAAGATGATTTTCAGTTACGAGTCTTACTCTCCCAAAACCATATTTCCTCACATCTTTGAATGTATCCCCCTATATTTTTGTCTTTTTGAATCACAATCAAACATCCATTCTCTCTGCTTCTTTCCATCTCTTTCCACCTCCAGAAACCAGGACTTCAGCCATTAAGCTTCACTCTCACCTGTCACAGGTTTCCTTGGAGCTCTCCAACCCAGACCTCACCTGAGCGTTGAGAGAGACCCCATACAGTCATGGATGCTGCCATTGCCACACAGCTTTGGTCCCTTGCTCAGGTCAGTTTGCTCCAAGTCAGGGAAATTACTCCTATCCCTGTCCATTTCCTATGTGCTGCCAATCCTATCCTCTGAGGTCCTGAACTTCTTTAAGAGGACTGTTTCCACAGTCTGTTGCACAGTTTTCCTGCAAGGAAGGCACTAGTACCTAACAGTACAGAATGATCAGATAGGAACGGTGAAGGGGAAGGAAAGAATTAAGGAACTAAAACCGGGGTACTAAAGAGAAATGGGAGTGAGCTTCTTACTTAAATGTAATGTGATGTAATTCAATTTCTTCTGGATCTTTCAGTTGTAGTTACTCTGAGAAAACCCAAGTGTTTGAAACAGCAATAGATTTAGCTGCAGACTATCATATTGGGATGAGAGAGAAGTGAATAAAAATTCAAAGCCAAAGCAAGATATTATTTCTAATTTATTATAAAGATGACTTTTGACCATAATCACACTACCTGTGTCCTGAGTCAGGCTTGCTTTATTTTTTCAATACTTAAATTTGTCGATAAAGTTAAAGATCATGACTTAACCATGAGTTACTCATCTGATCAGTCCTCTAAGAATAACAGAACCCAAGGCAAGATTGCCTTTATGAGGAGGAGGCATGTTTCTATTCATCAATTCAGTCAGAATAATCTTTATTATCTTTTAACTTTATTCTTTACCTAATGATGAATTAAAGAAAATATCAGTAGATATATTTAAAATTCTTCTTTATATCACCAAAATATATTGTTTCTAAAGTGTATTGTGTTCATTTATGTTGCCGTGATATTGATTTCTTGCTTTATTGGACTTAGCCATGTCATTTAATTGTTATAAATTCTGATTTTTGAGTGACTGAATCAACCTGATTTACTATTTCACCATCTGGATTTAATTTAATTGTTGATATCTTTCCCCTCTATGTTAAAAAATCAGTTAAGTACAGGGACTTACACTAGATCAGATTCAAGAATACCACATATATTTTTCCTGAAGGCAGCTAACTACAAAATAAATTTTGAATCTAAGGTTCTATTTATTGATACTTTTATTTTATGTAAGAACACCATACCAATATCAAACATACTATGTTCTTTCCTGTTTAAAAGGCTTCTTAAACTCCCTCTTGGACTGTAATACAGCTGTTATACAGCTGAACTACAGACTTAACTGCAGGTAGTGTTGTAGTCAATTTGGTGTGCAGTATTAGACAATTGAATTCAATACTGTTTTTCCCCAAGCAAAACAATTTTCATCCTTTCTTTCAGAGATGATTACACTTCTTTAACTAAAAGCATCAGGTGTGGACAGGGACTAGTCCTCATTTTCTCCCTGAGTGAGCTCACTGAAGGTTGTCTTGATGTACAGGAGGTCTGATCAAAACAGCCCTCCTTTAGTACATCCCCTGGTGTTAACACTGATGTGTCTCGCAGTTTTTGCTGAGGACTAGGAAATAAAATGGGATGACTGCTGAAATTGTGGCTGGTGAGCCTTGGAACAAGTCTTTCCAGCACCATGTGGCCTGTCATCTCTCAGGGCTAATGTTGTATTATGGTGGCCTTTTACAAAAACTAATTACTTTAAAAATCAGCTGTCATTTCACTTATCTGGAGCTAAACTAAGTTGCTCCATTCAGTGAAAGGATCTAAGCCTCAAAGAGATTACCTCAGTCCACTGGTCCAGTTCCTATTTACTCCCTGAAATGGAGGAAATCAGTAACATGATGCTATATTTGGCAGAGAAAGAGTGTACCTATCCACGGTCTAGTTCTTAGGAAACCTGAGACTCCCAACTAAGAAGTCTCTGGAGAACCCTGAGACCAAGTATAGGAACGTTGTTAAAAAGAAAGCAAACCCAAGCCAAGCAAAACCCCCATATTATTCCCTTTAGGCACTGAAGCTAGTAACTGGAACATCCTCTAGGGTTAGCTTAATAACACAGATTAATACCACCAACAATAAAAATCTTGACATTGAACAGGCAAGTTTCTGTCACAAAGATGGATATTAGAGATTCTGTATCTCAAATAAAATCAATGGCACCCAAGGTGCAATTCTTTTTCTAGGAACTGACAAAACTAGAAAGGTAGAATCACTTGATAGAATAACTGAAGCTGGAAACAGCTTAAAGAAATTCTCAGATGCACTCGGACAGTGATGCTCTCCTCTCCTGTACAGGTCACATGGGTCCAGGGTCTGCTTCTCTGAGCTCTGCAGAAACTGGCAAAGGGAAAAAAAAGGTATATAAACCACAGAGGAATCCTAAAAACCTCTACAAGAGTCACAGATCCATGAGAATCAAAGAAAAAATTATATCTAATCCAAAGGTAGAAATCACCTGCATTAAGCAATTAGCCCAGATGGAAATAAAAATATTATTTCTTCTTCAAAAGCAATATGTGGATAGCAGCAGGCAAACTCCAATTTAATTCTAAGGGGAATCCCAATTAAAATTAGTAAGGAATTCTCAGAAAGTGAATATTTGAGATAAAAAAACCCCCAAACCACACTGCAACGGAGGGGAAAGAGCTAATTTTTGATCTAAAATCACCCAGCATTTTCTTAAAGGAGTATTACCTGCCTCCACAGCTGTGAAAACATGGATGATCACTTAATGAACGTCATTAGGATATAAAATGTATTCTTAATGCAAAGGCCAGTTATTTTTCAAGATTTTTTCCTCCATCACATTAGAAAGCAGTAAACAAAGTACTCAGGTAATCTAATAAAATCCATTGCTACTGTTCCCATATAGGTGATATGATAAAATCTATACCCTTGTGATAAAAATAAAACTATAAAACATAACTTTATTCATAGGTAAAAATTCTTAAAAACCTGAAATTACACTTTGAGGTATACAATCCTAAAGAGATAAATGAACCCAGGATAGGATCTCTCCTGACTTGGCAGTAGGTTATATTTCAGAAGCCTCACAACCAGAAAACTCTAAATGGCATCTTCTTCAAGGAGCAAAAGGCACAGGCAGCAATAAGGACTAGCAACCAAGTGGAAAGGAGAGAAGATAATTAAGGGGAAACACTAAAGGTCTTCTGGGATACTTAAAATTCTAAAACTTCCCTTTTTAAAAACTTTATTTATATCAAGTAGTGTCAGTACATGAGTCTATGATAGCATTTTTATGCAGAGTAAGTGAAAAAGTGGTTTAAGGATTTATCACATGTGACAACAAGACAAATTCAGACTCAAGAGGTAACTGTGAGTAATGTTACTTAGTAGTATAACAGGAAGAGATGCACCAGGATAGCTTTTCTTTTCCTTATTCATTAACCTACAATGTATTTCTCCTGCTAATCTAAGACTGAACACATAAGGGAGAAATTGATTCCTATTTTAGAGTGGTGTTTAAACAGATAATGAATAAAAATATTTATTTACTGTCTTTAGTATAGTACAAAATGATCATACCAGCTTATTTCAATCTAAGGATGTTGATTCTATTTTATAAAGAAGACTTTTTCAAATGCAACTATTAAATTTTCTAATTAAAAAAAAATCTCCAAATCTTCAGAAAATTAAAGTTCCATGAAGGGTGACTACTAGGAAGGGATGGCAAATTTTCTATCTGACACCCATTTCTTTTCTGAAGAAGGAGCAGGCTATGAAATGAAAAGGGAATGCTCAGACAGAACAATCACTAAAAATATGGTTGGTCTGAATATAAGAATCCTATAATTGGATTAGCACTAAGGGAAAAAAAAAACCAGTGAGCACAAAACCTTTGTGTTTGATAAGGAGGCTTTACAGCATCTGAACAAAAAATACTGAGATTATTGACAACCTATACTCCTGTATTTCAGTGTATCAGTTCAAACAGCAAGGGCTCATTTTAAGAAATACTATCAAAAATTCATTTTTAAACAAAAACATTTTCATAAGAAAATAAAAGATATATGAGATAATGGTTGGCATAAGAAGAAACTTTGTGTGTTGCTAACTTAGAAAAAAGTATATGAAAAACAGTTCAATTATACTGTTGTCTATATAGTTTATATTTGATAAAAAAAGACCCCACACTCTTGAAAGAAAATGATGTTAAAATTTATATAGATGAGTGCAGAGGTAATAAAAAAGAACCATTATCTTGGGAGAAATGCATAGATTTGCTTTTGAAAATGTAATTTTTGCTGATGAGATATATTGAACTATTAAAATAGGCTTATACACACTGCTGACAATAGAAGATAGTATAAAGTTTGGAATCAAAAATTCTACATCCTGGGAGTGAAAAATTAATCCTGTTAAAATGATTTCTTCTTATTTCCCTATCTGTTACCAAAAAAAAAGTTTTTATGAAGCAATACATACACTCTTTCATAGTCATGAAAATGTTAATAACCATAGAAGAGAAAATTAATGCTCTCCTAAATGATACACTACAACAAATATTGAATAGACCGTAATAAAATTTAGCTTTTTGATGAATAATTATGATACAGAGTCACATTTTCAAAGTGCTTGAATGACAGTTTCTAGAAAATGTTTATATGCTTAAATGTTTCATGCATTATTTCAATGCATTTTGGAAGTTTTCTTTCGGAGAGTATTTTCTCTAGGATTTTTCTGGTTTGGAAATCCAAGCTGATGCAAAAATGTATCCACACTTAGCAAAACTGTACAATGCATCTCACACAAAAGGCAGAAAATGTACCTTGGGAAAACTAACTCTGTAAATCCATGAAATTTGTCAAATAATTACACATATTTTAAAGAGGAAAATAACTGCGTGCCCAAAACAAAAAAAGGTTTTTTTAAAACTCATTTGATTTCTGGAATTCTAATGCAGCAGGTAAGTCACCACAGAATATTAAAATAGCAAAGATTAAAAATAATAGTGTATTAATGGGAAGGAAAATTTTAACCAAATAATATTGGTACATGAGATGTTTCCATGTTGGTTTTTATTCTCATTCACACCTGAAAAAGAAATTGCCTAAAGAACACAATTTACCATGGGCTTTACCATCATACTTTATGACGTGGAAGATCATGTGCACCAAGTGAGGCTGAAAAGAACCTTCGTGAAAATGGTTTGACATCTGTTGTCTAGGCTGTCACTATATGTGTTATAAAGTGGTTCCCAAAATTGCCCATTTGTTTAATAGTTTCCTAGAATCCTCTCAAATTCCAAAATCAATGAACAATTCACTGAAGTTGAAATCCAACAAAGACAAAATTGATTGCACCTCTTATGCATCTGTGTCTGTAATAAATACTAATGCCCAGCTATTTGCCAAAGGCTTGTTAATAGCTTCAACTCTCAGTTGCAGCAATTAATTGAGACTCAAATAATTTATTCTAGGAAATTCTGAGTGAGGGATAAGAATAAAATCATACAAAGATAGAGATACTGTCAGAGAAAATTTGAGAACTTTAGTGGCCCATCTATACACCTTTTTAATAAGCCATCCTGAGGACAATAATTCTAGTTGGACATGCAGCAGGAGGATATTGGCTGTTGAGAGCTGATCATATCAAACTGTCTCACAATGTATGTGGAAATGACTTTGATCCCCCCAGCATAAGAAGTTGCTTGGTATAATCTATTCTTCTTTTGGATAACAATATAGGCACGTAATGAATTCTGAAGATAATTAGGCAGTAGAAAATATGTAATCCGGAACATTACAAAAAACTTTATATGTAATTATTGTACCCATATAATATATGCTTATTTAAAGATGATTAAAATAATGTATATTGACGAACATGAGAGTGTAGAAAGACATTAATAGATTTTAAAGAAAGGAGTAATGAATTCTCATAATATTTTGCTACTTCTGTATAATGCAAAACAACTGTTTATTTTTTATGTTCTGCTTCAAAATAAGTTTGGATAGATGCAAATTAAGACACGATGGCAACCTCACTCAAGACATAATAGGTGATATCAAGATTTAGAGAAGCATAATTATGACATTGTGCCAGCCAAGACAATGACTGCCAAAACCACTTAGGTTAAAAGTTTCTTAATCAGTCTTTTGAGATAATTAAAAAGAGGGCAATTGTCTGCCCTCCTGAAAAAGGGGAGGAAAAGAACATCTGCTCTCCTTTACTAAATACATTAGAGTCCTGTTATTCCTCTTCTTAAAAAGCAAATATTTTGTATCTGCAATGATAGCTCTCTTTATTGCATTTGCTGGTGGAAAATTATTATTATTATTGGTAGTAGTAGTAGTAATAATATTACTATTAGTAATAGTAATAGTATTACTATTACTATTACTATTACTATTACTAAAAATAACACCAGAAATTACTAATAATAGATTCACAGAATCGTTTGGGTTGGAAAACACCTTAAAAATAATCTAGTTCCAATCCTCTTGTCAATGGCATGGACATCTCTTATTAGATCGTGTTGTCCAGGCTCCATCCAACCCAGTTTTGAACACTGCCAGGGATGGCACATACAGAACTCCTCTTGGCAACCTGTTCCTGTGCTTCATCACCCTAACATCTCATCTAAACCTACTATCTCTCAGTTTGAAATAATTCCCCCTTGTCCTATCACTACAGTTCCTATGAGAAGTCCCTCTCCAGCCCTCTTGTAGGCCCCTTCACATCCTGGAAGGTTGATATGAGGTCTCCATGCATCCATCTCTTCTCCAGGCTGAACAGCCTCAACCTTTTCAACTTGTCAATATCATCATCATCATCATCATCATCATCATCATCATCATCATCATCATCACAACAACAACAACAAACACAACAACAGCAAAAACATGATAATAATAATAACAACATTAATTGGGGTTTTTTTTCCAGGTTGGAAGCCTTTTAAGCTCAGGTGGACCTATTTCTAGAACCTGAACTCAACACGCTTACCCGACTACCCTTTCTTTCAGATCCTCTCTTGTCCCAAAGAGTCTGTCAAGAAGCTCTATCAGTGATGTATTTTGCATTGGCTGATTTCACGTCATCCACTTGACCTTCCTACCTTCACATGGACTCCAGAGAAGGTAAAGCACAAAGTACTGTACTTGATATATTTGTGTTAACTCTTGCAAAATCCACTATTGGCCTCTTCAGAAAGCTTTATCAAAGGCAGATAAACATCATAATAAAAACATATGGGCATCCTAAACTACTTGTTGTAATAGCTAATGAGGAAATATCTGTTAATATCTTCAGATGGTAAAGGTAAATTGGGCCATTAAAGCTTTTTTTCATCAGATTGTTTCAATATTACTATTAGTATTGGTATCCTTATCTTCTATTAAGTGCAAAATTTGCTACATTTAAGGAAAATTACAAGTCCATTTTCCACGAATCCCCCTGTATTAACTACAAAAGTTTATATTTTGAAATACTTTCAGTTTGTACTGCTTCTGAACTACGAGTCTAGAATAATTCCATTCATTTAAGTAGGTCTCGAACATTACTGCAAATTCCACCAAAATCTAGTTCCTGATGATTAAATTTCTCTCCAGTCTGTATTTTTACAGGAATAGAAGTTTTATGTAGACTATGTTTTCTTATTAGTTAAATAAATAAAAACCCCCTCTTGCTTCAATACATCTAGTTTTAAAAAGTAATATAAAATATAAATTTTGTTAGCCTAGAATTAATTTAGAGTTTCCTAAAATGTTAATGCTTCCTAGAATCTGCATCCTTTTGGATATTTTTCGATATTTGGCATTGAAAAGTTTGATGCAGAAGAAAAACTTTGGGAAAGCATTATAGATTTTTATATTTGATTTCTTGAAATAAAAAACAGCCAACTCAAAACAGAATATTGATTGCACAAGAGAGATCAAAACTTGATTCTACTGTACTGTAAAACTGTAAGAGCAGATTTTATTGTGAGTATCATGCTTTAGTAAATACATCTTGGAGAAATGTATCGTTGTTAGGTTCCTGATATAATGCCAATTGCCATTTACAATGCCAAGAAGTTTGAGTAAAAGAAAAAAGAAAAGATAAATGAAAGAACCACCCCTTCATCCCCACCCCCAGCCTGATTTCAGTGCCAGTCCTTTTCCCCTTATTTAGATAGAATAACAGCCGTTCCTATCTATCATTTATCTCCCCACAGTTGACAGATATTGTAGATGCTTGCGATGTCTGGGAAGACGATGAGTTTTCCAACTGTGTCAAAAAGAACTTAATGCAAACCTCAAGCAGTGAAGCACTTAGTAGATCCAAAACCCAAGGTTGTAAACGATTGATATTCATGGAGATATTTACTGTTTGAAGGCTAGGTGGTACAGCGAGCCAGACACACTGCTCACATGTGAAGACCCAGGTTCAGTTTGCATCAGTTTTTGCCTGAAAATGTGAAAATCAGGATGCTGACAAGAGAGCGCCTACCACCCCAGAATTTACATACAAAAGATGTAGCTGGGCTCAGCTAATCAACTGTGCCTGTCATAACAACAGAAAAAGAACATATACATGCTGTTAGAGTGTCTCAGCTGAGCAACATAAATCTCCAGCTGTAGGAGGTATTTTCATTAAACAAACTAACTCGCTCATTTGACATCACATAAACATACCCTCAGAAACAAGTACAAAGCATTTGACTCAGACTCTGAGGAAGTTGCCTAAGCTCTGATACTCAGTGTGACAATTAAGAAGATGAACAGACTAAAAGGGACTGAGAGTTTGGAATTAGAGAATCTAAGTGCCTATGGAAGAACAATTAAAGAGAGAGGGATGGGGAGGGACAAGAAATGCACAGCAGTGGTTAATTATGGAAAAACAATGCTCTCCCTTCCACAGGCCTAAAAAATTAATGTTAAAATCTCCAAGAAAAATACAACTGCTTCCACAAGTACCAATATTTTAAACCAGGAAATTCCTAGGTTTACCTACATAATCTCAAGGCTAACTATTCTAAAGCAACCAGTATCTAAGCAAGTAGAGGATTCACCATGGCCATAAAAAATACAAATAAATTATATTAAAATGCTCTTTTAGGAAAATTTACATTACATAATGGGGAAGAAAAACAGACCTGAAAACACCTTATGATTAGATGAACACCAGTGAATTCTAAAAAATTCAACTGCTAAATATAGATGGGTTTCTTAGAGAGGTCAAATGGGTTTTATAGGTCAAGATTTTGAGAAAAAATCCATAAAACAGTGTGTTGCTTACTGTGGCAGTTTATTATTCAGCTATCACTTAAGTTTGCAGCTAAACTACACCTAATCCAGAAAAAGCTAATTTTCCAACAAAATTTATAGGGAAGACTAGGCATATGAGAATGCTTACTCCTATTATCCTGGATATCAGGTACAAGATATTTTCCTGCATATCAGTCTAGCTTCCTGTTTTGAGACGCAGTACCAGATTAAAACTACTTTTTAGAAATTTCTGAATTCACCAGAATCACATCCAAAATTTAGGCAGCCTGGTAAGGAAGGACAAAAAAAAATAGAAAAAGAGGGCAAAAAGGAAAGATGGAACCATGGATTCTGTGCAGAGAAACTATAAATAGAGTGAGCTTTTATTACGTTTCCCCCTTTCTACAACTAATCCCAATTCAGCAGTCATTCTAGAGGTTACTAATATCAGGAAAGGTATGAGCCAATTACTGAATACAATCACAGAATCACAGAATGGTGGAGGTTGGAAGGGACCTGTGGAGATCATCTAGTCCAACCCTCTGCTAAAGCAAATTCACCCATATGTGGTTGCACAAGATCACATTCAGGTGATTTTCAACATCTTCAGAGAAGGAGACCCCATAACCTCTCTGGACAGCCTGTTCCAGTGCTCTGCCACCCTCAAAGCAGTTTTTCCTCATATTCAGATGGAACTTCCTGTGTTTTAGTTTGTGTCCATTTCCCCTAATCCTGTCACTGGGCACAGCACAATATAGACCCCACTCTCTTGACAACCATGATATTTGTAAGCATTGATAAGATCCAGTCGTCTCTTCTCCAACCTATACCCATCTCCCTCAGCTTTTTCCTAGTAAGAGAGAAATGTTTCAGTGCCTTAATCATCTTTGTCACCCTCTGTTGGACCCACTCTCTTGTACTGAGGAGCCCAGAACTGGACACAGCACCCCAGACACAGCCTCACCAGCAGAGAGGCAGGATAACTTTGTTGAAGTTGCTGGCATTGCTTTTTGTAATGTACCCCAGGGTACCATTGGCCTTCTTTGCCACAAGGACATGTTGCTGGTTCATGGCTCCACTTGTTTGCCCAGGATGATTATATGTAATTTAAACCAGACCTCAACCCAATGTGTTTGTGCTTTCAATATAATGACTGATAGAGAAAGATGGTCCTTCCCTAATATTCACTGTTCCTTGTGAATGATGCTAAACTGTTTAAAATGTTTTTTTTCTAAGTTGCATATTTACACAGGTGAGATCATGTGAGTCAGTAATTTCTATTATTGCTCCATAGTCATTAAATTCAGCTCTCTCTCTTAACAATGTTGAAACAGATGCATTTCTTAATTTCCATTTGTTAGCTACATATGGAGAACTAAACCAACCTGGAATGAATTTTTACATCAGTTCACTATTACCCTTGAGCTCTGAAGTGCTCATGCACAGTCGTCTGAAGAACTGGGTCTTTAATTTTGATGCAGTTCATTTTCTCGCATTTGTCACAACAGTTGATAAAACTACAAACAATTTTCTAAAAATTCCATATCAGCGTGTGATGCTTTTAATGAAGGGAGCCCACCCAGCCTTGTTTTTGTGTATTTATTGGACTGATAATTTCAACAAGTAACTTCATGAAAGTCCTCATTCAGAAAGTTGAACTTTTAAATCATAGAGCACATTAATCTCCTTAATGCTGTAGCAGTCTATTGACTTCTACTCTAGGTACAAATCTGGCTTCTTGGTAATTAAATTTAATCTGGAGAGCTGGTAAGAAATAAAAAAACCAAAACAAAAAGGGTATCCAGTGTAAAATAGATGCAAATAATCACAGTCAAAAATATGTTTTGTACAACAGCTTAGGCAACAAAAAATTCCTTAGAGCCTGTCTGTGATTGCTTGCTGCTAATCATCATCAGTTTATGCTTGTTTTCTTCCCCTTTGAAAATAATGAAGTGTAGCAAATTATTTTCATATTATGAGTCCGTGTCAGCATCATACCTTTTTCCCGTGAGCTAAGACAATGTTTATTTTTCTCTGACTCTTGAATAAAGTGCTACAAGATCATTATTTGTACAGAAAGCTTTACATAAATCCAAATTTTGTCCATTTTTGTTATCATTATCAAAGCAGCAGGGCTATGGATTAGCACACCATCACAAAACAAACAAATCTGTGCTCTAGTCTGAAAATCTAGGGCTTTTGCATTCCTTTTTGCCACTTAATGGATAAAATATAACCACTTATAAATCAGTTTGTTGGACTTTATTGATGATCACGCAATGGAATAGAAATCAGTGGCCACAATCAGATATTCAAGCAGCATCGTCTTTTTATTTGAAGGAATAAACAACAGCCCCGTGATTCCTGGCTCATATTCAGACTCAAACGCTGCAAGAATCCACCTTCTTCATGGAAACATGCTTTCCAAACTTTTTGCCTATGTCAAACTACTTCAGGCAAATCCACCTCTTACCTCTTCCTGGTTTGTTTGTTTTTTTGTTTTTTTTAAATCTCTGCCTGTAGGATTTTCTTTCCCTCTTTTTCTCATTTCAACACACAAGTCCTATTTCCTGGTGCTTGAAGCAGAGCACAAGAGAAAGCCTAGTAACTGCATGGACCAGACTCTGCTCCAGCTTGCAACGATTCTAATGATTTTAGCAGACAGTTGTATAAAGAGATATGACTGGTTTTTTTATGTTGATCTTGCAAAAAGATGTGTCCCATGTGGAGTGTTAAAGTGGGAACAACAAAGGACAGAGAGATTGTGCTCCTTGCTTTCAGCTAGTAGTGCAGCAGAAAATAAAATGCTGAGGACACTCACTTCCAGAGCAAATATTGAAGATGGTAAATACTCTTTAACCTGTATTCAACTTGGTTTTTTCTGTGACTTCAATAATTTTCATTTAGCTCTCTATGTAGCAATAAACAAAACATTCTTGCCTTTTAATAGCCTACTGTGTAGCATAAACCTCTGCTTGTAAATAGCTCTACAAAATTTACACAAAAGACTGTGTACACATAAATGAGCCCTGAAAAAATTAGTAAAAAAAACCGAAAAAAGCCACCAAGTTTACAAAATAAAGAAGTTGCAAAGTTGTTTGTAAGATTTCAGTTGTGTGGAAACCACACACACAGATTTAATGTGTGTGAGTGTAAAAATGTGCTTACAGAGGAGCTACTACATTATAAATACACCCCTGTTCATCCAAGGTGCATTAAAAAAAGGCAACCTAACTAAATCTCAGCTGCACTGAAGAATTTTTGTCACTGATTTGAACAGCATGGACGTTACAACCATTTTCAATGATGTTGAACTGCAATGGACCACAGAAAAGAATTTGTCTGTTCTCACCACATCTTTCAGAAACAAAAATGTTATGTTCTTTAAAAGCTGCATAAGTTTTTCTATCAGAATACTGTATCTCAGAATATAAAAACCCAATTCAGAGAGTTAATTTATTCATTCATTTATTCATTAAGTTGTTCTCATACATTTATTTCTAGTTTGATTTTATCCTTTTTCTTTAACATTTAATTACATAATTCCTTAATTAGGAATTATGTTGTCAAAAACTATAACAACAACCAAAAAAAAAATCAAGTTTACATGTTCTACTTCAGCACATGCTTTTCCCCAAAAGGTGTTACTGCGATTTAAAAACCAAAATCATATTGTGATTTAATTAAGATTAAATAAAACTACAAATCTGATACAACTTTAAAGTGCACAAGATTGGTGATAACTTTTTTTGCAAAAGACATGACGATAGAATATAAAATATTCTCAGCGTATCATCTGGTCTGAAATTTTAACTGCAAGGCACTGGTGTTGAGAAAACTAAATATGAGTTTCAAGGTGAACTCAACACCTCACTGAATGATTGGGTGACATCTTGTTTAGAAACCAGTCTCAAATTCTAAAAACTTTTACAAATTAGGCCAGCTAGTACAAGCTAGGAGTGGTTGCCTTTGTCAGATCTTCTCCTCTCTTTTGGCAACAATAATGCTTCTTACAAAAATCAGGACTAGAAACACGAGGATGTTTCTGTGCCCAGGAAATTGTGGATGCTGGAGAAGAGTCAGGCTTCTGTTTCCATCAGAATTTGATTTTAAAGCTAACTTTTCTTACATCTGGGATCTGCAGGAACAGTGCCTGTCAGAAGACTTTGCTTACAGAAGAAAAAAGCAAAAGAAACAGTGAGAACATGAGCTATTTTATAGTGTTCTCATTTAAAGAAGATGGAATGGGGACTTTCTACAGATTCATCCAGAAGACAGGTACCCTATGATACAAAAGGAAAGAGAACATCATAAGGGAAAGAGCTTTCAGTGGAAAGAGGTGGGGGTAGGATTTCTTTTGCTTTTGTTTTTCAGTTGGTTGGCTTGGGTGGTGTTTTTGTTTGCTTGGTTTGGTTTGTTTGTTGGGATGTTTTGAGGGGTGGTGGTGGTGATTGCATTGAGTTCCAGAACCAAAGCAGATTCCATGATATCTACTAATACTTGCAACACCAAACATTTTCATACAAATCTTGAGAGAATCCCTACAGAGGCATTTAAACACTACACATCAATAAGAATTTCTGAAAGACCCACAGTTTCTTGTAAACTTTTCATTTTCTTAAGGAATCCTATTTTTTTTCCACTCTGTCTCCAATAGATGCATTTTAGTTCTACCACTAGTTTTCTAGCTTTATCTCACATATCTACAGAACAGCATATTCCCCTTGGAGGTGGCCCAGGAGATATAGTCCCACTCCTTGATTCTTCCCTGGCAAGTAAACCAACCACCCAGGGAAAGATCACCAGATGCCAAACACACATGCATTACTGAACTGCACACCCACTCATGTAATGATGACTGGTGCAGGGAATCTTAAATGCCAGAACTGAGGAAAACTGAATCTAACGTACTAATACAATCAGCAAAAACCCCCTACTTTTCCAGAACCTCTTCCTTTTTCCGCTATATTGGCATTTGAAAGTGCCTAGAAAATCAGTTTCTACTTGTAATGAAATCAAAACCATAGGAGAAAAAAAAATTTAAAAAGTTAAAGAAGTCTGTGTGAGACAGATTTCACATTGTGTTAGTAAAATTCAGGAATATGTATTCTATGTTCACAAAGGAAAGAAGGAATTCAGAGAAATAATGAGTGGTGTCTCAGAAAAACCTTCTTAAGATTTAATCAAAGTGCTGTATATAGTAAGATTCCCTCAGAGACAACACACTTTTAAAACATCTGTGGAAACAATCTCTCGCTTGACTCATTTTGTGAAAAGAAATAATGACTTTCAGCATTTTTTTAGGCAGGTGTAATGATTGTGAAAATGTTTCTGGCAATTCTATGCAGCATCAGTAATGACTAGGTGACCTTTAAAGGTCCCTTCCAACCCAAAGTAGTCTATGATTCTATGAAAAACCATAGTGACAGAGATTGCTATTTCATAATTTCTGCTGGATTTTGCCTTTCTTTACATCATAGACCCAAAAACAGTGGAAAAAATGTGCACACAGCATACATTTGCAATAGGAACCACTTCCTGACTCAGCACTGTTGCAGAACATAAAACTTTAAAGAGAGACTTGGTTGTAGCACTGTCATTTGTGCAGACACAGCACAAGGTCATGAGTCAAGCAAAATGGCTGTCAGGGTTATTCCCACCAAGATAATTAATTATTCAGGCTGTGATGGCTGCAGAGGAGCTGTGCTTTGTTTTGTGCATGGCCAGGCTTTTTGTGGCAAAGAGTAAGGAAACTTCCTTCATCTTTATAGCATGCACAAAAGGGTCAGGCACAGTTCTAGGTCCCAATTATAAGCAAGAGGGAAAAGATGTCATAGAAGAAATTTTATGACTGCATGGTTGCACTGGCTAGAAATGCATTCAGCTAAATATATAACCTAAATTGTAGACTAAAATCAGACCAAGAAAACAGGTAAATGAGCAATAATAGAGGAAGTAATAGTTTAGTAAGCTTCCATTAGTGAGAAATATATTAATTTTATTTAGTGCTCATTTAGAGCTGACAAATATAACAATAAAAGCTTTTGTGAAAACTTAATCTTGTACTGTTATTGGCATTTCATCAGGTTTTTTTAATGAAAGAGAAAATCTGACCTTTTTCCAGTGCCATTTTTTATTAACAGCTACAAAATTAAATTTTTTAATGAGAAATCATTTTTTCATAAAAATGTTATTGGAAATAATGATCATTATGTCAAGAAGAAGTGTAGTGCAGGATTTCTATTATCAGAATTGGAACTTAAAACTGATTATTAAAAGGTAAAAGTGAGATATGACTTTTTAGACATGCAATAGGAGCGTCTATGTTGTGTGTCAGTGGGCATAGATCATCATTTGCTTTATTGCACTCCTACATCAGCTGCCAATAGCATGGCCCAGCTACTGAGAGTGGGCTGAACATAGCTTGTAGGTCAGAGATGGCTCTGCCTTCACCTCTGTGTCCAAAACTAGTGTGTTGGCACCCACAGAAGTGGTTTTAAGCGTACAGCCAACAGGAGCTGTTCTGCCAGTGTGTCAAGTGAGAGGATTTCCACAGCTGGGATCTGATCCTGTCAATTCGACCATGCTAACTAAAACACAGCGTCTGCTCGCTTCTTATGAATTTTTAACACACTGACTCTACATTAACATTTAATTACAGCTTGATTATATTTACTAGACTTTAGGGTAAAACTTTCAAGCAATGAAAAGTTAATGTTTAATAACAGGCACATGGAAAAATAAACCTGCTTTTTTAATACAATTTTATCTTTTTACTTCATTGCCTTTTTCTAGAGGTGTAATTTTTTACCAAAGAGAGAGGAGGATTCATTGGCTTGCACCCTATAAGATTACATCCATCAATCCCAAATTATCAGCAATAAATGCAGAGTGGAGGAATGTCCTTAGAGAGAGTCCTTAGAGAGTTGATCACTGAGTCCTAGAAATGTCTTGTAAAAGTCATATGTCTCAGCAGTGAAACAAGTGCTCACATTTCATCTGATCTCAGATCTTCATGTAGGAACTTTTGTGTCTTCCCACTGACCTTCTTGTTCTGTTGGGCTTTTTTAGCTCTTAGGATCTCTTTTTAGTTTATTCAAAACACTGAGTGAAAGATTATGATTTTTTCCCTCAGTCTACTGGCTATGATCCATGTATTAAAACCCAGGATGCTGTTAGCCTTTTCTGCATCCGGGGCAAGAAGCTTTGCGTGGCAGGGGTAGCTGTAGGGATCAAAGGCCTTTGACACAGCTCCTTGCTAGACAGACTGCAGAAAAGACTTAAACAAGTGGGCAAGCTCCTCTCTTTCTTGAAAATTACTTTCAATGTCCTGAAAATTGCTGATATCACCACCTACATTCTTTCATTTCTCAACACTCATGCAGTTATTTTGTTTCTGGTCAGAGATGCATTGTGAAAGAATGTGAACTTGCTGTGGTTGGATGCTGGCATGCAGCCACAAGACTTAGCAGGTACTTCGCTGTCTATCACACCAGGAGGAGCATCGGGGGATGTGCTGATACTGCTGCTCCCAGGTCGGGAGCTCTGAGTTCTGTGCTCATTAATAGGAAATGCGACAGGCAGCTTCCCAAAGCGGTAGTACTGCTTGGCAGCTACAGAGGCTAAACATGATTTACCCTCTCCTTTTAGCTACTGGAGGGAGGCAAAGATGAACAATAACTCAAGTAGCACAATGTTTTCTGTTGGAAGCTACTCTGGAGTACCTGGGCAAATGTGCTGCTCGATGCTTTGGATGTGGCCAAGGGAGGGTTCTGTACAATTAATCTGCAGGTCAGAACAGCTCTGCTGCCCTGTAGCCTCATTAAGGGTTCAAACTGCACTGTATGTTACAGTTTTTATCTATGTGACAGATTTCTGTTCCTGATTATCCTCCACAAGATTATCCCAGCAAAGACTGTGAGACTGCTTGTGTGGGAGCCCAAGAATTGCCTCTCACTTCCTCAGCTGCAGAACAAGTCTGCCTCTGACTCCTGTTGTGGTTTCTTTCCCCCTCCCATTGTGTCTGACATTGAGGTGCTTTTTAGCCCCGCCTGTGCATCCTTGAAATTCAATTGAAAACAGGCAATAAAGTTGATCATCTAAGAATGGATGCAGAAGTCTGTGCTCCCAGCACCAAGAGAAGTTGCTGCACTAATCATAAGAACAAGGAGCAGTGTAAAAGTGCTAACAGTATGAAAACGGCAATCACGTGGACAGTGTAACCAGGTAGATGGGGCAAGAAAGGGCAATTCCTATTGACTGTGATGTCTGGTTTGCACTCAAACTGATCCGTAAACCTGAACATCCTACAGGTAGAGTGATGACACCCATTAACCTTCACATTATTGTGGGGTAATGAACCGCTCTTGGATTTCATCATCTCCTGTGGAAACACTCAAGTTACTGCAGATTAAGTCTGAATGCAAGGGTGTGCAAGATCTCATTGTGTATTGCACAGTCTGGAGAGACTGAGCGTGACAACACGAATGTCACTAATTTATATAAATTTATATACTGTTTTTCTGATAAAAAACTGTTTTATTATCCGTACTCTGGATAGGGAAAAATGGTATTCTCTACCTCCAACAAGTTATTCTTTCATATCACAACAATGATAATTTTTTAAGGCATTTTTCATGCTTCTATAAGGTTTTGTGAAACTTTTATATACATTGTACTTACAGAACTACTTCAAACCTAGAATTTTTTTTCCAAGTAAAAAGTAACCCACTTTTATAAAAGATCAAAATTATAATCTTTTATTATGAGAATGTGTAGAAATGACAGCCAGTAATCAGAACTCCAGAAGAAATATCTGTAGATAGACACTGTAAGTTAGATAGACTCTCTAGGTTTACATGCACAAATGAGTGGTATTAACAGCTGGATTCGGAACTAGTGCAGCCTAGTTGATACAGTAAGCTAGCTGTGAACTCCTGTCTGTCATTCAGTCTCCTTTCTGAATTACACTATTTCTCTCATGATCTCCTCTTTCTCCCACTTCTTAAACCTTAAAAAAAAACCAAAAAACAAATCTCTCAACTGCCATATTTTGCAGTTAATCCCTTTAAATATTAAGATATCAACTGCATACTACTGTAAAAATTAGATGCAATGGAGTGATATGAATAATATTTCTAGTGATCTTGTTAAGTTATGGGGCATATGGAAACCTAGTGAATCTCTGTTCATGAGGTTAATAAAAAATGCCCTGTCTTCACTTCTACCAGCCTGATGTCTGAAAACTTACTAAACTTTGTATCTTCTGCATCTCTGTGTGATAAAGAGGTGAGTTGCTGAACAGATGGTGAATAAATGACTCTCACTTTGGCTGCTTTCACACTTCCCAGAAGCAAAGCTGACAAATTGTATTTGCAGCCTGGAATGTGATTTCTTTATTTAAACTATATGCTTAGCACTAACAAGGGAGCACTCAGGAACATTAATTCAAACATGCAGTGTTTCACTCTGGGAACTGTGTTCAGCCTTTTTGAGAATTTATTATTTCCAGAAAATAATCTTCCTGTATCTGTGTGCTAAAAACGTAGTCACGTTCTCTTCATTCTAGTGTCAAAAATTGCTAAAGTCATTGTTTGTATCTATACATATGTGCATAAATAAATCAATGTATCTATGCATTCTGTATGTAGCAGATAACTCTTGAGATAAATGGTATTTCTATGCTTGAAAATGTAGTCCAAAAAAAACCTGCAATACATTCATCCAAACAAATAACCTAATCCTTCAGGGAAATGCATTCTAACTTTTTACTTTGTCTTTATCATAATGTCCTATTTCATAGTGTGCATATTTGTACTGCCTCCATCCACAGTGAATTCAGTATTCTAATGCTTCAAACCATTAGCTTAATAACGTTATGTTCTGCCTCACTTCCCTTTACAGTGCTATTGTTTTTACATTGTTTCATTCCTCTTTGCTCTCTGATCACATTCCTCAAAGCACATTGCCCTGTCACCAAATCTTACTGCATCCATCACCTCTCTGTTTTCTATTTCCTACCTACTACAGATAACATTTTCCTCACCTTTGTTACATTTGTTACCAGCTGAGCTAATTGTTTAGATTTTAAAAGTGCTTGGCACTATTTAAGAAAGACTGTATCAGGAACAGAATTTCTGCCATACTTCTCTTTGTGGTACACCTCTCAGCATTGAATTATTCCTGCTGGAAAGGTATGGGGCCACATGGAAAAGGAGCAAAACAAAACTTGTGCTGTGGATATTTATCTGGCTTGCCAGTTTTCTCAGAAGGTAGGTGTTGTAAGGTGCTGTAATTCTGGTTGTAACCCATTCTCCTCCATTCTTTTCATATATTCCTGGTTATACAATTTCAGAAATCCATGTATAATTATTCTCTGCTAGAACATCTTGCTGCCATCAAGGCTTGGGTTATTAAAAGGGTTGCAAAAGTAGAATGGCACAATGTATTAATAATTAATCAAAACGAGCTCTCTGACCATGACTACCTTTTTTTCCAGAGAGGGAACAATATATTACTTTATAAATGACAGTTCCTTGTTCAAGACAAAACCACCCCATAAAGTGATTGAACTTCAGACTTCTCAAAATAGATTATATTCAGGTTTCTTTGTGATATTTTTGTGATAATTTCAAGTAGGCTGGTTTTGATATATTCTCTTTATTCTATTCTGGTTTACTTAATCATTTAAAAATTCCCATAAGTGTAGTATTTTGAAAGCTATTCACTAAAAGCATAAGCTGAAAATGATACTTGCTTTACTTGACCATGCAGTAATTTAGCCTGATTTCTGCTATCTGGTAATGGTTAAAAACATCAAGGGATTATTTAAAGGTCACAACAAGGCATAAGTAAACCACATTCCCGCAACTGGCCATTATAGGAAGTAAAAAAAGCATTTGCAGCTGCTACATATATATATATACCTGGGAAATATACCAGGAATATGGGACAAGTTGCATGTACTCTCTCCTGAGCAACAAAAAAAAAACCCAAAAACATCATTAGTGAGTTGGCTGCAGGACTAATCAAGTACAGTCTATTAAATCTTCTGCTAGGCTGGACAAAGATGAAGCTTCAAAGACAAAGCAGCAGGAAAACAATGTCCTCCATGGACAGAGAAATACTCTTTCTGCCCTTCCACACACCTTCCTTGAGGTCACTATGATAGTTATTTCCTCTCTCTTTTAAAGACTGGCAGAGTGCTGCTGCAGAGTACTGTCAAATACCCAACTATTGGTTTATTACATTTATTGTTATAATTAGGGATAAATAACCCCTTTTTTGTTTTCTTCTTCTCCTCCTCCGTCCCGCTATCCCCACCTCGGTTCATTTACTGAGGCATTGGATCAGAATTTTGGATTATGCAAATCAATGTCAATATTATTGTAACCATTAAATAATAAACTCTTATGTGAATTCTTTTAGTTAGGTCTAGCCAGTATGTACAGTTATAGGACAGATACAGTACAGGACTATTCATTGCAGTGCCTGGCGATTATATGCAGTCTGCAGCTCAAAAAATGGTACCTGTTAACAGCATGTTAAGAGCTGATGTGAAAAATCTCTTGAACAGAATACTTGGAAAATAGCTGAAATCTCTGAATCAGAGTGGTAAATTTACTTTATTAAGTAGGTTTCCTACTGCTGTGTGCAAGTGCTACCTAAAACTCTGTATTTTTAATGTACGAGAGGAGGAGTGCTGAATATTCTATTTATACATTGTCCATAAGTGAAGAGAAGCAGGCTATTAAAGAAAGATTTCTGTTCTTTTTTGTGCTTTGATGTGCCACATATGCTGCACTCCATGATCGATGGTGATATTCTCAATTTTGAAAAAAGAGTTTGTGCTCTAATAAACCCTGCAAAGAGTTATCCTAGAAGAGAAAAATACATAGCTATTAGTTTTCACTAGCATGTACCTGTTAAGCGTTATTGATTCTGGCAATTGGGAATGCTGTAGTTTATTAATGGAAACAATTTTTTTGTTTGGTTGGTTGCTTTTTGTGTATATTATTTCAGGGGTTTTCTTTGTTTTGGCTTTTTTTTTTTTCCTGAGGTTTTTGGCTTCCTTTCTTCTCCTGGCATTTTACAAAGGACCTTCTCCAAATTATAATGAGATGTCATCTCTTTTGGGCACAGTAAGTCCAGCATGCTGCTTCTCATTCCTCTTGCCTTCCCTCCTTCTCCTCAGCTGTCTTCTGAGGTTAAAGTCCTTCAAGTCGTATCACCCCAGGACACTGTCCAGAATGGTTTAGGAAAGATAAAAGCTCTTCTTTTCTTACCCTGCCTCCAATAGCCATCCTGGACAATGAAATTTCCCTGGATGTTTCATTTCAATTGTGTTTGAGTGGGCAGCCTTAATGATACCACAGATAGGATATGTAATGGGTTTGTCTAAACTAGAGTATAAATGCATTCTCCCTTCATTGGTTTTGCTGAATCAGTCTGGTTAGTTTAGGATAGAAATTTTAAAGGAAAGAGAAAATACCTCCTAAAAGATACAATTGAAAAGAGGGACAATAAAACCTGCAGATATTTAAAGACAGGGACATTATAGCAATAATTGTAGCAAAGTTTATCAGTATATCACCTATGGAGAAAAAACTATTCTGTTGCTTAGTATGCATAATCCAAAAAAGTGAAGCAGAACTTCACTCAGTATGTGTAGGGCAGTTTTCTCCCATGGTATAGGTTTCCTATGTTAAATGCACAGGTTTATAAATATGTCTTGGATAATGTATATGAAAATAACGCTGAATAGAAGATTTTACTACCATTAGAAACATGCAAGAACATAATAACATTTGATGAGTTTGGTAGACGGTAAATTAAATCTGACCTTCAAGTGCAATATGGTTGAAAGGCCTGTGATTTTGTATGCAAGGCAGAGTTATTTCACAGCCTTAATAGCCAAGAAAAATGATCACAGTGGTGTAGGTTGGCTAACTTAGCAGGCATCTGAGAAGTACAAGTGAAAGGGGAAAGAAGACTGTGTAAGTTGTTGCAAAGTATGCTATTATAGGAATAAAATTAAATAAAGCACAATAGAATCCAAGCTACAGTATAAAATAATCTGTTATGTCTAGGGATATAATGGAAAGAGTAACAGATCAGATGAATAATTTAGGGTTGGACTGGACAACACACTTAAAAACATAGTATATCATAGGCAAGCAATCTTGCTTTGGCAGAGGACTGGACAAATGACTTAGTCGGTCTCTTCCATTACTAATTCTTTCCATTCAATGCTCTTTGTAGACCAATGTTAAGTACCACTAAAAGGCACTAGAAAGATTAGACCTCCATTTATTTCTTGTCCTAAAAGCTAGTCTTCGATCACACAGCAGTGAGATACAATGTCTATTAGCTGCTGTTGTTTACTCTGGAATGAAAGAATATTTAAGGACAATGGATAAAATAAGAGATTTTAATCAATCAAGGTGAATTATTCCCGGAGTTCATGCCAACACAATAACACTCCATCTTTTTAGATGAGTAATGTGTTAGAAATGGTTATGGTTGCTAAGTTATAATTTCATTACAAAGCATCAACTGAAAAATAAGTCATCTATCCTGGTTTCAGGGAGAGTTAAAGAAGCAAAACTAGGGGTTAATCCATTAATCCTTTAGCAAAATTATAGCTATCTCAAGATAAGTATAAATATACTTGGATGCTTTGCTTACTTTGTGTACAAAGTATATTTTGCATACTACTCTTTCAGGCAGTATGCAAAATTACTTAAGGGGAACTCTTAAAAAGTATTTAAAATATTTCACAGAGCTTTTTCAAGGAGACAGACTCATTAGGTACCTCTCACATCCTAAAATCAGGTTAGGAGAATATATTTGCCTGTATTCTGCAATCTCTCAAAATTGACTCTCTTGATCTTCTATTATCCAACCTCATGATTTATGTAAAGTCTGTAAGCTTTTAAAGTTTTGCGTTTATTTTGCTGAAGGGTTATACTGCATAAACAGGTGCAACAGATTTATAGTTAATTTAATATTTGGAAAACAGGGGTATTGTAAGTGTTTTATTTGTAATATAAAGGATTTTGTTCTGGTTAAATTATTAACTAATGTGTTAAATGCTTTGTTATTTGATGTATTTCTTCCTTCCTTAAACATAGAAATTTAAAAACATTGTGGGGGTTTTTAATGCAGTTTTAAATATCTATTCTTTTTTGTCTTCATAATGAAGCCTTGTTTTTGAGTGTGAAGGCAAACATAAGTGATGGCTTGACATATTTTTTTTTTATTAATGAGAATTAATTACACCCCTACTCCCTGAGGCCAAAGTCAAGTTTACTACAAGCTTCATAAATGCAGTGAAGCAGAGGGTACCTTCTCTGTCCTCAAAATTTAAAAGAGAACATCCTTTTGGTTTGGAAGAGAAAAGAGTAAATACTACGATTCACTCAATATGTTCACTTGTCTGAGGACCAGGTGTTTAAATAAAGTAAACAAATTATGCTCTCCCACCCTGCAACCTGCAGCTGAAATACACATATTTTTTCACACATGAGAGGAAGAACCCCCTGTTTCAGGATTCCTTCCAGTGCTAAGGTTTGTCTTATTATTTATTGCCTTACAATGCCTTACTCCTTGAGGTAGGTGAAAAGGCTCTTAGAGACCTCTCTGTCAAGAATTTGTTTATAGCATCCAAGGGGAGTTTTCTGCTTAGGATACTTATTGAGACAAAATTCGAGAAGCTGTAACCATCTCTGTCTGTTTGGTTTGATAGGAACAGTAAGGCAGAGAAAATTTAGCACTTAGTAGTTATGGTAAAAAACATGCAGGTTTTGAACAGAGTTTTGCCCTTTGAGCTAAGAAAACCAAAAGCCTGAGACTGGAAGTATTTTATTTACATGTAGGTCACACAATTTAGCGGGTCAGTTAATGTCAAGTTATGTGACTGCTGAGTGGCTTTTCGTCTCTGCTCTTTAGGCCACAGTATTAAACTCAAAAAAAAAACAACAACAAAAAAAAAAGACTGAAAACTAGAAAAAAGTTCCTTTGGAGAGTATTTTAAACCTGCAGTATGTTTTTGTGTCAGGACCGTTATGCTTCCATAAAATTTTATTGTCTAATTTTATATACCTAATTTTCTAACATTTTATTTCATCAAGCCAAACATAATTTTTTTTTCAATACCTAATAGAGTCTCTTTGAAAGTTATTTACAATCTGAATGTCATGGAATTTATACCTACAGTCATTAAAAATTCCTTTGTGAGTCTCCAAAAATCTCTGAGGTAAAATTCATTACCTACTATATACACATGCATACACACACAGATACACAGACATTTGTAAAACCAGAATTTTTCTTAACAGAAGGAAATGAAAACAATAAAGACTTGAAAGTATAATGGAATTTTATAATCAATATACAAAATAGGCAAACTCTAGCATTGTTTGTAAATTCCAGGTTGTTTTTTTCCGTATTATTTTTTAGGGAATCTCAAGTTCAAAGAGTGAATTAATTACATGTATAATACAAATTAGTGAACAGCCACTACAGGACTTCTCCTGGCATGGGATGGCCCAATACGATGTCAGTCCAGTAAAGAAATCTGAAGTATATGTAGAGAGTAATTTGACTTGAAGAATATTGAAAAGAAAAAGAAAAAAAAAAAAAGAAAAGAAAAAGAAAGAAAAAGAAAAGAAAAAGAAAAAGAAAAAGAAAGAAAAAGAAAAAACAGAAAAAGAAAAGAAAAAGAAAAAAGAAAAGCCTCACTCCTTTGGAAGGCGGGAATAAAAAAGAGCTTCATTTCAGATACGACCAATATTATTGCATGAAGAAGGATGTTACCTATAGTCACTGGTGAAAAAAATGCAAGAACTTGACAACAGACTATTGCTTATAAATAGAGCAAATTTAGATGTAAGGAAGTACAGTCATCACTCAAAAAGGGAATATTGGCCATTTCTCGGAAAGAAAAAGTTTGATCTTCTAAGTTATAAAAAAACCACAGATCCTTTAAAAAGAGAAGCAATTCCAGGGAAGAACGTAAACTTTTAAAGGTTTATGAGTTAATCAGTAACAGTCCCTGAGGGAGTGAGAACAAAAGTAGTAGTGATTGCCAAAGGGTTAAAATTATTATCTTTTAATCTTGCTAAAGAATGTAAAGGAAAGAAAACCTTGAAATCAGAATTCTTTCTGGCAAAATTCAGTATTGAACTGGACTGTCCAAGCAGAGTAAAACACTGGGTCATTAAGCTTTGGAGAAAGTCAAGAGAAGAACCATTACACTTTCTGTGATATTCTGTGCTCTGCCCATTTGGAAAACTTTCTCCATGTTTCCTCAGCTGTGATACAATAGTATTCCAGGTATTTGGAGACCTGTTTTTTCTCCTTTCTCTGTCCTGTATACCTGTAGACACTATCAGGACCCTTACCCTTCATGAAAGAAATATTACTAGTTTTTAAGCTAACACTTGGCTCAGCTGCAAGCTGAAATTTGATCATATGGTATTTACTAATGTATTATTAATGGACAGCTGAATGGCTTCAATAATATTTCTTAGTATTTATCATTCCCTACAAGGGTAAAAAAGACAGGTCCCCATTAATCTGGGTTATTTTAAATGAGCTACACAAAAGAGCTAAGTGGGCCCCTTATTTCCCTCACATCATCCCACAGCAAGAAAATATGATGTGACAGGGATTTGTCTTGACTTGTATCATATGAAGAATGGGCACAATGTAGACATAAAGCTGCCTTTCTTTAATGTCTTCTGATTGTTTCACTGAATTTATATGGCTTTGGTTCATTAATAATCCGTTTTTTAGAATTCCCTGATATATCAGCTAGCTATTTCCAAGGGACTTCTGTATATCAACCTTGTAAGTATGTTTGCCTGTAGTAATGTTTGTGTGCTTGGCTTAGAACACTAGTCCTGTTTTTTGGTCTATTTACTAACTCTTTGTCTAGACGATATCATAATCCTCTATATAAAATAAAGTATTGTTATTTTTATTATTACATTATGTGAGCAGGGTAGAATAATCAGACTTGCCAGACTGACTAAAAGTTTGGATGTCTGAGAGATGAAATCTGTCAATTACCTGACCATAAAATTTTTCTCCTTTTTAATAGACTTCAGTCTATTAAATTGCTTGGCTATGCTATAGATACACATCACTTTTTAAAGTAACACAAGTGATGGAATAAACTACAGGAACTTCTTAGGCTGGATTCTGTTCTTTGTGCTGAGTAGAGGCTCCACTAGAAGCTGCCCTAGACACCAGAATCCCACAGTGGGAGGTTCTCTGCCCTCCAGTTTGTTGATATTACAAGTGCACATTCAAGGGGATACCTAGAAGGATTAAAATTATTTAGGATTCATGTTCACACCCAATGTCTTGGTGGGTCATTATGCATCTGCATAGGTTTTCAAATCCCACTTCAGTCCATCTTTGGCTTTATCTACACTTTAGCTTTTGATCATACGGCTATCAATTGAGAATGAGTAAAAAGAAATTTAGACTAGTCTCTGGAAAAAGACTTTGATCTTAGAATTTCACAGACGTATGGGAAGATTTTCAAAGATGTTTAACCTCTTTGATGATCTCTTCTTAAACTAAAGAAGCAAACTGGAAATCCAAGCACAAAGCACAAAGAGAAAAGACACATTTAGAGAATCACACAGAAAAGTCAGAACTCACTTCTGAATCATAAAATGTTAAGAACAAGGCAGGTTGCTCTGCTCTCCACACACACTTTCCAACTCAATGAGATTAATACAAGTCTAGCATGTACTCAGAGAGTGTAAGAAGAGTGGAACTTGTCATGTGTCATTGTGGTATTCTGTAAGCTACAGTTAACTGCAGACTACAAAGGATAGCTAAGATGAAACAAGATGAAGTATTGAATTTCACCACTGAATACCCAGAAAGAGGTTTTCCATGGATTTCTAAAGTCAGTCCAGATTTATCAATACTTGTCTGCATAACCATTTCATTGCTCTGAATGATTGTGTGAAGGACTCTCCATTCCTGGTGAGTCTGACTTGATTCTACAACATTACAAGATCCATGGCAACAGGGCAGCTGAGAATGAAGCATCTAATGGCAGGGACCCTGAGAGTGTCTTAAGAGTGTTCTGTGATGTGCCATCACTGGTATTGACTGAAAAACCCACCACATGCCAGTGTATTTGAGGACACTCTGGACTGATAACTTCTGTTCACTAAGAAGTTAAATACTTCTTAAAAAAAAAAAAAAAGGACGTTTCCTACAGGACAGTAAGCTTGCTGTTTTCCCTGTTTTCCCCACTCTAATTATTAAATATACAAGGTTATAAAATTCAATAAAAACTCAAATTTAAGAAGAGACAATGAGCTGGATGGAGTGATATACAAAGAACAGTAAGTAAAACACTAAGTACAGATTTTGTGCCTGAAAATAAACAAACAAACAAGCACATAAATGAAATAAGGAGACTGCTACCAGTTTTGCTAGCAAAAGGTCAAAGTCTTCCAAATGAAAAGCACTGATGCATCAAGGACAAAGAAACAGACTGCCTTGCAAACTATGAGGATTTCTATGGGAGTTTATTTGTGTATATCCTGGGGGATCTACAACACATTAAAAGAACGCATTTGATCTTTGTATCCTAAATAGATGTTTCTGTTGCTAGGTGATGTAATATCCTTGTAACCCTAAGAGCTCCAAGGACAATTGCATTCAGTGACATTTCCATTGCCAGCAGTAAGCTGCTGGAAAAGTGGAATGGAAGAATATTTTTAGTTGATGTTTGTTCTAGAAAACTTTTCAGTTCAATACACTTGAGCTAATGCAGTAGATTTTCAATATCATTTTTCTCAAAAAAGCATAGCTATACTGTTTTTCACTCTTGAATTACTAGTCTTATCAGATGGCCTTTGGAAAGATTCAGCATTTATTTTTAAACCAAACTCTTTATTTAATACCATATTGGAGATAAAACAGTCTCTTGAGTAACAAAAATTTCACAGGGAGGGGTTATTAAATTCTTGACAGTGCAGCGAGCCATCCACTGCAGGTCATCAAAGGTCCTGATTATTCTCCAATGTGTGTTGTGGGAGGGAAAGAAAGAAGGAAGAAGAAGATGTTACAGATGGAGTGATAAAAATAGAAAATAAATATTGGCAAGAGAGTCAAATTTAGTTCAAACTTCTCTAACAATAAAATTTTTAAAAGCATATTGATTGAGTTTGAACTTAATGCTTCACAGGAAGAAAGACCAAATATCTGCAAAACTATGCATGCTGCTGAAGATATCAAGACCAACATCCATGTCATAATATCACAAGTGGAAAGAGTGCTGACTGAAAAACACTAAAATGAGTCTAGTAAGCGGATCATTCCTCATAGAGAACGTCACAATAAAAAAAAATTCTACAAAATGTAAAAATTGGAATCAATCAACACCTCCACAAAGTTCCTGCAATCAGTTCCACTGATGTTATAGTTCTGAAATGAAGGGATCTTATTAAGAATATGAGAGGAAAATGTAATAGTGTTAATGATTGGATAGAGCACATTTTAACTTTTTAACGTTATTATGTTATTAAAAACAAAGGGAATATCAACTGTTGACAAGAGAAACTTGAGCAAATCGAATAGAAGGAATGCCATTTTTAAGATGCTTACTTAAATTTTATCAGAATTGTGGTGGCTCAAAAACTTCAAAAGCCCTCGATAGAAGTGTCTGACATTTCTGCGTGTTTTTCTGAGTCTGAGCTGAATCCAAGTGAAAGGCATAAAAACAAAAAGTAGGGGAGGAAGTTTAGAAGATTTCTGTTGATTTTGATCAATCTTCCAAGGCTTTTTTATTTTACTAAGCCAGTTGATTGACTTACAGACAAAAAATATACAGAGATATTTTCTTCCATGTCACAAAGCCCGCGAGTGAAATATTTTAGTTTTTTAAGCAAATGGCTTGTACATGACCAAATTAGCAAATGGTTTGTTCATGAGCAAATTATCTGATCTACAGTAGATTATAGAGATCAATGAAAAAATATCAAATGGCACCCAAAGCTCTATTGTCAAGGCTGTTGACTCATTTTTAATATGCTAATGTAACATATATAATATTTTAACAATTTATGACTAATACCAATAGCTGCTTACTTTATGATATTCATGAACTGTTTTCTTCTTCCTTGCAAAGCACATTTCACAATATATTGAAATGGTTTGTCTCTGTGGATCAATAATAATTTGTTCACAACAAATTAAAAAAAGTAAAACTCTGAAGTTCTCTTAGACAAGTACAGGTTCAGCTATCTGTCCTGTTTTCTTTATGTAATAATTGCAGCAGATTTCCTTAATTTGCTTTCTAAATTGTTTCAGAAATAATTGTTATCATATGCTTCAGAAGATGTGTGGCTGTGTAGGACTGTACTCAAGAGTGTTCACAAAGGGAAAGTATGGTTCAAAAAAAAGCCCATATTTCTTACAGATGTTAGAACATATCCTGAAACATGAGCATGATGCCCACCTGTCCAATCTTGATATTTGACATGGCAAACCCTGAAGTTTCAGACCATGGCTCTCTAGTTAAATGGTCATGAAAAAACAAAATAGCAATGTTAATACTAAGTAGAATATCAAATAATTATGTAAAATCCAAAGACTCTGTAAGGTTTTCAGTACACTGGAAGCAAATCTGTGATAGAAAGCATGATTATTTAATGGATTTGTTTACAGTTTATTGTGGCTTCCTGCACTCCATTGCCAGCTGCATTTTGGTGCAATTATAGCCACTTGGGATAATTGCTCTTTCTCTGAGAACTGCTCCTCCATTTGGAAAAATGTCCAGGTTTTAGGAGGACAGGCAGAAAAAGACTAATATGGAAAGCAGAAAAACTTCAGTACTGAAAATAAAGAGGCAGTGGGAGGGAAAATAGATGTATTAGCTCCAGAGACTGTCTATGTAGCAGTCCTAAGATGTGGAGAAAAGAATGAGACTGTCATGGAAAATCAGCATGGCTTATCTACTGGACACAGCATAAAACTTACTTCTGGTGACAACTGAATACTGCTTGACTGGAAAGTAAGTCCAGAGAACAGAAATGCCTCTGCAGAAGAATCTAGCTGTAGTTAGGAAGGGAAGATTTGATTTATGGTTTTTGTATTTTTTTAATTGATACACATAATCTCTTGTTGTTACCAATATCTTTAGAATAAAAGTTGGCTTGCTTCAATTAATAATAAACACTAGTTTAAGAGACTTCTAGAAAGAGTTTATCAGAAGACTCCAGAAAATGCCTGAGCAAATTGTACCTCATATCTGTCACACAGTCCAGTGACTTACCACAACATAAAATCAGTCTGATAAAGAAACAGTCCAGCCTTTGAAGTCTGCTAATAACCTGCAGGTAGAGACAACCACAGACTTTTTGAATAAACATTCTTTTTCTTAACTTTTTGTCATGTGAAGATCCATGTTTATCTATCCCTCTTCCAAGGTAAAAGTGATGGTAGAGAAAATCTGCTGGATAATAGAAAATGGTTTTTCATAATTACACAGCACACAGGTAGCACTCCTACATGCTCCATTAGCAACTGTGCCACATCTGCATCTCAGATAATCACTGCTCTTGTGCAATGCTGCCTTCAGCAGCACTTTTCCCTGTGCCAGGCTATTTCTTAGCTCTGCTTTTGACAACACAATGCTGGAGGTACATGGATCCATTTATCCTGCTCCAGCTAATGTTGTATAATCTTTACACACGGGCACAGGAGCTTTGCTAACTGAGTTCAGCAGTTTTCAAACGAGAATTGCTCTCACTGGCAGGGAAACTGCAGAGGCAGATGTGCCAGAACCTGTGTTGCACAGCTCACAGAGAGGGTTGTGCACACCCATGGGACACCTTCAAGGAGGATGGATGCAGGCATGCAGACAGACATAAAAAGGTACCCTTGGTAGAACATAAATGGATGCAGAAATAGTAGTTTATCAATTGCACTGTATAGCTATGTGTGTGTATCTATCACGTAATGAGAACACCCCTCCAATTTCTTTTGGGTGCTAAGTTTGTATTTCTATTGAGTTAAATGCTCTTAGAAATAGGTGTTCTGTGTACAGCACTGTAAGCTATGAAGGAAACAGCAACAAGCAGAACTAACCTAACATATGAAGAAGCATTTTCTGTCCTCCAGTTTGTTAACGTACAAATATACAGGGCAAATTCTTAATTCAATCATCACTATATTGATAAAAGCATTCCAGTCCTCATTTATTCCTCTTCTTGTTCCTGCAAAATTTTAGATTGGAGTTTTCAAAAAAATGGTCACACTGATATTGTTTTATTTGATATTATAATTTTCCATTCACTGTAATTTAGTTAAAAGAAATTATTGCCTGAAATGGAATTTGGGACTATATTACAATACAAATTTAGGATTTCAAGATCTGCAAAAAATTATATTTATAAAAGCTTTGAAAAATCTGTTTTCTAAATGTTGTTTAATAACCAGTAATAATTCTCAGTTTATTTAGTTCTCCGTGGATCCTATTTATGCTTGACATATTCATAGTGAAATCATTTTATTAAGAGAAATATACACTACTGTGCGCTTAAAATTTTCTGAACTAACTTCTTTCTTAATAAAAAAGTGTTGCCATCTTGTTGGAGGGGAAGACTAGTGCCTTCAGCTTGTGTCCAGATTGTATTTCTCACGTGTGGCCACATGCAGGTTTGGGAATTTGAGTTCCACTTACTTGGTGAACACTGCTCATTTTTGCTGCCAAGGCAAGGTAGGATACTCTCTGGCATCTATTTTCACTGATTCTTCCTTATTTTATAATGAGAAGTCTTTAAGAATTCTTGAAAACCTAGCAATGGATTTTTGTGGTCCATCATGTCTGAGGCAGAAGCACAGAAAACTGTACAAGCTCAAACTTCCTTCCTCTGATGGGTATCTGAATTCTCTTATTTCAGACAGTGCCATGTTTCACTTGAAGCTTAGGATAATAATCAAGCTTATCAGGCATTGATCTTGGCTTCCATGTACGAGTTATTTTGCACTAGTATGATAATTCTGTGCTTTTGAGATAATCTGTCTCATAGCTGTATTTCATTTTCCCTCCCAGAGAATCATAGGATGACAGCATTCCAAATAAGTACCTTAAGTATTTTCAGGATGAGTTGAAGTACCTTGTCATATTTTCTGGTAAATAACACAGACAAAATTATACTCTTACATGCTGCCTTCTCAAACCCTACAATCTAAGTTTACATTTAAAAAAATATGTTGCATTATACACACAGGAAGAATGATTGACACAGTTAAAACTTTTTTGCATATTTTGCTATCCAGTTAGTCAAAAGTGGTACTTTAAGTCACTACTCTACTATGAATAAAACAAACATTAAACCAGCATCACTGTTTTAGATTCTGACCTTTGTATTTGGCATGTTCAGCAAGTTCAAAAATTATTATTATAAATAAAGTTTGGTGCAATTCAACTTGAGTAAAGCAGCACAAGGCACATCTTCAACTCTCTGTTTTAAAAGAAAAGTCCAGGAAGTCCTCACCATAACATTTTACTGCTTAATATCTTTATTAATCTGCGAGGTCTTTTCCAGCTTTAATGATTTTGTGATTCCATATCCAGGAAGCCTAGATGAAATCTACAGGGCAGGCAAACAGAAATGTCTAAGAGATACAGGAAAAAAACCCAGCTGTGCCATCTAAAAAAATCCAGATCAGTACCTCAGGAATTATGTTTTGAATGTTTTCAAGAGTGTTTAATGCATAGTTTCTCACGAGCAATGCAGGGGCATATTATCATCCTTCATTCTCAGTGAGGTTCTTTCTAGAGTGTTCACACTTATTAGCTTGAAATAGTGTTTAACGAATCACTGATTAAACACATATTCCAGGAGTTATACAAATCTTTTTTTAGATAGGCAGAAATACAGTGCAATATTATTACCTTGTATGTAAATGAAACCCGACCCTATCACAAATTCCTTGTAAACTTCCAATGCATTGATCATGTGTTGCTGATGAATAAATTATTCTAAACAAATATCTAACCTTTCTCCTTTCATCCCTTAACGAAGTAGTAGCAAGTCGATATTAGTTATTTTCTAATTTCTTAGATTTCTGCTGGCTAGGTTCCACAATTTACTAGGACAGTAGCAGACTGATACTGTTATCTGTCCTTTTGATGCCATAAATTACTGTTTATGGCATGGAATGCTACAAGGGGAAGATGTTCCAATTACTTTTCCATTTTTTAGCAGCTAATGCTCTGAGTAAATGAATTGAGGTCAGTTCTCATGAAGTGATTTTGTTCGACAGAAACTACAGTCTTTGGCAGCAGGAAATACCTGGATGGACTAGAAAGAAAAATGAATGTCCCCCTCTTCTAAAAACCTGGGACAAAGGCCAAACTCCCCTTGACTGGAAAGTCACCAGGTGCTTGGAATTTTATCTTAGTACAGAATTCTGTCTCTTTGGCTCACTAAAATCAAGTAGGTTACAGGCGTCACATCTAATTTAGGGTGTTTCATTAAGGTTGCAAAGAGTGTTTGACTTCCCAGCACAGCTATCACTGGCTGAAATAGATTCAGCCATTCCTAGGTCCTCAAGTCATGGTTTTTTTAAGAAAAAAAGCACAAAAAATAGAAAACATTTTCACAGCTTCAATACTATGGATATTTTAGTGGTCAGTCCTTCAGATATATATGATAGATTTTCCACAGTATTTTTAACACAATTATTGCTAAATAGCATAGCAGCAAAAATGACACACTAAAAACTGTTTCTGTAGAAAGCCCTGCCTTGGAGATCGACACCAAACAGGCTTGTTGGTTTGTTTTTGTGAAGGTGAACTTGTATGTTTTGTTTCAGCCTTTTGAGACTACTTTGGATTTTCACTCCAGTAGTTCAGGCTCATCTTCTGAACCATCAACCTGTTCTTGAGCCAACACCCCATGTCCCATAGCCCTTGTTATCTGACTTTTCTGTCAGTCCCAAAAGTTTACTTTCACCAACAATTTGTCTTTTTAGTTCACTTGTCCTCCCTTGAAGTACATAAATATTTCTCTAGCCTTAAGCATGGGAACCAGCGGTGCTTGTGGGGAACTATTCTGCTCCAGCTTCCTGCCGGAAAAAGAAATATTTCCCCAGTATTTCAGCCACTCCATTCTCCTAAGGTACATTTGGATGAGAGACAGGCATTTATTTTGATGATTTCAAAGACTCCTTTGTCCCCAAGGAACATAATCCCAACCATGCTGGCTGATTTCTCACTCTGTGTACTCTGAGACATTAGGTGGCCTCACAAAACCCAGCTGCAATTCAAAAGCTGTTTGCATGTAGCTTCATGTCTTCACGATGCCATGCCACACACAGCCATCACAATCCATGTCAAGCTGTTACATAATCCTGGACACTTCCCAGCTCTTCTTTAGTGAAAACTAATGGAAATGTTTTCCTCTTTTTCTGGCCAAAACAATGTGACCTTTTGTTTCAAGTTCAGCTTGCAGAATGATTGTCAATGCTTTTGATATGTCCAAGTTGAGACTTTGTCTCTGACTTTCTGAGACTTCCACCAGTAGTTCAACATAAAATATAGTGAAAGCTTATTCTCCAGAGTCTTGGAAAATAAGACGATATAATGTTAGATCTCCAGGGGTTTTTATTAGGTTTTAATGCATGGTAACTTGTTCTTGTTACTTTATATCTCCTTCAGTGTCTTTTCACAGCATCTAGAACCATTGGACTATCTTTTGGAGCTCATGGGGGTTCAAATTTCATTCCTGTTTACGTGTTCCTGCCTTCATGCCTATCACTGCATTTTTTATAAATTTCTGAGAAGCTCTATGTTTACAAGAGATTCAGCTTTTGCCTTTTCAACAGAAAGCGCTACTTTCTTTCATTTAAACAGCCATTGCAATGGACATTTAATGTATTATGACCTTTTAAAATATTTTTTCCTTACTCTTCATAGAGATAAGTGCTCTGCTTCCTTTTTCCCTGACAATGAGATTGATTATTTTTGGTTTTCCCTGGGTCATTAATAATGCAATTATGAAATATGCTATGTGGGAAACAATAAATATAAGGGTAATATTCACTTGAAAAAAAATCAGACTTAACCCTAGGCTATTCAATATGCATCAGCTACTTTGTGAGTGGAAGCACAGAAGGCACGCTTTGGTGCATAACATATCATCTCTTTCCTTCCTAATGTGCTCTACAGTTCCAGTTTTAGCAGAAAGAGAATATGTAGTCTTTGATGCTGCTGAGCCAGCTGGCTGCCTGACTTTTCCATCTTTTTTCTTGTGATGTTTGTATTAGACCTGCGTTGAAGAACCAATGAGAGTTTTAAATACCCTTGCCTGCCCAATTTTTATTAAATTTATCAGACAATATTTGCATCTGGAATTGAAATCTAAAGTGATCTTATACAGCTAAGATATTGAACTTTCAAAATAAAGATTACAAATGCATAGCCAAGAAGTAATGTGGTAATATAGTTCATGAAATATTATTCTAAAGAGAGGATAGAACACATGATCAAAAGCAATTTTTCAAATCTTATATACCATATTGCAGTTATTTCTAAATTGAAACATTCCAAAGCCACATTTCATGTTACAGTGTGACAGTTTTTCCTCATTTCTAACCGTGAAGTTATTCACTTCAAATTAAATTAAAAAAAAAAAAAAAAAGAGAGAGAGGGAGAGAGAAAGGCACGAGGAGAGAGACCAGCAACACAGAAAAAAGTTTATATTTCCTAGCTGCTCGGTAACAACCTATTAACCAGAAACTGCATTTGCATATCAGCTTCCTTCGTGAGGAGGGGAAGGCGATGTATTTTTAAAAAGTATTAAGCTACACTACTCACTCTTGAAAATTTAGTTTGATCAGGAATGCTGACAGTCATTTTGCCTCAGGACAGTCAAGTGCTGCTGTACAACATCTCTATAAAATCACTAAAAGCATCATTTAAAGAACATTAAGAAAGGGAACCCAGATACCTCAAAATGGTGGTGTATCCTGAGCAAATCACCATTTTAATTATGTTAACTGTTAAAATTGTTAGTATCAATTCAAGTCCAAACTAGTTAGTGTAAAAGTAAGAGCCTAACCATAGTTATTTTTAGAATGGAGACTGCAAGTTTTGCTCAGCCACAGAAAGACTAGACGCGTCCTAAAGCAAGCCACATACTTGCCTCCATCTAGGTTTATTCCATTGTTTAGCGGAAACACTGGGTTACCATTAGTGCTTGACACCTTGCAGAGACCATGCAGCAGAAAACTGCTCCAAGATCATTTGTTCTTAATGAAAGCAATTTGTTATTGAAGCTGAAGCAAAATGTTCTTTGTCCTTCTGCCAAAAATGCTTTGTCTATCCTCCATGTTTGCTGCGCTTACCCACAACAATGGAAATATTATAAGATATGCTTAAAACAGCAGCATAACAAGCAGGACACAGTTCATTGTTCTAAAACAATAGGCATGACAGTGTTGTTCTTCGTCACACTTTTATCTACCATAGAAGCTCATTGACACGACGGAGGTTCAGCATTTCTTAATTGCCTTTTTAATTTAGTCCACTTTTTTCCCCCAGGGCTGATGAACTGATTCCTCTCATTCCTCCTTCATCCCCCTCTCAATAGACCTGCTTTTATGAGATACATATTAAAACATCTGCTTTTTTTATTATGCTCACATGTTTTTATGTAACTATATTTCTTTCCTCTATGAATTTAATAAGCTCTTTCAGGCAAGTGTTAAGAATTCTTAGGGGAAATACAGATATCCTGGAGTGGAACAGTTTTAAAAGGAGGTAGGACTGAAACATAAGAAAAGAAAAAATAAATAACTTGTGAAAAAAGGGTAGGTGCATCAATAAATACAGATAGCAAAATGGTTCTCAGCTAATCCCATTACCATAGGCAGCCTTAAGAGAGAACATTCACATAATTTCATATACATGGCCTTTGTCTATCCAGAGACAGCACTTTGCAGTGGCAGCACAGAAAAAACAGCATTTGTGGATGTAAGAATATTTAAAGAACAGATGAAGTACCTAATGTAGCCCTTATTTCCTTTACTATATGAGTTTTTGTGTGCTCTAACACAGTTTCTTAAAATTAGAGAAAACTCTTCAGAAATCATTAAGTACCCAGAAATCATTAACAGGACACATTAAAGTATATATGATGGATTTCAGCATGGTAGAATTAAAAGTATAATTCACACTGTTGTTTTTCCATTTCAAAATAAATTTTTTTTAAAAAGGGGAAAAAAGACATAATATGTTGTGGAAAAGGAACTGCACAGAATATGAAATTTTCATTACTCTGATCCATTTAATAAGTGTAGTTGAACTAGTGAGTACACAAATAACACACAAAATGTTACGCGCTACTGAAAAATTAAAGCATAAAGAAAGGTCGTATATATGGTGAAATATGTATCAGTCATACCAAAACTCATAGCTTGTGTTGCAGTAGAGTATCCTTTTTCTCTGCCTAAAATATCCTTTAGTCATAGAACCACAGAATCATTTAGGTTGGAAAAGATCTCTAAGATCAGAGTCCAAATTTTGACCAATCACCACCTCGTCAGCTAGGCTCTAGCACGAAGGGCCACATCCAGTCATTTCCCTGGGCACTGCATTCCAATACTTAACAATCCTTTCCACAAAGAACTTCTTTCTTATGTCTAACCTGAACCTTCCATGGTGCAGCTTGAGGCTGTGTCCTCTTGAGGTCCTGTGTTCCTCCAGAACTTCATCAGCTTTGTTNTTGCTTGTTGCCTGGAGAAGAGGCTGACCCCCTCCTGTCTCTGACCTTCTTTCAGGTAGTTGTAGACAGCAATCAGGCCTCCCTGGAGCCTCCTTTTTTTCCAGGCAAAACAACCCCAGGAGCCATTCCTCATAGGGCTCACTCTCCAGAACTTCATCAGCTTTGTTGCCCTTCTCTGGACACTCTCCAGCACCTCCATTTTCTTGTAGTGAAGGGCCCAGAACTGGGCACAGGATTTGAGGTGTGGCCTCACCAGTACATCACTGTACAATCACTGCACAATCACTGCCCTATTATAATGAGTCATGCTGGCCCCGTGATTTTTTTATACAAGCCTAGAGGCCATTGACCTTCCTGGCCTCCTGAGCACACTCTGGCTCATGTTCAGCAGGAGGCTGACTAGCATCCCCAGGTCCTTTTCCCCTGGGACACTCTCCAGCCACTCTGACCCCAGCCAGTAGCGCTGCCCAGGGTTGATGTGACTGAAGGGCAGAACCTGGCACTTGACCTTTCTGAGCTGCACACAACTCGCCTTGGCCCATCAATCCAGGCTGCCCAGATACCTCTACACAGCCTTCCTGCCATCCAGCAGACCAACACTCCCACTCAGTTTAGTGTCATCGGTGACCTTACAGACAGTTCACTTAATCCCCTAGTACAGATCATCAGTAAAGGTATTAAATAGAACTGGTCCCAAAACTGAACCGTGGGGAGCCCCAGTAGTGACTGGAGTCATATTGAAGGAATTCATCTAGATGTTGACAAATGAGCAAGAGAGTAATGTGAACATCTTATTAAAAGCAACCTCAGTGTACCACTGCTCTTTCCTTCTATGAAAACCTCACAATCTTCAACATATTTTTTAAGTTACCTTGTTTGGAAATTTATGTCTGAGTTAGTAATGAATTTTAAGCATCCATAAAATATGGAGTAAAAGTTTATAAAATGAAGTATTAAATTACATTTTAGGGTATGATGCAGTGCTTTGCATATTCATAATTGAACATGGAGAAGAACCTCTGTTTTCCCTTGTTATTATACACCATGTGCCACATCTGATTACTCATCCCTCCTTCTTCAGCAGTTATTTCCCCAAATATCTGCACAGTCATCTTTCATTTCCTTGACCCTAGCTGGCAACTTATTTAGCAAGTAGAAATCGTCAAGGCAGTACTGGACTAGAAGTCAGGAGCCTTTTTAATCCTGCAGTTCTGGTCCTTATAACTTTAGGCGAATATGACATAACTGAGGAAGGAACAGAGCAGTGTGAGTGGAGGTAAAAATACCTTCCACAAACAAAGAAGAGGTAGTACTTCTTCAGCTCAGGAAAGAGGCAGTTGAGGAGGAATATGAGAAAGTTCATGAAATCCTTTGCAGCATGGAGAAGGAGATAATAAATACATTGTGAAACTGGCTGCTCTTGGATGTTGTGAGGGCCAAAGGGCTAATTAGCTTTGCAAAGAGATTTCAGAGCTACATGGAAGATATATGCATAATTTACATCAGTGGAAATACTGGTGGCTATTAAACATCATGATAAAGATACATTGGTGATAAAATGCTGACTGCTGGATACAGGTAACATGTGCCAGCAGTGAGATTGTTCTTTTCTTGCCTTCATTATTATATTGTTTTCTGAGACAATATTATGCCCAGTCAATCCAGTAGGTTAGATGGACATTTGGCTTAACCCAGTTTGGTCAGTCTTGCATAATGTTGCAAATCATGTACCTTTTTTCTCCACAGAGCCCCCATTTCTTACTTAATATCTGTGTCAGGCCTTGCTCACTCCTTTCCAGACTATTTGTCTCAGTCCTTATTTCCAACAGCCTTTTTCACTGCACCCTTTAGGAATCAGGCTTCTACTGTTTTTTGTTTCTCTTTTAAACTTGTTACTGCCCCTCCGCTTCATCCATTCTACAGTTAATTTATGCCCACTAAAATAATACCAGCATTTAAAAAATATGTGAACTGTGTTATGCAAACATGTGGATATGGCCCTGTTTGTGATCCCCTTATGCCTGGCCTGCTTGTAACAGCAAAACAGGCAGAGTGAAATTTGCATCCTATTTCTTGTATGGGTTTTTTTCTTTTACTTGTTTTGTTGGGTTTTTTTTTAGGTTTTGTTTGTTGGTTTGTTTGTTTGCTTAGGTTGGTTCATTGGTTGAGTTCGGTTTTTTTTTGTTTGTTTGTTTGTTTTGTTTTGTTTTTTGGTTTTTTTTGTTTGATTTTTAAATTATTTTACTTTAGTCCACAATAAGAAGAACTGTATCCTTTGTAGCCTTGCAAAAAACGACATTATTGCCACATGTGGGTTTGGATGTTTACAAGAGAATAACCATGTTTCTAAAGGTTTATACCAATCCTAGCTACACTCACAAAGAAAAAAACATTGCTTTGACTGTGTGATACTATCTGTTAAGGTATTAAAATAAAAATAGAGAAATAGAGATGGGAAGGACTTTTGGCTTTTACTTTTTTTTTTTTAAATTTGCAGTACTCTATTTGCTTAGTCCAGGCAGAAATGTGAGTACTTATGCAAAGGTTTCCTGTGGTTTCAAAAGTGGAATTCAATACACTCTAATGCACATCTCTATTGGAGCTTCTGTCATAATAAGGTTGATTCACTTATTCAAACCAACCTTATTCCCAACAGTACCTTCACAAGAAATAGATCCTAATCGCTGTCAGTTCCCTTGGGACTTAGAAAGCTGAAGCAATACAAAAGTGTGTATAAGTTTTAGATAATGTAGTCACATTTTTCTAATCATACTTCTAATTTCACTGGCTTGTTACACAAAAGAGCTGATTGGGGAACAAGATCGTAAAAGCCTGAGAGATAATACTGAATCACTCACACACCAGAATGTAATAATTGTAGAGTTGCTTACAGAGCTGCCATAAAATTACAATGTATCCCCAAAGCTGCGTTTGCAGGGTACTTTTAAAGAGAACAAATAATGCCCAAGGGTGGGGCATGGAGAAGCTCGTACAAACACAATGTTTTCTATAATAATTAAAATTTTAATCAAGCCATCGATTCCCTTTCCCATCCTCCGATACATACAACATTTCTTTCAAACAAGGACAAGGCCACTTGTCAGGAAGCAGTGTGCAAACCCTTTCTCACATGCATTTGAAATAAAAACCCACAAGCATAATATAGCTGGAAAGCAGATGCCTTATGTTGAAGGCAATACCTTTGTAGCTCTTCTTTTTACATGTGTCTTAAAAGAATTGGAGTAACTTTGAAGTTTTAAAAAATCATTGTATTTGGATGTCTGAAGACTGCCTAAAAGATCAAATAAAATACCATCTTTAAAAGATATGTATTTATTTTTTCATACCAGTACTGAAAGCCACTCATATATTAAGGAAAGGACTGGAGACTGCTTTTGTGTCTCATTGTCATCATAAGACTATGAAACACTTACCAACTCTAGATTTTCCTCATTTTCTGAGGATGTGGATGTGCGACGAGGCATTCACTAAAGGACATGATGGATCTAGCACTCCAAGTTATACAACAGTAAGGATAAACAGAGCTATGTGGCATCTGGAGGATGTCCCTTGGGTTCCCTCTAATGTGAAATCCCTAAAGAAGTTGCGGAGCTCAGGAGCAATAGAGGGCAATGAACACTCCCCTCTTCCACCAACCCTCCCCTTCCGGGGTCAGCCAGTCACCAGATTAGGAGACTTAATGGCATTTGCACATTCTATAGCCACTGCAGCACTGTGCTGAAAATGTGCAGGCAAGACCCTGATTCTGGGAGAGTGAGGAAAGACCATGTGCATGTGGGCATGAAGCTTATGTTGAGTGCACAGGTTCATGGAGGTCCATCCTCAGAGCCAGATTTCTGAGCCTAAAGTCTTGCAGCAGCAGGATACGATTAGAGTTTCAGCAGCCTTTTGCTACAGAAAGAAAAATTCTTCTGCCTTTCCATGTAGCAAAGCAAAGCCTGAAAATACAGCCTGAGTATATCTGTCTGGAACTGCTGATACCATTAGTGTAATTATTAAAAGTCTCAGAGCCTGGGCAGATTACTTACAGCAGTTGAAGGTGTTATCACTTAGGACAGACTTGTAGCAGTTCAGCCTGATGGACACAGGTGGGAAATTTGAGGTTAAAGCAGAAATTCTAGTAATGCTTTTTTCTGGGGCTGGTATATTTCCAACAACTAAATCTTCTGGGATTTATCAGTCCAAACTCTTTACTTCAAGTAATCAGTGCAATTACATCAGAGGATAGAGACACTATGGTTGGATTAAGTACATTGTAAAAATTCATGATGTAAAGTGAAGCATTTGTAGGAGATAGTTTGAACCAAGCTGCCAATCTGACTCGGGGCTTGAGCAGGTGTCACACTTCTGGTCCATCTCTTCTGATGTGGGACAATAGTCTGTAGAAGAGAGGTAAAAATCAAAGAACTGGAGACAGAAATATAAGGTGCTGTATCCATATCTTTACATTGTATCTGTCTACAAGTAAAATATCCTTTTTAAAAAAAAATTCAGGCCATTATTTCTATGTCCAGTGGATAAAGGAATCATTTATTTCCATATATTTATTTAAAAAAAGCTGTTGTGTTCAGTCTCACTGGACAAACGGACACATTTTCAGCACTTCTGAACTGCTTAGCTGGGCTCTGTAGTTAGCTGCCACTTTATGAACAGCCAATATTCACAAGAAGCAAATAATGAAGTCAGGAGATGTACATGTCATGGTCTTCTATGTCCTGTTACAGTCATGACATGACCCTGTTAATGAAATTTTGCTTATGCAAATATTCCGTGGATTCCTTGATGTATACAAAACTCACTATTGTGATGTGAATAATAAAATAATGTGAGGGGGGTTTGTTTGTGGCTTGGTGGCAGAGGAGGTGCTTTGGGTTTTTTCCCAAATAAGATCTGTCCCTCCAATCACAGCTCCTAAAGGCAGACCTACTAGAAGTTTGGAGTCTTTTCTCTGAATGAGTATTTGCTGTTCCAAAATGGGATTGACTGCTCAGACTTTTTGCTACAGGCTGGTGAGCTAAAAGACATATGTTTCAAAATCAAACCAGAGATTCACATATAATTATTAGACTGTAGGAGGTGGTTTAAAAAATAGATGACAAATACCACAATGTTTCTGATAAAATTGCAGGAGGTGACCAACCTTGAAACTCAATTCATGGTGTGTAATTGCCTTGGCAAGGCACAAAGTAGTAAGAATGTACATTTTCTTGCACCATATGGGAATGCCTTGAATTCTTGATTTTCCTCCATCTACACAAGCTGCACACTGCATGGAATTGTTAGGTGAAGTTCCTTTGAAAAAAGGAAAAAGAAACCCTTTCAATGTGTTTTTGTCTCCACATATAGCCTTTACAACCTACTTGCACACCACAAATGTCATAAAATCAAAATCTTCACACATAAAGTGCTGGCCTGTCTCTTTCATAGTGCAAAAAAAAGAAATAATCAGTAATTTTATTGTAAGCCTTCACTACACTCTGTATGGATCTTTCCTAGGTAGCAGTTAGACTAATTGCCATACATTTTTCAGACAATTGGTTTACATCACCTTCTGTGTACAATGTAAAGGGAACAAACAGATTGCATCTATAGAGATAGGATAAAGGCTATTATTTCTGTAGCTTCAACAAGATTTGAAAAATGTATGATGCCTCTCATAGATAGATAAGGTAAGTAGCTGAACTCAAACCCAAGGTCTGTTTCTCTAAGGGGGCTACTATGCAGAATTTTCATCAGCTGGGATGAAGACCTGTCCCGAAGGATCTGTTCACACGCCTCTAGTCTCACTAGGTGCAGTGAATTGCCAGGGCTGAAGGAGTCTTGTTATTTCATGCCAAAAAGTGATGGATGTACTCAGAACTCCACATTCCTTTCCTGGTATTGCTGTTTCTCATTTCTGACAATGCATTCATATAGATATTGTTAAGGGTTGCCAAATCCAGGATTCAAACAGGGGTTGGGCTGCTGCAGCTCCAAGTGACCAGCTGCAACCAGTAACATGGCTAAGGTTGTATTCCCCATAGGCAGAGACGCTTAAACACACATACAACACATACACAATGTGGATTCTCCAGCAGCTGGGCTGACACTATCTGTCCAGTAGCTGTCCCTGGATCCCAGTGTCCTCAGTTGCTGACACGTAGGCAGGCCAGCACCTGAGTTCAAAGGCTACAGCCACCAGCGTCTAATTAGGCTTAGACACACAGATCATTCAGCAGCTGCCCTGGATCCTCAGCCACAGGCTCCCACAATGACATGTGTGCACACACATGCAGACATACAGACATATGCAAAGATGTTTCTTAGTCAGCATCCCAGACCTCAAAGCAAGACTCAATTCTTCCCATCCTTCCCCATCCTCACTTTGGTTATTCCGTAAACACCACATAGTGAGTCTTATGACATCTTCCTAAACACCTTAGTGAGTCTACTGAGTCTTAGTGAATGACTCCCAGTCTCTAGGTGCTCAGAAAGCCTCTCTGGGGACTCTCAGTGGTGGGTGTCACTTCCCGGTGCATGATGGCCTCCAAAGATGCCCTGGGGTGGCCAGGGCAAGAGTTTGTGTCCTTGACTGGATTATTGGGTTACCTCCAAATGGTGCTGTGCCTCTACCCCTTCGTGCCTGGGCAGATGAGAATTTGATCCCACATCCTAACAGGTACATCAGTCATCAGTGACTGTGTCATGAGGGAAACTGTCTCCTGCATACCCTGTGGGTGCTCTAGGAGAGTTCAAGGAGTGAAGTGGACCCACTTACACCATCTCCTTCAGCACACAAAGAGCAGGGATTCCTAGGCCATGCTGAATATCTCACTATTCAGACTGTCTTTCTGCTTTATCAGACCTGAACCTTGATAAACACTAGGAATGGTGGAATGCTTCTAAAACCTCTGCAAGCTGTCAGCTGCTTCAAGGAGCTGTTACTGTGAGTCACAAATCTCTAGGAAACAGGTAAACTTGACACTTGAAATGAAATGAAGCTGAGTATTTTTTCCCCTCACTTTATTCTGTGAACATTTCAGTTACACTTCAGTCCCTCTCCTAGAGATTCTCACCAGACTTTGTGCTATCAGTTACTGAGAAACTCTCTCTAATCCTATGAGCAGAAAAAGATCCTTTGCAAATCACTTGATATCTCCCTACCTATTGCATCAGATACAAAATACAAAGAACATTTGGCCTGCTGCCATAACAGTTGCTGGCATGTCTTATGAGGGGCAGCCTGCCAGAAACCCCATCAATTTCCAAAGAATGACAAAATTGTTTGGATTGAAGGGTTGGGTCATCTAGTTTTAACCTCCCTGCCATGGGAAGGAACATCATCCACCAGACTGGGTTGCTCAAAGCTCCATTCAATCTGGCCTTGAACACTTCCAGGGATGGGGCATCCACATCTCTAGGCAATCAGTTTCAGTGTCTCACCCCCCTTACCTTAAGTAAAGGGTATTGCATCCTGGTATCTACTCTAAATCTAGCCTCCTTCCATTTGAAATCATTATTCCATGTGCTATTACTACATGGCCTTGTAAAAATTCCCAGGAGGGGACATCATTAGGGATGATGCGCATTGGTAGGAAGAACATAGATCAATTCATGATTAAGAAATTAGTGGCTGTGTTGATCACTATTTTCATCAGCAAGGACTGAGCTGTACTCATGTTAAGAGTGAGTTTTACCAGGATAGAACAAAGGAAAGGCAATGCCTCAAGTAGTTTCACCTGCTGCATAACATGCACTTCAAGTTTTCTGACAATAGGATCCCTGTATCAAAAACTGAATTTGATCTCTTGCCTGAAGGCAGGTTTTTTACTCAGTTTCCATTTGTTTGAATGTAAACATGTCTGCATAAGTATGTGATCATTTTTGTGGTCCCATTGCTGGCAGAGTATGTCTGACAATGCTATGCATTTTTCACTTCTCCTCTCTCTTGATATGTTAGGACCACTAAACCCAACTCCAGATATCCTTCAGGTAATGTTTATGAAATGGGAGGCAGTAACTAACAGAAGAGAAACAATAAATCCTGGTTCTTGGGTCTTTTCTCTATTGTCACTGGCTCTGTAAACATTCCCAATCCCCTTCAGGCCAAAACTAAACAACTAAGAAAATGTTTAGGGTAATTATAGTTATCAAGTTTTTCCTTGTGAAGTATTGCTGAATAATGTTCAGTAAGTGCTTTGCCTCCGAGTTACTAATGTCCACAGAAGATCTGGGCACAGAACTCAGGGACCGCTTACTAAAGCGGTGATTGACAAAAATCACCGGTGATCACCATGATTGACAAAAATCTATTAACATCCACAACTGAAATAAAATATTCACTTTTTGTTTGGGAAACATTTTGTAAAATTTCAGAATGCCGCCAGTATAAACCTGGCAGGTTTCACAGAGAATAAATATCCTAGCTCTCCAACAACAGAAAAAAATAAATATCCTAAGCCCATATTTAAGAGATAATTCACAGAAGCATAAAAGCATTACATATGACTCCATATAAATGTCCTCTGATGTTGCTTAAAATATTTGGGGTTTGGACAATTTTTTTTTCCTAAATATGATATAAATACCACAGGGAATGATAAAGTCTTGAGCAGTGTAAACTGACTTATTTTAATCTTCATTTGAACAGGAGTACACACACGGAATTTAACAAACCTGATTCACTCTCTCAGGACAGAATGCAAATTTAATTCATTAATTGCTTTTCGCTTTATTTACAGGTTAAAACTCCTCTGAGACACATCATTTCACATTTAGGAGATCCTGGTTGCATGGCTATCAATCAGCATTACAAATTAGTTAAGCATATAAAGATTACTCTGACATTGTTTTTCTCAGCTTGCTGAAAATACTCAGCCACAATAAATAAATCAAAACATCCATGTTCTGCTCTGCACAGTGTGACTTGCAGATGTCAGTGGCCTCCAAACAACCAGGACACCCAGTTAAAGATAAATTAGTCTTCCATCAAGTGCCAATGAATGTCTGGCACTTTCCAGTATCTGTGTGTGTTCTCTGTAGAGTGCTGTACCTGAATGGGAATGTTAAGTCATCCTGATTTTCCCTTTAAAAGCATGCAATTTTTTTTTCCATAAGGTCAGCTTATTTGCAGCTGATATTCAGTTTTGCTTGGACTTTAGCAGAACAAATTCTGCCCCCACCCGTGTTGAACTATGGTATTGATTTTATGATCCACAAAAAGATGAATAAAAGATGAATTTTGGCTTTGTTTGGTTTTAGCCAACCAAAGTTCAAAAGTTTGCAGGGCTACAACAGAGTAGCAGTAACAGAAATGCAGGAGCAATGAAAAGATGGCAATCTTTTAGTGAAAGGGTATATTTGCAGATATGGTCTGCAGCCTTTTAAATAGAATGATACTTGAGATTTAGTCTGCCGGCAACTTGGACCTTTGCATAACTCACACTGACCCGCAACAGGACCAGAACTGTATCAGTGAAATAAACACTTTGGAAAAAAAGAAATAAACTGCACAGCTGCTGATCTGTTCAGTTTTACTATACAAGAGTGCATGGGAATGTGTGATACACAAATATAGGTACAAAGGGGAGAACTACAATGCTCCTGCAACAATGCAGCAGCCCACAGGCAGTCAGAGCTGTGAAAAAACACTCATCAAGTAGGTATGCACACAAAGAAAGCTCAGGATATAGTGCAGGAATAAAGCTTCCACAAGAGCTTCTGCAGGAAAGGACACAGGAACCATCAGATGTGTAATATTTTTCTTATGTGTAACGATGAGGAATGGGTATACCTTGGAAACCAGCAAAATTAAGCACGGTATGAAAAGAGCAAATATGATGTTTTCACAGTGGTTTGTAATAGAAGACTGGAAAAGGAAACAGAAAGACTTAACATGCAAGCAATTAAAATAATTGAAAAGCACACTTTTTACAAACATGTAACTGCACTATGGATTTCATTACCAAATGAAATTGTGAAGGCCAGAACATAAAGGATTCAAAAAGCAACAAGGCAAATTTATGGAAAATATTTCCATAGGAAATACAAAGAGCGGAGTTCCAGATGCAGCTTCCAGTTATTGAAAACTCGGAGCTGTATGATTTCATTCACATCCTCTTTTAACTCTAAACTCCTGTTAATTACTGACAGAGATGGAGTTTTGGTTTCACTCTAAGATATAAGGTAATATATAAGATATATACTGGGACTGCAGCAAGTAGTTTGAATATGCCATTCTGGATCCTGTAAGAAAATTATTTTATTATCATTTAAATCACAGATCTTCAGCTTTTTTTAGCAATCAGCTGTATTTTGCTTAACCTCATACAAATATGGCAAGGACAGTTACCAAAAAAATTAATCACAAATAATTTGTCATTCTGGATTTGTATTTTCACACTTCCAGTGTGAGAAGAGAGCCGTAAGGATGAGAAAATAGCCAGCATAATTTCAATGTTACAGGCATCTAAAAAGGGGAGTAACAAGTCATACAAATGCTGAGGACACCAAAATTAGGTGCTTGAATTTATTTCAGTTTTAATAAATCAAAGTTCTTGCTAGCAGCTCTGAGACAGAATTTTAAAAAGTGTGTTATTCCTTTCTCAACATAGACTCCCTTCCTTTCTGAAATAAGAATGAATAAATTACAAGCAGAGGTCTTCTGGGGCAACAGTGACTGTTATACTAAAAGCACATTTTAACCAGACTTGTCAACAGGTTAAGATCAGCATTTTTTACTGGCATATCACTTCTCTTGCTATAAAGCTGGCATAATAATTTCCTTCACAGTTGGAAAAGTATTTAATATTTATTTCTCTGAACTAAACTATACCTATTTGAAATGAAAGTCTAGGTGTCTTTAATAATATGACCTTTAAATTGCAGTCCCTTTTTGGCTACACAGGTAGTCTTAAATAGAAGATGAATTCTACTATATTTCAGGAGATGAATAAAGATATGCTAATTGTAAGATTTTCTCTTCTTGTAACAGTTATGTATTAGGAAATATTATCTCTCCCCATTCTAGAGCTAAGAGTAGCATTCTGTTCCATATCAGACCACATCACTTGCATAAACACCACATGACTCCGTTGCACCAAGGTGGCTGAATACCAGATTACCGAGTCCAGAGGAAATACGATAAAATTGATTTAGGACTGTAAATATTTCAGATGTGGAAACAGTACCAGTAGATGGTGCTCAAGAACACATTGCATAAACGTGCCTTGATGGAAAACGGGGAGAGGGAGTAATGGATGATGCCATTCTAAGCAGCCTTCCAACAGAGCTGTAGAAGCAAGTAACCTTAGATATTCCAAAAGAGAAATGGATAACAATGAGGAGGGTACTGTGTGACAGAGTAGGGGAGATCCTTCATGGACAATTTTGTAGTGCAAGGCTTCAGCTGTAAAATTTGCCTAACTAATGTTAACCACAGTGTTATGGTAAGAGCTTGTTGTTTAAATTGCCTTATACACAATGGAGAAAAATAAGCAATACTAGCAAAAGCCTCGTTTGGTTTTGTAAGGCTCCACCAAGCTATCTTGTATGTCACATCAAATACTTGAGAAAGTCTGCACTGGCTTTCCTCCCCAGAAAAGCCACAGATACAGAACCGGATTGCCCTATACTTGTTAAATCTTTGCTACTGTTACACCTCTTGTGTTTGATAGGCAGCCATCACTGCAGCAATTCTGAAACGTCTATCAGCATAGAGGAAGATATGCAACACAAAGATGCCTAAGGATCAAAGAAGCTCAAAAGACTATATTATCATATTTCTGACTCCAGACTCCATTAATCTCAGCTTTTATTTGGACATATATGAGCTCTGATGTCCACATTTTTTTGGAAAAAAAGAAAACAAAAAACACCCAGTAAATGGAAACTTCAAATATTTCCTCACCTCTTCACTTTTGAAAAAATCAAATGAACCTCTATGCAGGTATTTGCTTCTTTTTTAAAGTAGTTTATATGTACATGTATATAAGATATAAACACACCCATATATATATGCATACATATAAAGTTCCTTCCCTTTATGAATTATAACATTTAAAATAAATGAGTTGTAATCCAAACATTTCTAATAAGAAAATGGAATGGATTTTTTTACTTGATTAGTCTATTTTGCTTGTCATTGGGATATTTGACACCTGGAGCAAGATGTTACTTCACATTCTTCCCTATTGTTGTAAAGGGTAGGGAGAAGGATTCAAAGGAAAATTGCTTGGGAATCATTCATAGCTGGCCTCTTGTGGAATAGAAATTAAATTGAAATCCTGTGTCTGTCAATATATTTGACTCCTTTTTCAGAATGCTTTCACTTGAGCCTTGTTGCAGCCTGATGAGATTCATGAAGGAAATCCCTAGAACAATATTTACAGTGACCTATTTATGGTTTCTTTCTATACCTCTGAATTGAATGTTACAAGGTGTTTTTCCTGCCTTCCATTGACTTGAAACACAAAGGAGATTCTTGCCCCCATAATATTAAATACGTTTCATAAGGAATGCTAATACTGTGGAGATTTCATTACATACACATGTCTGTGTATTCCTTGCTTGTTGTTCTGAATCATTATCTAGTGGTCCCCATAGTAAATATGCAAACAGTATTGTAACCTTTGCAACTGAAAATCTCCCTCTTGGTAACCCCACCCTGTCAGAGTCTTTCAACAAAGCATTACTGATGGGAATTTAAAGATAGAAATTAATTACAAGCTTCAATTGTTTTACCACAGTGTGCTGCCATGTTTGTCATATCACTTTAAGCTTCAGTGCCTGCTGTCAATTGTCTCTCAAGAAATATTAGATTCTAGTAATTTTTCAAATATATAAAAAATATGTATTTGGAGATGCATTTTTGGAAATTAGAATTCTGCTGGAGGGTCATGGCCGGGAAACATCTCTTCTGTTTTTCAAACAGAATTAAAATAATTCCCCTGAAATGTGACACTATCAATAGACAGTGAGACAGAAGCAGGAAAGGAAGAGACAAAGGCCAGCTGGACCATTGCAATGTGTGCTGATATCACCATGTTATTCTTCTTTTAGAACATTCTGGGAAATTTAGGTCTGTTCTTTGACATAGCTATCAAAGACTTTAAATGACCGCAATGTTGTGAAGCTATGTGCAAACGTATGTCTTGCTTAGCCTCTGCTCATCAGGTGAACTTCAGCACAGCCATTTATTCTGACATGGTTCATTTTTATGTCACTCTTAGTAAGGGTACTTGAATTATAATCCAAAACTAAAAAGCAATTTTTAAAGGAACCTCTTTGTGGGCCTTCAGGTTAATTCCTGACCCAGTAATTTTCAGCTCAAAACTCCTCTGTGTTTCAGAAGAAGAGACTGTTCCTCTCCATTGCCCTATGCTACTTTCTTTTTCCCCTTTTGCCTATGTTTCTTATCGCCTAGATTCTGCAGACTCAGCCTGGAGTCTAGAAGACAAGTTAAATTTTTGCTTCCTCCTCGCAGTAAGTTGGATAGGATTCACCAAAACAAAAGTTAGATTAGATTAAAATATTTTTGTGTTTGGTTTATGAATCACTGATTATTTCTGACATTTTAAATGTAGATTTTGCCATCCTTGTCTGGATGAACCTTCAATTTCAGGGTCCATTCATTGTGATCATTTGCTATTTTTGATAGCGAGTTTCAGTGGTATTGACGCTGCTCCAGAATCTCCTGTCTAACACTATTTTATGGACATAAGCACAGTAATAAATCATTGTATGACATTATTATCCTTTACTTTGACTTCATGAGGCCTCACTGGGGCACTACATCCAGGTTTGGTCTCTGCAGTACAAGTGAGATAATGGAAATACAGCAAAAGGATCCTGAGGTGGTTGAAGGTCTTGAGTACATGGTATTAGAGAAGAGCAAAGGGCATAAATGTCCTGTGTCTAGAAGGGATTTAGAGAGGGAAAAAAGCCACACCCATCTCAGAGGTCCTTCATCCATGCAAGGACAAGAAGCAAAGGAAATCTCCCAAAGGAAATTCTTGCTGGAAAAAGAAAAAGATATTTTTGCAGTGACCATGGTTATGTCTAGAAACAGGCTCCTAGAGAGTTTTTGGGCCTTCATTGCTGGAGATTTAAAAAATTTAACTAGACACAGCACTGAGTAACCTGCTATAACTTCCAAACTGTCCTTGCTTTCAGCAGAGATGATCTTCAAAATTCCTTTCCAACCTAAATCATGATGTCATTCTTATGACTTCTCTTTCTATTTTTTCCTCCTCAGATTTCCTGTTTCAATCCTTCCTTGCCTTCTTTTCTCCTTTTCCTTTCTTTATTTGCTCCCTTCTTTTTTCACTCTTTCAATTTTTCTTCTATAGCATTACTTCCTATTTTGCTTTTCTGTTGCTTTTGTAATCTTTCAGCAACACTCCAATTACTTGTAAAACCTCTATAATGCAGGCAAGAAAGAAAACCGTTGAGAGAAAAACATATAACAAAAATACAGGGAGATTGATTAAAAGGATGTACAGGTCTCTTATTCCCATCAGTTATTGTTAGGTAACTTCTGCAATAGCCTGTGGGTCTGGCCACTTCTCTTTCAATTTTTCTTCTCTCCTCTACTTAATGTGTGCCCTCTTCCTACTTTTGGTACCCTGAACCTCTCTGTCCCATAGTCCCAATACTGTTATACCTTCATCTCAGTCAGCTTTTGTCTCTCTCACTTTTTCCACTCATTGTATTTGCCCTTTCATGTCCTTCTTTTAAAGTCTCTCATTTTAAGTTTTCTGGCTCATCAAGTCTGAACCAGTTTAAGATATTCCTTTTCATTCAGCAGCCAGAAATTACAGCAATGATTTTTAGTTTTTAAACTAAATTGCTGCACCAGATTTCCCTAATGAGTCTTTGTTTTTATGACAATTCCAGAAATTTAGGCAAGTCCAAATATGATCAACTTTTTTATATCAAAAAAGAAAGTGACCATATCACTTGCAGAAAAACATTTTTGCAAAATTTCGGTGCATAGCATGGAAAATCAGAGCTTGAAAAAGTTAAGCTTTTTCAATAAATAACCATAAGAATTTGTTATCAATAGCAAAGCAACATATTTTATTATTCCCAGAAATGGTCAGAATGTATTTTTGGAAACTTCATGAAGTAAAGTTGCCTCAAGGCAGACACCTGGCATGGGAAATTAGAGCAAGAATAGTTAACCTCTGTAAGATCTACAAATACTTGAAAAATGCATGTCGAATATGAAGATATTTAATAGAGGAGAGACATTTCTAATTTGGCTTATAATACCTTGTTGTACAATTTTATTTTTCTTCAAACATAATGTGTTTTGAGATTGTATTGCTTCTCCCACTTACAGCCAATTTCATACTGGATACATGCCAATATTAAGTCTTGATCAATGTCTAAATATACACCCTTAATTTCCTTTTTCTTGGCATTTTGACACCATTTCAAACTCTATTTTTCTTTGCCTCCTACTCCACATGATAACCACATTTTTCTTTTTTATCCAGTTGACTTTATTCTATCACCTGTTTTTTTTCTAATTAATGTGTATGGTGACCTCAATTTTCAGCTTAATGGAATAGTATCATAAAATTATTAAGGTTGAAGAACACCTCCAAGATCGATGCCAACCTTTGAGTGAACACCAAGATGTCAACTAAGCTGTAGCACCAAGTGCCATGTCCAGTCATTTCTTGAACACTTCCAGGGAGGGAGACTCCACAACCACCATGAGCAGCCTGTTCCATGGCTTAGCCACCCCTTCAGTGAAAACGTTCTTGATGTCCCGTTTGAACGTTCTTTGGCACAGCTTGTGGCCATTTCCTATTGCCCTGTCACTGTTTCCCTGGGCAAAGAGGCTGATCTCCACCTGACTGCAACCTCCTTTCAGGCAGCTGTAGAGAGTGATAAGGTCACTCCTGAGCCTCCTTTTCTCCAGGCTAAACACCCCCAGCTACCCCAGCCACCCCTCACAAGACTCACAGCAAGGATATCTTGCAATATTGCTACAGTTATTTTTCTTTTAGACTAAGTCAAATGACTAAGTTTTGCATTTTAAATGGCTTAAACCAGGCCTTTCTGTCCAAGCTCTTACTAACAACCTGACTCTCTCTCTATTTCTTCTGTTTTCTTGGAATTAATGTTCTGGCAAAATAAAGCAAAAATATGTGTTACTATATTTCTTACGTGCTCTCGTCTCTCTCTTCACATCACTGAGGATTTCTGTTTTCAACACACTACCAAGTGCTTTGAAGCATTTCCAGGGAATTTGTTGTTCTGGGCTCAAACTGAGTTTTGTCTCTAAATTGAATTAAATCTCAAGTTCAAGACAATGCCTTCCTGCATTTTGCTAGATTTACCAAATCCAGGTACTCCAAGCTAAAATCTGTGAAGACCTTAACAAGACACCAGTGTCTCTAATGAACACCCAGTCTCCTCAATATACAGGAACAGAAAATACTAAGCAAGAAAAAACAAGAGAGTTTCTGATTCCCACAGCAGTTGAGGATATTAATTTAACAATGTCTCTTGGGGGCAGTTGTCTGCATGATATACCTTTTGCGGGTCAAAGAAAATACATGATTATTGGAGAAAGACCTGGAAACAGGCATTAACTGTTCCATCCCTACAGCAGGGACTACAATATGTTTTCAATGTATTTATTCAAAGCTATTGTAAATTCTATTACTATTTCTGTACAGGTATTTTTCAAGCTCTGTAATTTCTAACTATTAATCTTTCATATTCTAACAAATATGGTAAATTCCAGGATTAACAAAAGATTCTTGACATCACTATATTTGTTATAACCTCTGCTTCCAGCTGATGCAGAACCCCTCAAAGCAATGAAGTCTGTTGTGCCTTCTGAAAGAATAACAGAAGTACAAACCTTCCAGACAAAATATCCTGACTCTGATTTGAAATTATAAAACAACAGAAGTAGTTGGTTTGAAAGGAAGAAAGAAGTCATATGCATATTGAATAACATTGTGATCTGCAGTCCTGGTAGCTTTTTTGATGTTGTTTTTCTTTATGCACTTGCTAAACTCCCTAATGCATACAATCAGAGAAATTAAGGCTTACTGTCTTCACTTGTATTACTATCCACACTCCCAAAGTGAAGGACCTACCCTTTGCAGGGATGGGACTAGGAAAGGGATCAGAGACTACTGCTGCTGGATTTAAGAAGTCAGTACAGACCCACATAAACTGGCTCTTGTATGCTAGGCCAAAACCTACACTAAACTTCAGGATGAGTAGATATTGTTCATATTTTATAGATTTTAAAAGGTTTTTTTAATAACGATATATTTATATTTTATATATTGATTTTTATTTTATATCTTTCCAAAGTCTAAACACTTCACATCCATTTCAGTTGTTCGGGTTTTTTTGTTTTATTTTAAATGGTAACTAATTAAGTAATGAACATGTTAACAGACTAATGGAAATGTCATGTGTAGTCAAATCTGAGTCTACAATGTATGGTTAACCATATGCATAACTGTTTCTGCTAGACTACAGATTTCCTACAAGAACAGATGAGTATTACCTGAGATCATCTATACAAATTTGGCCCATTACATGCTCTTTCTTATAGATCAGTGTACTCCTTATATACATAATCCCCTCAGTAATTATCCTCTCAGCCATCACTTACCTGTTGTCTAGACAAGAGAGAAATCTACTTCCTTTGTGATTCAGCTGTGTTTTCCCATTTACTCTGCAGGCAAATGCAGATATTTTTTGTATTGTCTTTGTAAAATACAGGACCAGTTTAATTTCATGCAACACTACATGCAAAAGAGCTCCAGATTCTTACAACATTGCAATTCCATAATTTCTTTCAGAATTTTGTTGCCTTATAAGGTCATGAGATATTTCTTTAGCATGGCTTTTATTAGGTGAATGATTTAAATATCTTATTGTTACAACCTAATACATAAAAACTATAATAAAATATATAAAATTGCAACATTCTGAGGATATTCCATAGCAAAAACAGTTGCATTAGTAAAGAAATAGCTACTGGTGTGTTTTTCTGAAAAGAAGAACTGTATATTGCAAAAAGCAAAGTAGTCCCTATTGGAGTATTAGGAAGTCTGGGATTTTATGTTTGGTTCTTATGACTAAAGCATTTATGGCATCATAAGAGCTGTTTAATGAATGTACTGCCTAGTAATACTCCACAGGGCATACTATATTCTCTTCCTAGTACTGCTTTTGTCTCTGCAGATATTTCTACAAGCTCACTGTTAAGAAAGCAGAACAGTTCCTGATCATGTATGTTTATTAAGAATGGTTGATCATGGACAACATCAGTGGTTTCAATGATTCAAACTTATCCAGATATTTTACAGGTAATTACACACAAATGAGAATTAGTGAGTGCTGGGGTTTTCTGCATTTTGTAAATTATGTTTCATAATATATTGGTGTGCATTGAAACGGCATTATTCCTGCTCCTGTAGCATTCCTGGAGGTGATCTGATGCATAGGCTCATGTCCTTAAGTTTTCCACAAATTAGTAATTTATGATGATTGGTTCTTTCCAATCTCACAAGAATTGCTTTTTTTTCTTTTTTAATGGATCAGTTGCTAAATCCGGCATTGCAAAACAGTTAAGAATCTTTTATTCTGTCTTTCTTGTTTTATGCCAAGGATTTTAATTTCTTTTTAGTTCTAATATATTACTTGGCAATTTAATACTTTAAAGCAAGCCTAATTTTGGACTAATTTGCTACATATGTGTTATCATGTAGGACAGAAAAAGAGAAGCAGTTGCAGTTATACAGAATTAAACCAGTCCTACTGCAGACCTCATATGTACATGTTATTCAATGTTGGATTTTTTTATCAATGTGGGGTTTAGATTTTTTTGTGTGTGTGTTTCTTGTTTGTGGTTTTTTGTTTGGTTGGTATTTTTTTTTTTGTTTTTTTTTGTTTTTTGTTTGTTTGGTTTTT